>CM035142.1:94396304-94951304 GCA_020205605.1 Panax ginseng
ACCTTCATCATTAGAATGTTTTGCATTTTTTCTTTTGAAGTATTTACACTTTTCATCGGTACTTGAGAAAGGGCTTGAGAAGGGGTTGACATAAAGTTGCCAATATCAACCAAATTGAATTAAACTTTCTAAAATTACTTTATTTCGGGATATTGCACCATCAATTCCAACAATTGTAAATTCTTGCTCAGCCATGTCCTCCCACTTTTTTCGTTTCTCTTTTGCAGATACTGAACCTTCCCCTGTTGCCCTATCTTTAGCAAATAATTCTTCCAAACGATTATAATGGTAGATCGCTTTTTCCCTCCAAATAGCAGCGTTAGGCTTTGCCTAGTTATAAAGACATTATTATCAAACTTAAATAAATACCTCTATAAGGTCTTTCCTTACTTCAGGTTTAGCATCCCACTATTTTGTAATTGAGCTCCAAGCAACGTCACTAAATCCAATTGAACATTTAAACAAACCATAACACTCAGCAAAATGAGCTTTGAGATTTTTTTGGCAATTAAGAAATTGACTTTTCTTCAAATATGGTATCTTAAGTTTTTCTATCAAATATTTCAACATATTTGCATAGGCATGCGTCATAAAAGTTTCATCAATTCTGTTCCCTTGTGCTTGCTTATAAAGCATTGGCTCAATGAACAATTCATTCATTCTATTTGTCCATTTCAAATTTTCTATCTTTGAGGCTGGAATTTCATTTGTTGTTTTGGTCATGTTTATCGTATACAAATAATCATGAAATTAAAAGAAGCAACATATATATATATATAAACAACTCTCAATAATGGATAAATAATAAAATAAAAAACTTAATCTCATATAAACAATTAAAAAAATAGCATTCTAGATACGGAATGAATACTCGTCAAATAACATAATAAATTAAAAAATCAAAAGTACTATAAACTAGTTGTTAACATGAGATGAAACTCAAGAACTATTAACTTCATTTATCTAATCATTCCACATATCATTTGCAATAGAAGTCTTTAAATACTCAGCATGCGTTGCATCCTCAATAGCATCTCTTACATAATCATCAGGTTCATGTATTTTCTCAGGAGCTCTCGCATGCGTTGCGTCCTCAATAGTATCTCTTACATTATCATCAGGTTCATGTATTTTCTCAGGAGCTCTCGACCAACTTTGGCAATAAGGTCATCGTCAGGAACAATTGACATCAAGTATTATGTAATATGCAACATTCTAAAACAATCCACATCATATTTTGGCTCAGTTGTTCTCCCAATAATGGGAAATCTTTTCTGTAGTACACCAAATGCCCTTTCAATTGTATTACGTAATGATGCATGATGTAAATTAAATAATTCTCTAGGATTTTCTGGAGGTTGATAATCTGAGTACTCTTTTAAATGGTAGCGAACACCTCTGTATGGTGTCATTAATCCGTTGGTAAATGGTTATTCGGCATCTTCAAGATAATATTTTCCAAAAAAAACATAATATTAGTTACATGTAAAATAAGTAAAAATTTTAATTAAATCCTAAAAAGGTTGATAGTGTATTACCATTAGGGATTTTCAACTTATCTTCTCTTACAATGGCATTTTTAATTATTCTGAAGTCAGATGTCATCGCTTGCCAATTAGTCAAAATATAAGTAAATTTTAAGTCAAATGTGCATGAGACTAAGACATTTTGCGTAGGGTAGCCCTTCCTACTGCGATATCTTGGTACATCAGTGTAAGGAACTTTTACACGAACATGAGTTCCGTCTCTTGCTCCTACAAAGTCCTGGAATTCACAAACATGCACATATCTTGTTAAATATATAAAAATGTAAATTTAAGTTAAAGTATGTTAAGTTATTCGTTTTACCTTATAATATGGATAAAATCTACTATTGTTGAGTACTTCTGAAGGTACGTGTGCTCCATTTGGTTGTATTAAAAAAATGTCTTCCAATGATATTATTGCTCTTAATTAAGACTCTATGAAAATGATGACTTGTTGTTCTCGTTGGGTTACGAAAGAAGAATGTAATTGTACGGTTTCTCACATTATACGACAATATGTGAAGAAATTTTGCGACTTGTTCCTTTAGAGATACTTGTTGTGGGTCGAAGAACTCCCTCGTCATGCAATATCTTACACAATTTTTCAAAGGCTTGTGGTCCCATGCGAATAACATCACTACACCAAAATAGAGATGTAGCGAAGGAAATTTTGTGAAGGAATTTATTCCTTCACATGAGCAGTTGTTTAGCGAAGGAATAGTGAAGGAAAAAACTATAGTGACAATATAGTTATTAGCGAAAGAAACATCACGACTTTTCTCATTGTACCTTATCTCATGAAGCAATTCATCTCTTACTTTTTTTCCATTTCAGTTATTTCTTTACTAGGTTTATTCCCACAAGGTCTTGTCATACGACATTTGATATATATATATTGAACTATGAGGGATAAGATCAATGTTACTAGAAAATGTAGTCAAACCATAAAATCTCAAAATTTACCATTCTGATCATCCATCTATTCAATCAATAAAATTAAATGAGTTTCAAAGTTAAATACACAACAACAAATGGATATAAAACAATAATAGTAAATTCATATTTTTGTTCACAAAATCATAAATAGACTATCTACTTAGAGACAATCTAATCAGTGGCGGAACCAGAACATTTTTAGAGGGGGGTCAAAATACATCAGTAAAATAATTATTTATTGACGCTTGAAGTGCTTCTTTCAAATTCATTTTGCCCAATTATAGTATTTCACATCATATTACAACCCTCGTCAACCTTTGAGTTGTGAGTCTAATGGCTTTAAATACATACATATATATATATATATATATATTAATTTTTCCTGAACTATGGGACTATTAATCAGACTTTGAAGTTTTTAGTCAACTGATTAGTTACGTTTATAGATAAATTATAAATTATAATACTATATATTCAAAACCTTATATTGTGGTTCTGGTCATCTTTCTTGGAGACAACTGAGAGGAGTCACTCAAAGCAAGAAAATGAATTAAGTTATTCTCATTTACATAAAATTGATACCAATGTATGATTAAGTTAGTAAGACAAATGAGTGCAATATTAATTAATTAATCAACAAACTTATTTAACATTATTTTCTCTTATAGTAATATTGTTAATTTATTATAGGTGGAAGGACATGAGGAAGCGAATGAATTAATATCATCTCATAACAAAGATCAAGTTTAACTAACATTAGCATGTTTAGATTCAGGTTGGGGTCATGACCTTTCGCCTCGCCCGCCCGCATACTACTTCCGCTACTAAATCTAATAGTAATAATTTAGTCTGAAACATGGTCTGATAGACATAACAATTATAACTACAATAAAATGTCTTATTTTAAATATGTACACCGTAAATCATTTAAATAACATATTTGCATAAAGCATTCAAGACACTGATAATAGCATGTTTAATTGAAATCTACTATTTAAGATTTAAAAAAGGGAATCATTACATCAATCATAACGTATACTCCATATGAAGTCTTCACAAGGAAATTGCAACAAAAAATTGATATTCAAGAGAAGGTAAAGCAGATAAGCAAAGGCATGTACCTAACACCAAAAAGTCTCTCTCTCTTTATCAGCTTAGGTTTAGTGGATAAAAATAAATTGGGGGCATGAGTTGTAATTTAAAATTTATTATATTGAAAGTTGAGGATAATATGAGAATTATAAAAATAGTACTTATTTCAATTTCTTTTCCGTCCATATCAGACAAATTTTGGACGGGAAACTTTGGTAGGAAAAGTGACCAAGTTTTATATCCATTTCTTTTCTTTTTCGCTTATTAAAAAACTCAGAAACATATGAATTGGAAAGAAAACTTAATTTTTTCGTCCATTTTTTTTTCTTTTTTATCCATTTTAAAACTCAGAAACAGAGTGCTAATGCATCTTAACAACTCACATATTTGTATTAAGAGGTACTCTGAATATTTAAGATACAAATATGAGTCCAAACTATTCAGAGTACCTCTTAATACAAAAATATGTGTTGTTAAAATTCATTAAGAGGTGGCCTGTTAAAACGCATTAAGATGCAATCAAACACCAATTTTGATTTCCTGATGATAAAGTAACTGTGCAATATGACCTACCATTAATTTCAACAATGAGTCATGTTATACATTATGAAAGTTTTCAGTAGAATTATGATTGTGATATATATGTATACATGAGATAATAAGTAGGAATTAAGAAGAGTCTCACTTTAATTTATTCGATCTCATCGCATATACTTTGATCACGTAGGTCGCAATCTAATTTTGTCAAATATTTGTCGCCACATGTATATTATTTTCCTTCAATATTAATATTCCTATTAATTAATTTCTACCCCTTCTGTCTTGCATCGGTTTAATTGGATTTTTCAATCAAATTGACCAATTTTGTAATCAAAATATATACCATTTTCTTGTAAGTATATGAGGAGAACCATATATAGGAAACTATATCGAATTTACTATCACCTTCAATTTTCATATGTTTGAAAATATAATTAAAAATCCTGAATTTAAAAAAAAATTGATCCATTTGACCACAAAAATTAAATAAACCAATTTTTGAAGGACTAGGAGAATAGTGAGGAGATTGGTTTCATACATAAGAAAGAATGATCTGACACATTCTTATTATAATTTTCAGAAGAATAATGCTAGGAACACCAATTATATAAAAAATTGTGCACACTAAGTATAAAAACAAAGAAAAAAATAGGGAGTGAGACCTACAACTGAATATTTAATTGGTAAGTAATATTTGGATCATACTCTTAGTGTACAAAATTTTGTGTACAGTTGGTGCACATAGTATTATCCATTTCAAAATATTTTATCAACTATTAACATTTTGTATGACATACACGTGTCAATCACCCAGGGAGGTTGATTAAATTTTGATAGGTGTTTAGTATTAAAAGTTTGATAACCTGTGCAAAATACGAATAAATTTGAAAACGACTCATCCAGTATCTTTCTTGATGCAAAGTGTTACATGTAGCTTTAAGTACTAGAATTTTACATCGACTTTTTAATTGTTAGTTACGTGGATAAGTATCAGTGGTAACTTTTTTAGAGAGATGTGTAATATATAAGTTGATTCTTCTTATAATTCTTACTAATATCTTGTATTGATAAATTTCACAATTATAATTCAGCGTCAATTTATCACAATACGTATCATGGCTCTTCCATGAACAATTGATTTAAAATAAGTCTCTATATTTTGATTTCATGATTATAAAAAGTGAAATATTATCATTAATTTGTTTTAATTAGTGTTTGTTTTATCTCCATTTTTTTGTCTTTAGAAATTGTTTTACTCCGTAATACGAAAAAAAAAAAGTATTTATGTAGTCATTTTAAATATATTGTTTGAATTTTTTTGTCTTTAAAAAAGTATTATTTAAAAGTGATAGATATATTATGTGGTTAAAATTTGGGCCTTAATATTAATTTAACCCAAATAGAAGTTTATTAGGCAACTTAATTAATAAATAGCTAAACCTAATATTACTTCATTATACAAAACTGAATAAGAAGAGGTGGCTACTTTGGAGATAAAGGAACAACTACAAAGGGGCTCGGGTGAAGAAAGACTAGAGATTTTGATCACTAGTGGGGAAATTTCATTAATAACAAGTATATTATACATTATATAAAGTGGGGATAAATCACGTGGTTCCATATTAAATTATTAAATTTAGTATGTTGGTTTTTTTCATCATGAGCAAGTACTTTTGTAATTCAAGAACTAAGAAGCGATCTTTAAAGATGGGAGAGTTTATTTATTAATGTAATACTTATACGGATGTACTTATTATTATTATCACTTTATTTCAATCAGATTGAGCGGAGGAGTAGTGGTGATTGATTTTGGAGATCTAAAATAATAAATTGATGATTTCTTTAAATAAAAAAATATATATATAGCGATAATAATTAAAGTTTACGAAAACTTGCATAATTTGCAAGAGATGTTATACAAATAAATATGTAAGATTATATGGAATGAATTAAATCTTAATATTATAAGTAATTATATTTTATAGTCATTACCAAATAGAAGTGTTCATATTTTTATAAATGTACTTACATTTAGTATTATTAATTTGTGTAATTAGTTTGGACGGAAGGAACTTAAAGAGTTATATTTGGAATATAAATTTTGGAGTATTAATAATTGATATAAAGCGATGATTAAAAGCATATTAAATAGATTATGAATTATTTTGGAATTATTGAATTGGAATATATTTAATTTGAGGTGAATATGTTTAGGTGATGAATAACGTTTACGTATTTGATATCGTTGGCATTTGAGGGTAAGATTTTGTGGAGTGTGTCTTTATAAATGGTTTGGAAGTATCAAGTCGGATTTACGTACTCTTTCAATGATACCTTTGTTAAATTTGATTTATTCGTTTTGTTCCTCGTTTCAAATTTACATTATTATTTCACATAATTTTTTCTTGTGAAATTGATATATTTATTTCATTTTGGAGTTGACACATTGGACTTCGTATTTGTACTCTTTGAATTAGGGATATCATGTTTTGTATTTATTTTGATAATTATAGGCGGTATATGTTGCTACCTTCTTTTTGAAACCTTGTGACTATAATTTGATTTGGTTCAACATGTACATATATAACCCTTTTTGTTGGTATTATGTCGCATGTGTTGTGACATGATATCTTTGTTAGAATATACTGTAGGGTATACCTGAGTTATAACTACCTGTGGGGGTACCATAGGCATGTCGTCTTGGCACGAGAGGCATGACACTTTTCGTGGCTGTGTGATTAGTCCACGGCGTCTCCGTTTGGGCTCAGGAGGAAGTGGGTCATTTGGTGTTTTGTTGTGGGAGGCGTATGGGTTAACCCTAGTTTTTTACATTTCTTGGATTGGTGATGTTGTGACAAACACACTATCAATTTACATACATTTGGATTAAATAGTCCAATGTGTGATTTGCACTATGTGGCATTATTTTGGTTACTGTGTGGCATCATTTTGACTTTGCATGTGGCATTGTTTTGATGTTTACTGTGTGGCATTGTTTTGGTTACTATGTGGCATCATTTGATTTGCTTGTGTGGCAAGATATTTTGACTCGTTCGGTGTGAAATTATTTTGACCATTTGAATGTATTCGAGCTCATTATGAAATGGTATTAATAGTTTTATTTGTTTACATTGATTCAATTTATTGAGTTAGTTACTTGATTCGTTATTTCTTTATTAAATCTATTGGTTTCGTCGATTACTGTTGATTGAGATATATTTCATTCAGATCTTTGGAGATTATATTTTAAATCAGTATTTACACTTGAGGCTTTGTTGATATTTTGTCTCGATTGTTTTCGTATTTCGATTGTATATCTTTTGTATCTTTATATCCGTCTTTGGGCAATTGGCTCATCTTTGTGTTTTTCTTAAGCGAGGTTTCTGAGGGTGATTTAGGGCTAGTGTGATGAGAGTGTTGCCTTTGACCGTCTAGGTTGTTTCGATATTTGGTTTTGATTTTTCTGACTCTGTTTGGAGAATTATATTTAGTACTTCATTGATGGATATCACTATTAACATTTTGAAGTTATTAGTGCTCTGTTTACTTATTTTGAGTTTTGTTGTGCTTTTCACGTGACCTCCCTTTCCTTTTCGGGAAGGGGGTGTTACAGAGATGGTGTCAAAGTTTAGGTTCTTTCTTGTAGAAAACCTATTTAGGTTTGACCTGTGAGTTGTGGGTAAACCATTAGGTAAACGTAGGAGTTTAATTCGATTTTGTTCTTTGTTTGGTTGGTCTCTATTTTAACCAACTGTCGATTTCTTTTCGATTTGTAGTTGATTTGAGGGAAGTGAAATAATTTGTTAAGGTGATTGAGTAATGATTTTAATTGTGATTTAATCATTGAGGTGAATAAAGTTATACTTTGTACAGATAAGAAGTGATTTTATATGAGATGTGATTATGATGCGAGTATTTGTATCGATGAGTATTTGATTTTGGAAAATTATTCTTTTAGATTTCTTTTTTTTTTGTGGCAATCATTATGATCGTTGAATTGCGGATTTGATTTTAGTTAGGTTTTGATTTATGTTAAGCTTGTGGATAATTTGAGATTTATGTATTGATGGGATACTATGATAAAGTAAAAATTATTAAGTATAGAGGATTTCTTATAATTTGAGTTGTTGATATTCGAGGTAATTAGATTAATCATTTGGAGTTAATGATCAATTTTGTGGCTATTTTCTAGTAGGATATTGGAGTTATGTTCTATGAACTTTCTTTGTGATAGTATGGGGAGACATTGAAATTTATTGGATTAAGGTTTGCAATAAGGGATGATTGATTTATTATATGATTAGATAGTAAGTGATGAAATTCAATTAATTTTGAGAGATCTTGAATATTTCTAGTTTGCTTATACAGATAGTAGAATATTTAACTTAGAGTTGATATGATAATAAAAAGATCTTAGTAGTATATTCTTTGGTGTAATAATATTTAAGAACTAGCTAGTTGAATTGTGGTTTGAATATTTTGAAGCTCTTGAGGATTTGAAAAGTTGATATATTTTGTAGAGTTGTTTGGTTTATCCAGATATCCTTGAAGTTTTGTATGATTTTATGTAAATTAAATAAAAATAATTTGTTAAATCTTTATCATGTGTGGAACATAAAGCGTTTTCTGAATTAAAAATAATTTTAAATATTTTGGGTATTGAATCGTATTTAGATGAAGAATTTTTTTTTTGATTTGAATTATGTTAGAAGAATGCGTTTACAAAATTAAATTCAAAGATATTATGACGGACCGCACTGACGATTGATCATGTGATCTAATTTGATGCAACGTGAAAGAACCTTACCAAGGCTTGCACATTGGTGACGAATCTTTTATAAATACATTGATAATTACGTGGATCGAAGACTTATCCGCATTGATCGTTACAAATGGCGGCGCTACGTCGTAACTAAAATTTTTTTTGTAGCTTATTTAAATTCCGAGGACGGAATTATTTTTAAGGGGTGAAAAATGTAATAACCCATATTTTTTTAAAAATTAAATATGAATTAACTTTATTTTATACAATTGTATTCAAATTGGAAAAGGTAAGTGACTATTTTTTTTCTTTATTTTGTTTGGAAAGTTAAATTATTTTAGTAGATAATTAAATAATCGATTAAATTAAAAATGGGAAGTCCATTAGAGTTTTGATAGCTCCTATATTGAGCTATATTTATATTTAAAGAGTGAAGTTGTAACTTTAATCATATTCTAATTTGATTAGTTGAATTTTTGAGTAGAATACTTATCGTCTTTGCGATCCATTAGAAAAAAAATTATAATTAATTCATCGATGTCGAATTGAGTGAATCAAATCGAGGTTCCTTGAGTTTTTCGTCCTCTACAATTTTGAAGAAGTAAGCAACTTGAGATAATTTTAGATTGTCAAAAGCGGGTTATGAGGAGGAAGACAATCCCATTTGTTAAAATTTTGTGGAAAAAAAAATCATCAAACGCGAGCTACTTGGGAGATTGATGAGTCTATTCGAGCGAGATATCGCATCTTTTTGATAATTAGGTACTTTCCATTCTTTTGATTAGAGATGAAATCCTTTTTAAGGGAGGAGGTAATGTAATGCCGAAAAAAAAAAAAAAAGTATTTATGTTTGTGTTTTAAATATATTGTTTGAATTTTTTTGTCTTTAAATTGGGTCAAAGTAGTCATTTAAATTATGTGGGCTAATAAATATTAATAAGTGATAGATAATATTATGTGGTTAAAATTTGGGCCTTAATATTAATTTTACCCAAATAGAAGTTTATTAGGGCAACTTAATTAATAAATAGCTAACCTAATATTACTTCATTATACAAACTGAATAAGAAGAGGTGGCTACTTTGGAGATAAAGGGAACAGCTAGAAAGGGGGTTCGGGTGAAGAAAGACTAGAGATTTTGATCACTAGTGGGGAAATTATCTCAGTAACAAGTAAGTATATTATACATTATATAAAGTGGGGATAAATCACGTGGTTATATATTAAATTATTAAATTTAGTATGTTGGTTTTTTTCATCATGAGCAAGTACTTTTGTAATTCAAGAACTAAGAGCGATCTTTAAAGATGTGAGAGTTTATTTATTAATGTAATACTTATACGGATGTATTTATTATTATTATCACTTTATTCAATCAGATTGAGCGGAGGAGTAATGCGTGATTGATTTTGGAGATCCTAAAATAATAAATTGATGATTTCTTTAAATAAAAAAATATATATAGCGGTAGTAATTAAAGTTTACGAAAACTTGCATAATTTGCAAGAGATGTTATACAAATAAATATGTAAGATTATATGGAAAGAATTAAATCTTAATATTATAAGTAATTATATTTTATAGTCGTACCAAATAGAAGTGTTCATATTTTTATAAATGTACTTACATTTAGTATTATTAATTTGTGTAATTAGTTCGGACGGAAGGAACTTAAAGAGTTATATTTGGAATATAAATTTTGGAGTATTAATAATTGATATAAGGCGATGATTCAAGGCATATTAAATAGATTATGAATTATTTTGGAATTATTGAATTGGATTATATTTAATTTGAGGTGAATATGTTTAGGTGATGAATAACGTTTCGTATTTAATATCGTTGGCATTTGAGGGTAAGATTTTGTGGAGTGTGCTATAAATAGTTTGGAAGTATCAGGTACGGATTTCGTACTCTTTCAGCGATACTTTTGTTAAATTTGATATATTCGTTTTGTTCCTCGTTTCAAATTCTGTTATTATTTCACATAATTGTTTCTTGTGAAATTCATATATTTATTTCATTTTGGAGTTGACACATTGTACTCGTATTTGTACTCTTTGAATTACGATATCATGTTTAGTATTTATTTTTGATAATTGTAGAGCGACACATGTTGTTACCTTCTTTTTGAGACCTTGTGACTATAATTTGATTTGGTTCAACATGTACATATAGAACCTTTTTGTTGGTATTTTGTCGCATGTGTTGTGACATGATATTTTTGTTAGAATATACCGTAGGGTATACCTGAGCTATAACCACCTGTGGGGGTACCACAGGCATGTCGTCTTGGCACGAGAGGCATAACACTCTCCGTGGCGGTGTGATTAGTCCACGGCGTCTCCGTTTGGGCTCCGGAAGAAGTGGGTCATTTGGTGTTTTGTTGTGGGAGGCGTATGGGTTAACCCTAGTTTTCTGTTCTGCAGATTGGTGATGTTGTGCCAAACACACTATCCGATTTACATACATTTGGATTCGCGGTCCAATGTGTGATTTGCCTGTGTGGCATTATTTTGGTTGCCTGTGTGGCATTGTTTTGATGTGCCTGTGTGGCATTATTTTGGTTGCCTATGTGGCATCATTTGATTTGCCTGTGTGGCAATATTTTGACTTGCCTGTGTGGCATTGTTTTGACTTGCCTATGTGGCAATGTATATTTCTGAGCTCACTCGGTATGAAATAACCCCTGTATTAGTTTTGTTTGTTTCTGTTCAGTTCAATTAATTGAGTTAGTTACTTCAGTTCGTTATTTCTTTATTCGTCTATTGGTTTCGTCAATTCTGTTGATTCAGATATATTTCTTTCAGATCTTTGGAGATTATATTTTCGTCCGTATTTACACATGAGGCTTTGTTCAGTATTTTATCTCATATGTTTTCGTATTTCAGTTGTATATCTTTTGTATCTTTATATCCGTACATTGGGCATTTGGCTCATCTTTGTATTTTCTTCGGCGAGTTTCTTGGGGGGTGATTGAGCTAGTGTGATGAGAGTGTTGCCTTTGACCGTCTAGGTTGTTTCGATATTTGGTTTTGATTATTCTGACTCTGTTTGGAGAATTGTATTTAGTACTTCACTGATGGAGATCACTATTAACATTTTGAAGTTATTAGTGCTCTGTTTACTTATTTTGAGTTTTGTTGTGCTTTGCACGTGACCTCCCTTTCCTTTTCGGGAAGGGGGTGTTACATTACCATTCCCATGTGAAGCACACGGACAATATTAATAATGATTTGTTATATTAATTATTGAAATAATCAATTAAATGTAAGATAATATATTTAATTAGGATTTTGAGAATGTAGTTATAATTATTAAATATTTATTTAAACAATAAATTATTGAATTATATATTGTAGGTTCATTTTATTATCCTTAATACTGACCTTCACTTTCAAACGGTCAAGAAGCTCTTTCAATTTTTCCACTTCTTGCTTGATCTAGAAGGATTTAATGTTACAGTCTCTGATAGTTGGAATGTTCAAATTTGTGGCAAACCAATGTTCATTATTGCTGAAAAGATGAGGAGAACTAAGAAATCTCTTATTCAACTTAACTCATCGGCTGGTAATCTTTCTAATAATGTATGTATCCTTCAGGCCCAGCTCTCTACCATTCAGTCTTCTCTTCACTCTGATCCCCACAGCACCTCCGTGCTCAGTCAGGAATTTCTTTGTATGCAGTCGCTATGGAAAGCCCATTCTTTAAAGGATCTCTGTTGCAGCAAAAATCTAGGGCTATTTGGCTCTCTCAAGGGGACAAAAACTCCAAGTTTTTTTCTAATGCTATCAAGAGCAGATGGAACCACAACAAAATTTTGGCAATTTATAACTGTAATGGGGAATTGGTAGAGAACCAAGCTAATATCCAGCAGGTTGCTGTTGATTATTACCAGGATCTCTTATGTTCTTCCTTCGATCACTATCCTAGCTTTGCTGAGCTGTAAAAGTATGTTACTAAACAGATTATTTCTATCCAATCTTCTAATATGGTTTCCCCTATTTTGGATGATGAGATTTTCTATATGCCTAAGTCTATAAAGGTTAACAAGAGCCCTAGCCCGGATGGCTTTAATGTTAATTTTTCCTCCATTGTTGGGATATCATTGGAGCTGAATTTACCTCTGCAGTCCATTATTTTTTTGATACGGGCCACCTTCCTTGTAGAATTAATGCTACTGTTATTGCCTTGATCCCAAAGTCTGATAATCATTCATATATATCTGAGTTTAGGCCAATATCTTGCTGCAACACTATTTATAAATACATCTCTAAGATTATTGCTAATAGACTAATTAAGAAGGTCCTTCCCTCTCTAATTGACCATGCCCAATCTGCCTCCATTTTTAGTAGAAGCATCAATGATAATATTCTTCTTGCCCAAGAACTTTTCAAAAACTACCATAGGAATTTTGGTCTTGCTAGATGTGCCTTAAAGATTGACATTAGGAAAGCTTTTGACACTGTCAACTGGAGTTTTATCCTGGATCTGTTGAACCTTCTTAAGTTCCCTCCCACTTTCATTAATTGGATTAAAGTTTGCATTTCTACAGCTATATTTTCTGTTAAAGTTAATGGAGCTCTTGCAAGCTACTTCCGAAGGGCCAGAGGACTAAGGCAAGGGGATCTTCTTTCCCCTTACCTATTTGTGCTAGCTATGGAAGCCCTCTCAATTATTTTGAACAAGGATACTCTTTTGCCTGGCTTTAAATTCCACTAGCGAACCGAGCCTTGCAAACTCACTCATCTTTATTTTGCTGATGATTTGTTGATCTTTTGCCATGGTAGCCTGCCTTCAGTTACGATCATTCATTCTTGTATTTAGTCTTTCTCAATGTTCTCTAGCTTAATTCCAAATGCTTAGAAGAGTCACTGTTTTTTATATAATGTTAATGAAGAATGGCAAAATAGCATTTGTTCTATGGTGGGGTTTCATATTGGTGTTCTACCTATCAGATTTCTTGGGGTTCCCCTTATCTCATCTAAGCTTTCCACATGGATTGCATGCCTTTAATTCAACAAATCACTGCTAGAGTGTCCTCCTGGACTACAAGATTTCTCTTTTACTCAGGCAGACTGCAGCTAATCAAATTTGTCATGTTTGCCATTTAGTCTTATTGGTCAGTCCATTTTATTTTGCCCAAGTCTTTGATGAGATCAATTTAGTCGATTCTTTGTATCTCTGGAAAGGCGCATCTCTTCTCAAGTTTGAAGTCGAAGTCTCTTGGAAGGATTTATCCATGCCATACTCTGAGGGGGGTCTAGCTATCAAGAGTCTTATTGACTGGAATATGGCTCTCATCCTCCAACACCTTATCAAGGTTATCTCTCCTTCCCCTTCCTCCCTTTGGGCTTCATAGATTCAAAGCTCTATTCTTAAGCAGAGAAATTTCTGGCATATTGATATTCACTTTGATTGCTCTTGGATTTGGCTTAAAATCATTAAACTTAAGCCTACTGCTTTGAAATTCTTTAGTTATAGATTTGGTAATGGTAACATCTTCAGTTTGTGGTTTGACCCGTGGCTGAATAGCCATGCCTTATCTTCTACTGAGTCCATTGTCTCTAACTCTAGGATTCCTATCTTTGTTAGAGTCTCTTGCATCATTTCTCAAGGTTCTTAGTCTCTGCCTCTTAGAAACCATCGTAACCATCCTGAGGTGATGCAGTTTTGAAATTTATTAAATGAAGTTCATGCGTCTTTTGCTGCTGAGGACCTCATATTCTGGAACGGTATTATCATTAGTTCTCTCAAGGCAAATAACATCTGGGAATCTATTCGTCTGAGAGGTCAGAATATACCTTGGGCTAAGTTGCTCTGGCACAAGCTTCATGTGTCCCAGTTCTCTTGAGAAAAAGTACATTTATCCCACTGTGGTTGTAGTGTTTTTTGATTAATTAACATCTTTTAAAATATTCAATTAGCCACTGTCTTTTAAAAATGTTCAATCAAACAATTCCATCAATTTTGCTCACGAGACGTTAAAAATTGGGGGAAAAATTTACTTTTTCATGTCTTTTAAAATATTCAATTAATACATTGTCTTTTTTTTAAATGTTCATCAAGCAATTCCGCCCAATTCAACAATTGAATGGAGGAGAAAATCTTTGAATTGACTTTGAATTGCTTGGTTGAACATTTTAAAAGTACGATGGGCTTAATCAATATTTTAAAAGCAATGGGGAAAGGTGCTCCCCCCCCAAAGTTTTTAACGTCCGTGAGCAAAATTGGATGTAATTGCTTGATTGAACATTTTTAAAAAGACAGGTGAAATTTAATTGAATATTTTAAAAGCACAGTGGCTAATTGCTTAAAATACTACAACCACAGTGGGTTAAGGTGCTTTTTCCCCAGTTCTCTTTTACGTTGTGGCTAGCCTTGCGTAGGAGACTGCCTATAAATGATTTACTTTGTTCCTTTTCTAATTTCCAGCGCTTGGCCTACCCCCTTTGTAACTTGACTGCTTTCCCTCATCTTTTTTTGTCCTTACTCTAAAACTGTTTTATCTTCTGTTATGGATGTTGGGAATTGGCCTCATGTCCCATTGTCTGGGACAATGTGGTGGAGTATATTCTTCAATTTAAGGGGAGGTTTATGCAATCTGAGATCCCGAAGTTGGTTTTTGCTACTTCGGTGTACAAAATTTGGGGAGCTAGGAACTTAATGGTGCATGACAAAATCAAACTGCCCCCTCGTTCTAGAAAATGAAATTGTGAAGTTGATCAAAGCTCGGCTCTCCACTTTTCTGTATTTCCACAAGGCAGATTAGAATTGTAGTAGCTCTATTAATTGAATGTCGTTCTTTTTGTTTTTGTCTCTTCTTTGAAGAAAGAAAGAAAATTTAAGGAAGAGAGAAATTTCAAAGAAAGCTAGAAGAATGAAAGAATATGAATAGACTGCGATGAATATGTAGTGTTCCATGTATGCTTGCAAGTGTTATGGAAATAAATAATCTGTTCCTAACATTAGAATGATTTAATTTGGTTTTCAAGATAAGATAAGATTTGATTTGATAAAATATGATTTGATAAGATATTAATTATTTTATTTGGTAATGTTTAATTTTCATTTGCTGGAGGGACCGCCCAGGATCCATTAGGGTTTGGCTCTTTAGGGGTTCTTGTTGGTTTGCAGAAACAAGATATACATACAATCAACATTGTAAAATAGCGGAAGCATGACATAAATAGAATTTAAAATTTTCTGCAATTTAAACACGTTACTCTTTATTAGTTTTACATGCAATTTAATTGATGAGATTGTCATTGTCTAGTAGCTAATTGTCTTTGATTACGAAATATGATTGTACTCCTTCCATTTCTTTTTAATAGATGTTTTAGAAGAAAACATAAATTTAATAAATACTATTAATGCTTATTAATATTTTGTGTGATTGACCGAGTAAATATTTAATATAGAGACAATATATGGAATTAAGTCAATAATGCTTCTTTAAAATCTAAAAATAAAAAGTAAAAAGAAACAAATTTGACTTTTTAAAAAGAAAAATAAAAAGAAACGGATGGAGAATATTTAATATAGAGAAAATATATGGAATTAAGTCATTAATGCTTCTTTAAAATCTAAAAATAAAATGTAAAAAGAAACAAATTTCCCTTTTTTCCCCTATATAAACAATGTGTTGAAACAATGGTCTATTCATGCCATGACTAAACAAATTCACAATTTTATGGCCACTTCTAAATTTCAACTAATGGTTCTCTTCCTTATAGTTCTGCTTTCTCTATTTGCTACTGATGAATGTAAGTAATTATTTCCTCATCATCTCTTATTGTCAAATTATTGCAAATACATTTTTAGTTTTTGTAAATTTTTTTCTTTTATAAGAGGCAATTTATTTAAAAAATTATATAAGTATTTTATTAGATTTCAAAAACCAATTTTAGAATTAAATTTTTTCAATTTTTTTTATGCAGGTTTGATCAACAAGAGAGCTGAAATTACGCAAGATGGTGACAATATTCTCCTTACAAAGCTAAGAAACAACACTATACTGAATGAGAAAGCCATTAGATTTTGTATGCCAAATGTATGTGGTATCACTAAAATTTGTTGGTGTTGTGTTGAGCCTCTTAAAGCACATTGTTTTGATAAAAAATCCGAGTGTCGAGCCTCTTGTAAATGATCCTCCTTATATTGTTGCAACTATTCTATGAATAATTGAATTATGACGTTTGATTGCATCTTAACTGTTCACCTCTTACATTTTGTTTCTGAGTTTTGGACTGAAAAGAAAAGAATAGAAAGCTTGAAGTTTTTCTTGGTGTTGTTTCTGAGTTTTTAATAGAAAAGAATAGAGAATTAAAAAAAAAATCTTGCGTTTTAGAGTTCCAATTAAAAGAAAAGAAAAATATCACTTTTACAAATTTACCATTCTATTAAATATAACCCAACTATGAATAAATATATGCAAGATAAAATTATTCAAAGAAAAAATTGCATAATCAAATACAAATATCCAAATAAATGTTAAACAAAAACTATTTCTACAAAGTCATTGTCATACCATACCGAAAAGTCATCAAACATAATCTGTATTATTAATACTAACGGAGATTATTTATCAAATTCTTCAAGAAATTCAATTTTCTCTCTAATGGTAACCCAAGCACCGCTCCTGCCTTGTCTTGATTTTATAGTAGCCATAAATAGGCCTCATCAATTTTTTCCTCATCAAAATTTATTTCAGTTAGTCCTTTAAAGATATCATTTGCAGAATAGACTCGCACATATGAATTGATAAATGTTTCTCCTGGTTTTTCAAATGTCTCCCCTTGCTTTTCCAATATGGTAGCTAATCTATCCATCACATTAGTTAATTTACCTTCATCATCAGAATGTTTTGCCTTTTTCTTTTTTCCTTTTTTTCTTTTGAAGTATTTACACTTTTCATTGGTACTTGAGAAGGGGCTTAAGAAGGGGTTGACATAAAGTCGCCGATATCAACCAAATTGAAACTTTCTAAAATTACTTCATTTCGGGATATTGCACCATCAATTCCAACAATTATAGATTCTTGCTCAACCATGTCCTCCCACTTTTTTCGCTTTTCTTTTGCAATTACTGAACCTTCCCCTGTTGCCCTATCTTTAGCAAATTAATAATTCTTCCAAGCGATTATAATGGTAGATCACTTTATCCCTCCACATAGCAGCTTTAGGCTTTGCCTAGTTATAAAGACATTATTATCAAATAAAAGACATTATCTATATGCACACAATTAAGTTGGACAAAAATAATTCAATTAAACTTAAATAAATACCTCAATAAGGTCTTTCTATACTTTAGGTTTAGCATCCCACTATTGTGTAACTAAGCTCCAAGCAACGCCACTAAATCCAATTGAACATTTAAACAAACCATAACACTTGACAAAATGAGCTTTGAGATTCTTTTGGCAATTAAGCAATTGACTTTTCTTCAAGTATGGTATCTCAATTTTTTCTATCAAATATTTCAACATATTTGGATAGGCATGCGTCGTAAAAGTTTCATCAAATCTGTTCACTTGTGCTTGTTTATAAAGCATTGGCTCAATGAACAATTCATTCATTCTATTTGTCCATTTCAAATTTTCTTTCTTTGAGGCTGTAATTTCATTTGTTGTTTTGATCATGTTTATCCTATACAAATAATCATGAAATTAAAAGAAGCAACACATATATATAAACAACACACAACAATGGATAAATAATAAAGTAAAAAACATAATCTCATATATACAATAAACAAAATATCATTCTAGTTACGACAAGAATACTGGTCAAATAACATAATAAATTAAAACACCAAAAGTACTATAAACTAGTTTTCAACATGAGATGAAACTCAAGAACTATTAACTTCATTTATCTAATCAATCCACATATCATTTGCAATAGATGTCTTCAAATACTCAGCATGCGTTGCATCCTCAATAGCATCTCTTACATGATCATCAGGTTCATGTATTTGCTCAAGAGCTCTCAATCAACTTCGACAATAAGGTCATCATCATGATCAACTAACATCAAGTATAATGTAAAATGCAACATGCTAAAATTATTTCAGATTAAGTATCCACATCGTATTTTGGCTTAGTTGTTCTCCCAATAATGGGAAAACTTTTATTTAGTACGCCAAATGCCCTTTCAATTGTATTACGTAATGATGCATGACGTAGATTAAATAATTCTCTAGGATTTTCTAGAGGTCGATCTGAGTACTCTAGCGAACACCTCTATAAGGTGTCATTAATCCGTTGGAAAATGGTTATCCGGCATCTACAAGATAATATTTGCCTAAAAAACATAATATTAGTTACATGTAAAACAATAAATTTTTTTAATTAAATCCTAAAAAGGTTGATAGTGTATTACCATTAGGGATTTTCAACTTATCTTCTCCTACAAGGGCATTTTTAATTATTTTGGAGTCAGATGTCGTCGCTTCCCATGGGTCAAAATATAAGTATATTTCTAGTCAAATGTGCATGCGACTAAGACATTTTGCATAGGGTAGCCCTTCCTACCACAATATCTTGGTACATCAGTGTGAAGAACTTTTACACGAACATGAATTCCGTCTTTTGCTCCTACACAATCCTAGAATTCACAAACATGCACATACCTTGTTTAATATATAAAAATGTAATTTTGAGTTAAAGTATGTTAAGTTGCAAGTTTTACCTTGTAATATTGATAAAATCTACTATTATTGAGTACTTCTAAAGGTACGTGTGCTCCATTTGGTTGTATTAAACTAATTTCTTCCAATGATATTATTGCTCTTAATTAAGACTAAAATGATGACTTTTTGTTCCCGTTGAGTAACGAAAGAAGAATGTAATTGTACGGTTTCTCACATTATGCGACAATTTGTGAAAAAAATTTGCTACTTGTTCCTCTAGAGATACTCGTTGTGGGTCGAAAACCGCCCTCGTTATGCAATATCTTACACAATTTTTCAAAGGCTTGTGGTTCCATGCAAATAACATCACGACTTCTCTCACTGTACCTTATCTCATGAAGCAATTCATCTCTTACTTTTTTTTAATTTCATTTATTTCTTTACTAGGTTTATTCCCACAAGGTCTAGTCATACGACATTTGATATATATATTGAACTATGAGGGACAAGATCAATGTTACTAGAAAATGCAGTCAAACCATAAAATCTCAAAATTTACCCTTATGATCATCCATCTATTTAATCAATAAAACTGAATGAGTTTCAAAGTTAAATACACAACAACAAATGGATATAAATTAATAATAATAAATTCATATTTTTGTTCACAAAACCATAAATAGACTATCTACTTAGAGACAATCTAATAAGTGACGGAACAAGAATATTTTTAGAGGGGGGTCAAAATACATCAGTAAAAAAATTATTTATTGACGCTTGGAATGCTTCTTTCAAATTAATTTTTTCCAATTATAGTATTTCATAATATCCTATATATATATAAATATTAATTTTCCCCGAACTATGAGACTATTAATCATACTTTGAACTTTTTAGTCAACTGATTAGCTACGTTTATAGATAAAGTACAAATTATAATATTATATATTCAAAACCATATATTGTGGTTCTGGTCATCTTTATTGGAGACAACTGAGAGGAGTCACTCAAAGCAAGGAAATGAATTAAGTTATTCTCATTTATAAAAAATTGATACCAATGTATGATTAAGTTAGTAAGACAAATGAATCTAATATTAATTAATTAATTATCAAACTTATTTAACATTATTTTATCTTACAGTAATATTGTTAATTTATTATAGGTGGATAGGGGTGAAAATTGGTCCAAGTAGTTCGGTACCCAATTCGTATTCGACCCAAAAATATGATTCGGGACTCGGATTTGGTAGGTATCCGAGCCGAATATGGGCTAAGTTCGTTTTTTGGGTTATAATACTGAACTCGAATATGAGCACAATACCGTTCGCTCATTTTAGGGTTCGTGCTTTCCTCTTTCGTCTGATCTATACTCGATTCTTACTTGATGAACCCTACTCGTTTCAGGTTCGAACTTACTCGATCCTTAATATGTGATAAGGGAGTGAAAAGGTTTAGCCGTTACGCGTTTGGTTGTCTACCCTTTCATCTCTTGGACTCTCCGAGCTTTGATCGCTTCATTTACTGAGAAATTAAAAGTTTCTAGTCTCGAGGGGTGAGATTTGAGAAATGAAAACCTGAATCATCCCACAAAAAAAAGACCGATGTGTTATGTGTAAGTCAATTCTTTCATATTTTCTTTTTCTAATCTTCTCTTTCACTTAAGTAATCTATATATATGTATAGCTTTAATATTTCTTATCCAGCCATGAGATAAATCAACATCTACTTCTCGTCTCCTCTGATCCAAAAATCAGACTCAATTTTTGATTAATTCTTTAATACCACAAATCCCCAATCAATAAAATTAGAACCCTAATTTATAGATTTCAAGTTTCAATTCGATCTTATTTAATGGAACACTTTGAGGCTTCAGGTATATACATTTCTATGTAATTTTGGTTTCTTAACACCATTTGGATTTGATTTTGAATTGCATAAGCTACAAGGCATGTTCTGAAACTTGGGTTTGAATCATATCTTTATGTTTGTAATGCCTTAATTTATATGTTAATGTGTATACCTCATGTAATGATTTGCGTTTTGCTATATGTTTAACAAAATGTCTGATATAAACTTAGTTTCCTGGAATTCATTAATTTAATTATCTTCTCTTACAAGGGCATTTTTAATTATTTTGGAGTCAGATGTCGTTGTTTCCCAACCAGTCAAAATATAAGTATATTTCTAGTCAAATGTGCATGCGACTAAGACATTTTGCATAGGGTAGCCCTTCCTACCACAATATCTTGGTACATCAGTGTGAAGAACTTTTACACGAACATGAATTCTGTCTCTTGCTCCTACACAATCCTAGAATTCACAAACATGCACATACCTTGTTAAATATATAAAAATGTAATTTTGAGTTAAAGTATGTTAAGTTGCAAGTTTTACCTTGTAATATTGATAAAATCTACTATTGTTGAGTACTTCTAAAGGTACGTGTGCTCCATTTGGTTGTATTAAAAAAATTTCTTTCAATGATATTATTGCTCTTAATTAAGACTAAAATGACGACTTTTTGTTCCCGTTGAGTTACGAAAGAAGAATGTAATTGTACAGTTTCTCACATTATGCGACAATTTGTGAAGAAATTTTGCTACTTGTTCCTCTAGAGATACTCGTTGTGGGTCGAAGACCGCCCTCGTTATGCAATATCTTACACAATTTTTCAAAGGCTTGTGGTTCCATGCGAATAACATCACGACTTCTCTCACTGTACCTTATCTCATGAAGCAATTCATCTCTTACTTTTTTTTCATTTCAATTATTTCTTTACTAGGGTTATTCCCACAAGGTCTAGTCATACGACATTTGATATATATCTTGAACTATTAGGGACAAGATCAATGTTACTAGAAAATGCAGTCAAACCATAAAATCTCAAAATTTACCCTTCTGATCATCCATCTATTCAATCAATAAAACTGAATGAGTTTCAAAATTAAATACACAACAACAAATGGATATAAAATTATAATAATAAATTCATATTTTTGTTCACAAAACCATAAATAGACTATCTACTTAGAGACAATCTAATCAAATGATTTTAACCGTAATATTTTTAGAGGGGGGTCAAAATACATCAAGAAAAAATTATTTATTGACGCTTGGAGTGCTTCTTTCAAATTAATTTTGACCAATTATAGTATTTCATAATATCCTATATATATATATATATATCAAACTTATTTAACATTATTTTATCTTACAGTAATATTGTTAATTTATTATAGGTGAATAGGGATGAAAATTGGTCCGAGTAGTTCGGTACCCGATTCGTATTCGACCCAAAAATATGATTCGGGACTCGGATTTGGTAGGTATCCGAGCCGAATATGAGCCAAGCTCGTTTTTTGGGTTATAATATTGAACTCGAATATGAGCACAATACTGTTCGCTCATTTTAGGGTTCAAGCTTTCCTCTTTCGTCTGATCTATACTCGATTCTTACTTGATGAACCCTACTCGTTTCAGGTTCGTACTTACTCGATCCTTAATATGTGATAAGGGAGTGAAAAGGTTTAGCCGTTCGTTTGGTTGTTTACCCTTTCATCTCTTCAGACTTCCGACTTTAGTCGCTTCGTTTACAGAGAAATTAAAAGTTTCTAGTCTCGAGGGGGTGAGATTTGAGGCTGAAAACTAAATCATCCCACAAAAGAAGACTGATGTGTTATGTGTAAGTCAATTCTTTCATATTTTCTTTTTCTAATCTTCTCTTTCACTTAAGTAATCTATATATATGTATAGCTTTAATATTTCTTATCCAGCCATGAGGTAAATCAACATCTACTTCTCGTCTCCTCCGATCCAAAAATTAGACTCAATTTTTGATTAATTCTTTAATACCAAAAATCCCCAATCAATAAAATTAGAACCCTAATTTATAGCTTTCAAGTTTCAATTCGATCTTATTCAATGGAACACTTTGAGGCTTTAGGTATATACATTTCTATGTAATTTTGGTTTCTTAACACCATTTGGATTTGATTTTGAATTGCATATGCTACAGAGCATGTTCTAAAACTTGGGTTTGAATCATATCTTTATGTTTGTAATGCCTTAATTTATATGTTAATGTGTATACCTCATGTAATGATTTTATGCTTGCTATATGTTTAACAAAATGTCCGATAGAAACTTAGTTTCTGGAATTCATTAATTTATTATGGGTATAGGTAGTGTAATACATTTCATCACTACTGCTAATTGAGAGAGTATTATCTTATGCCTTAAATCTTTGATTCTTTACATTAATATTTAAAAATGAGTTATATATTCTCATCTTTATCTTGTTATTCTTATTCCACACCGAGTGTTTGGTGTAATTTTTAAGAGAAAAAAAATTCAATTTTCTCACAGTTGTGCAAATATTCATTTAGTAACAGTTTAATTGATCATTCTATGTTTTAGTATTTCATTAGCATCTTCAGTTTATATCAACTGAATTCAAGTTTGTTGTTGACTTCAATATTGCATCTCCATCGAAAGTGTTCAAATTTCTGATGTTACTTGATTTCATCTATATCTCGAGGATATTGCCCGGTTTTCATTCTGAAACACACTTAAATGAACTGTTGAGGTTTTACTTAAGCATTTGTGGTAATGTGAGCTAACTTTTAAAATTGTGTGCTCAACATGCCATATCCAACTGAAATATACTTTGAATAAATGCCTTTGAAGAATAGCATACCTCACATTCCTATTGAGGTTTTACTTGATTGCATTCATGGTAATGTGAGCTAACTTTCAAAATTATGTGCTCAACATGCATGCCATATCCAACCGAAATATACGTTGAATAAATGCCTTTGAAGAATAGCATACCTCACATTCCATAGTTTGGGTCATACTTTCAGAATGTATTTAGTTGAATTCCTTTGAAGAATAGCATACCTCACAAGTTTCTTATCTTTTGTATTTTGACATTTTCTTTCTATCATTCAAATGCCTTCAAGCTAGTTGTAATTCATTAAATGTACATATAAGAGGCATATATTTTCTTCCCAGGTTCAGAACAATTCATGTGCGTTTGATATGCTTTCTTTCTTGCAATGCTCTCTTTGGCACAGACTGATGGGAAGAAAAGTTCTGTCCACAAACTTCTCCGAACAAAGAAAATACGTGTTTATGCTCATTGTGCAAGAGAATCGGTAAATTTTAACAACAATAACAACTAAATATTGTAATCATAAATCATTACATATAAATTTGGTGGTTCTTTTTTTTGCAGGATCTTAAGAATGAGATTTTTCTTAAATGTCATTAAAGGTAAAATCGTCATTTCTCCCCCATTGGTAGAAACATTAACACCGTTTGCTCATATTTGATAGTAATATGACGTTATTTGGTTTGACAGTTTTTTTGGGTGGGGATCTTATGGTGGCCATCGTCGTCATCATCATAACATGCATCATGTTTTGTCTCAAGAATAAGAATTTTGATGGTCTTTTGTGAAAAGGATTTTTGTGAATTAGATCTTAATTATATGTTATAAATCTTAATGTTACTTGTATGCATTTCACATTTTCTGCCTGAAACCACTGCTGATGAATGTAGACTCAATATCTGCTTTTCTTTCTTATAGAATATAGAGAAACGATCAAAAGACAAAATGAGTCTCTAATTTTTGGTTTGATCGTACAACGTGGAAGGAAGGTTAGGGTCACTTTTTTCCCTCTTTGTGGGCTCAGTCATGGGTGCTTTTGGGGAAATTTCTATCTTTCATTTCCATAGGGAGGACTGGAGGGTAGTCATGCATTAGGATACTGTGTTTTATTTCTTTTTATGTTTGGAGGATGTCCCGTCCTCCTTACCTGGTTTACTTTCTTCTCATTCTAACAAAACTCTTCTTTTGTCCAAAAAGAAGGAAAGAAAATATTGATGTCAAATGTCATTAGGCCATTAATGGAGTATTTCTATTTGTTTGGGTGATTTGGTGCAAGTTAATTATGGATAGGATATAAATTTTGTACACGGGTATCTTTATGCTTTAATTTATGTATCTTTCAGTTAAACATGATTGAACCAGAAGAATTCTGTTGTGTCATTGGGAACCTCTCATGGTCAATATCTGACAGAGACTTGAAAGATCGTTTAAAAAATTCGGCCGTCTTCTTGATGCAAAGGTAGTCAATGAGTTGAGATATGCTTTTGTTCTTGTTCTTCCATAATGTGGTGATATTAATATTTCTTTTCTTCATTTTATGATCCAATACTATCATTCCTCTACATATCTTCATTTAGCCAGAATAACACCTCAAATTCCATATTGAAAGATAGGAAAAAATTGTCTGCGATATAAGAAAATAAGTTACTACCAATAAGATTTCTTCAAGTTTGACCTTTTTGGGAGCCTGTGGTGAAATTTAGATGACCCAAGAAGATCTTATTCGGCCGATAGTTTGGAGGCTTATTTGGATGGATTTGATTCGATTTGACTTGGGATTTGACCCAAGATTTGTTCCAACTTCCTGGATTTAACCCGGGTTGTTTTATATAGTATCGTGTGCCGACTCGAAAGCTCAGAAGTCGGGTCATCCGATCGGTTCTGGGAGGAGTGGGGGACACGAAAGGTCGATGGTATTATCCCATTAAATGGAGAGATGAAGGTCGGGAGGTGGGGACACTGAAAACGGTCAAATTATTATCCCAATAAAATGGCTAGAGAGGCAAAAGATCTTTGGTAGTGTGTGTGATCTGTTCGATTGGACGACGTCGAAATTTAAGTGGGGGAGTTTTAATACCCTCAAGGTCCACATCGAAAGAAAGATAGGAAAAAAATTTGTCTGCGATATAAGAAAATAAATTACTACCAATAAGTACCTTCAGAGTCGTACCTTTTGAAGGAGCTCATGGTGGGCTAGATGACCCAAGAAGATCTTATTGGGCCAAGAATTAAGGCCTTATTTGGATGGATTTGATTCGATTGACTTGGGATTTGGACCCAAAATTTGTTCGAACTCCTGGATTTGAATTTGGGTTGTTTCATAGCTAATACTATTATTCCTCTACATATCTTCATTTAGCTAATTGGCTTTACTTGTTTCTTAGTTTCATGAGGATCTGTCTATTTTTCATTTGTGTGAAGCATTTGGAAGTTTCTTTCTTAACTGATGATTTTGCTCAATACAAGAGTTTGTTTGACCTTATAGTATTTGTAAATTGATCTAACAAATTTGACTTCATGCTGTTAATATTTTCTAATTTTGCTGAAAAGGAAGAGATTTTATTGAATTTTTTTAATGTTCTGTCTAGGAAACTGCATACTGGGCAATGAATATGAATTCATACAAATTCAGATTGTCTGCTCCTGGAACAACACCTTATTATGGTCTGTATGGGGTTAATGATTATTTTCCCAGAATGGATCTTAGCAGAAGAGCTTGGGAATACCCTTCAATGTCATAGAATGAAGAACCTACAGCAACAGAAATTATATCTTAAGAAAATGCAGTCCCGGCTATGCAAACCATTCCTGAAGAATGTCAGTTCCATTTGTGTTCTGTTGTTACATTTCCAGTTACTTAACATAGTTACATTGGAGATTAACTTTCGGCTTTAGGGTAGTAGTTTTGACCATACTGGCCATTTCCTTATCCAAAGTTAGATTCTATGTAATGGGGCTCATATATTACTTATGTTGTCCTTGTTCAATGATATATATATATATATATATATATATATATATATATATATATATATATATATATATTATACCTATCACGCTATTTGTTATTCGCCATAGTGTCAGCTCCACTTATTCTCTATGTATTCTTACATTAGTTTCCATAATTTTGCAGGAACTCCAAATCATGACACTGCTGCTAACACCCAGGTATGAAGCTTCTTTTCTGATATGACCTTGTCCATTTATTTGTATTTGATGATGCTTGATCTTTAATTACTTTTAATTGATTCTATCAATATGCACATGCGTAGTTTTAAAATAGCTTAAAAATCTACAGGATTTTCATTTTTTTATTCTTATCTTAAAGAATTGCTCTCCATAAGAAGATGGGAGACAAGATACTTAACTTAATACTTGGACAAATTCCACCAATCAATCACTTTTAGCCTTCAAGTATACCTTTTATTGATTAATTATTTGCGTCTGAAATGCCATCTACTTCTACATGTCAAACAACTATTTTTTTGGTCTTGAGAATTTTATAATGCCATGTGCCTTTGGGAATCGGGATCTCAGCTGCTTATGCATGTTAGAAAGTGTTGGAGTGTAATAATTGGAGGATGTTAAATACATTGTGTTTGTTTGTGTTGCTAATGGAACCTTTCTCTATGTTTGTGTTTTTCAGGCTGTTTGGAATTCTTCACAAGGAAATTGCAACAAAAAACCGATATTCAAGAGAAGATAAAGCAGATAAGCAAAGGTATGTACCTGACGCCAATAAGTCTCTCTCTTTATCGGCTTAGGCTTAGTAGATAAAAATAAATTAGGGACATGAGTTGTAATTTAAAATTTATTATATTGAAAGTTGAGAATAATATAAGAATTATAAAAATAGTACTTATTCCAATTTCTTTTCCGTTCAAATCAGATCAATTTTGGACGAAAAAACTCTGGCATGAAAAGTGACAAAGTTTTCTATCCATTTCTTTTTTTTTGCCGCTTATTAAAAAATTCAGAAATATATGAATTGGAAAGAAAACTTAAATTTTCATCCATTTGTTTTTCTCGTCCATTTTAAAACTCAGAAACAGTGTTAATGCATCTTAACAACTCACGTCTTTGTATTAAGAGATCTTCTGAATATTTAAGATACAAATATGAGTCCAAACTATTTAGAGTACCTCTTAATACAAATATATGGGCTATTAAAATTTATTAAGAGGTGGCCTGTTAAAATGCATTAAGATACAATCAAACACCAATTTTGATTTCCTGATGATAAAACAACTGTGCAATATGACCTACCATTAATTTCAATAATGAGTCATGTTATACATTATGAAAGTTTTCAGTCGAATTATGATTATGATATATATGCATACATGAGATAAGTAGGAATTAAGAACAGTCTCACTTTAATTTATTTAATCTTATCGCATATACTTTAATCACGTAGGTCGCAATCTAATTTTGTCAAATATTTGTCGACACATGTATATCATTTTCCTTCAACATTAATATTCCTAGTAATTAATTTCTACTTCCTTTGTCTCACAAATTTTTTTTAAATTTGATTTTTTCAGTCAAATTGACCAATTTTGTAATAAAAATATATACCATTTTCTTGTAAATATATGAGGAGAACCATATATAAGACACTATATCGAATTTACTATCACCTTCAATTTTCATATGTTTGAAAATATAAATAAATATCTTGAGTTCTTTTTTAAAATTGATCCATTTGACCACAAAAATTAAATAAACCAATTTTTGAAGGACTAGTAGAATAGTGAGGAGATCGGTTTCATACATAAGAAAGAATGATCTGAAACATTTTTATTATAAATTTCAGAAGAGTAATGCTAGGAATACCAATTATATAAAAATTGTGCTCACTAAGTATAAAAACAAAGAAAAAAATAGGGAGCAAGACCTACAACTGAATATTTTACACATTTAATTGGTAAGCAATATTTGGATCATACTCTTAGTGCACAAAATTTTGTGTACAGTTGGTGCACATAGTTTTATCCCTTTCAAAATATTTTATCAACTATTAACATTTTGTATGACATACACGTGTGAATCACCCACGCAGGTTTGATTAAATTTGATAGGTGTTTAGTATTACAAGTTTGATAATGTTGTTGGCGTAGCAGTGTGAAATGTACAAGATGATAATTGTGTTAGATATGATGAAGAAACAAAGGGAGTTTCAGGTGTAGTGTCAGAAATTAAAGTAGGAACAACTTAGTGAGATGAATTGAAGATGAGTGGTGTAATGTTTGGCTGATTTCTAGGTGAAACAAAGCAATTAGGTGCAAGCGATGTGTATTAGAGATTGGAATCGGTGATGTAGTCATGGAAGTTAAAGTTGGTTGTAAATAAGTGGACAGGGAACTAGTATTTTAGATATGGGAGTGTTGAATTAAAAATTTAGTTGCAGGAATTACCATCGATGAATCATTTTCCTTTTCCCATAGTCGAAAGTCGCCGAGAAACAGTCGCTCTTATACCACTTTGTCATGATCTGGTTTCATGATTGTCGAACCATCGAGACCTGGAGGAGCTTGGGACTCAGCCATGGCAGTATAATTATAAGGAAATGAGTTTGAAGCATTCATATAATGAGTCAAGCAAGGGTAATAACAAAGATATTCATGAATTGACATTGAACAAAATGAAAAATAAATAACAGATAAGGACAGGATAACGAAATGAAGGAAGCGAAAAAATTGATATTTCATTCATTTCCCTCTCTGAATACAAATGAGTGTATATATAGGAAATTATCTTAACATCTATAATTCCTACTAAAACCAAATTAACCTTACATTTGAAGTAAATTACTCTCATGCCATTTATTAGCTACTATAACACACCATTTATAATTTCTATTGAATAAATATGAATATAAACCCATTTAAGATAAGCAGATATATGTTGTCTATTAGGCCACAACCCATCTAGTCAGGTCGCTAAGAAATATCTATTATATATTATCTATTATTATATATACTAAATTGCAGTACATAACATCATTGCATGATATGTGTCTTTCACACATTGCAACACATGTCCTACATAATTAATGTGCATCCCACACTAATATGCTTATTATACCATTCATAATTATACCTATAATTATATCATGTCCTACATACAATTTAAAACATTTAAAACAATTATATCCTAAAATCACTACTTTTCTAATATTATATCATTCATAATTATACCATACATTATATCATGCATGTATGATATAATATTATAATACACGTATATAACAAAATATTACCTATCTAAACATGTGTAGAATATTATCATTACTAATATAATTATATTACTACATAATATTATACCATTTATAATTATATTACAACATAATATTATACAATTTTAAACATTTAAAACAATTATATCCTAAATCACTACTTTTCTAATATTATATCATTCCTAATTATACCATACATTATATCATATATGTATGGTATAATATTATAATACACGATATAACAAAATAACTACCTATCAAAATTGTGCATATATTATCATTACTAATTTAATTATATTACAACTTAATATTATACCATTTATAATTTTATTACAACATAAAATTATATAGTTTTAAAACATTTAAAACAATTAATAAAATAACAAATAATATCGATCATAACTTACTATGAAGATTTTATAATCACTTAAATCACTACTTTCTCAATCTAAACGGTTTTTATATTATTATTAATATTTTGATTTTATAATCCCTTAAATCGCTACAAATTTAAATTGTTCTGATAATGTTAATTGTTCTAATATTATCATTACTAAATTAATTATTATCTCCTAAAATCACTACTTTTTTAATCCCAAATTAATATTTTGAATTTATAATCCACTAAATCACTATAAATCTAAATTATTTGGTAATGTGAACAGTTCTAACATTATCCTTTCTAATTTAATTATTATCTCCTAAAATCACTAGTTTTTAATCATAAATTAATATTTTGAATTTATAATCCCTTAAATCACTACAAATCTAAACTGTTTTTGTAAGACCCCAACTTTTTATTAATAAAGATTTAATTTTTTCTAAATATTATTTTGAATAATAAGGTGTTGATTTGATATAATATTATAGTTATGTGTAAGACCCCAACTTTTATGAATAAAGATTAATTTTTCTCAAAATATATTTTTGAATATTATGGTGTGGATTTGTTATATTATTATAGTTATGGGTTATATTGATAAATTTTGGAAAGTAAGCAAGTTGTTATAAAATATTCGATTGGTCGGGGAATATTTGTTTTAACAGAAATATTAAATATTTAATCAAGACAATCATTAGTTGATTCTATTAACGAAAGTATTATTGTCGTAGTTAGAAAGCGACATAATTATCTTTTATAAAAATAACTACGAAAGTTTTACCGTTCTAATTGTTGAACTACCCTAAGACTAAAAGTACAAGAATACGCGTGGTTGCATAGTAGCACACGGTATTGATTATTGATTCTTACGTGAGAAGTCACTCAGTTATACTCAATTATTGCTAAAGTAATTGCTGCATAATATCTCTCATATTATTGATTTAATTATTGTCACAATATCAATATGTTTATAATATTAAAATAATAATTGAGACGACAAAGTTATTCATATTATTATTTGCAATATTGATAATGTCTAGAAAGTTCTGTCGATGAGAGGTTTGGTCACCTAATTGCGCGCCAATAGGGAGAAATCCTTATCGGGAAGCCCCCTCTTTCCTGGAAATGATCTGGTTGTTAAATATTGTGAGTTATAATATTTTACTGGTGGGAATCAGTAAAACGTACTCAGCCTGTCGCACTCAAAATGTTTTAGGAAAATTTTCAAGAACTGTTCAACGACAAGTACTTTCCCGAAAGTATTCGTCACATGAAAGAGGTGGAGTTCATCAAGCTAGAGCAAAACAATATGACCGTGTCGCAGTACGAAACTAAATTTGCCGAGTTGTCTCGATTTGCATCCCACTTAGTTGATAATGAGGAGAGAATGACACGGATATTTCTAAGAGGTTTGAAACCCGAGATACATCAATATCTAATTTCTCACAAACTGTGTTTGTATTCAGATGTTGTAAATAGGGCTCAGTTATTGGAGCGCGATAATGAGTCAACCCAACCAAGAGAGAGCAACCGGCAAGTCGATAATACCAGTGGTAGTAGTCATCGAAGCGGTGACAACAAACGTGGAGGGAATCAACATGCCAAAAATGGTAACTACTTCGGTGGTAATCATAGCCAAAATAATAGAAGTGGAAATTTCAAGAATAAGAGATTCAATAATGATGACAAGACGTCAGCACCAGCACCTATTGTTAAGGAAGGAGAACGACCTCCGTCGTATATTACAAATGTGGAGGGGAGGGATACATCAGTCCAAACTATACGCAGCAGTCCAAAGCATGATACAATTGTGGAAAAGAAGGTCACCTAGCCCGATTTTGTCGTGCACCAAAGTCAAGTCCAGCTGGGATAGAGCCATCAAAGGTCGTCCCAGATAAGACAAAACTGGTAGTTCAAGGGAGAGCGTTTTTCGTAACCTCCCAAAAAGTGAGAAATCCGAACGAGGTGATCACAGGTAAGCTAATCATAAACTCTAGCGAAGTCTATACCTTATTTGATACCTGTTCTACCCATTCTTTTATTTCTCCTACTTGTGCTCAACGTTTAAATTTAACTCCGGAGAAATTAGACTTTGATTTATCTGTTGAAACTCCATTGGGAGAAACCTTCATTACATCCACTGTTTATAAGCTTGTTTGATTCAAATCGGTAACCGCACGTTAGCTGTCGATCTTATCTTTTTGAAAATACTTACATTTGATGTAATTTTAGGATGGTTTACTACTTATCATGCTAAAATCGATTGTTTTCGTAAGGTTGTTAGCTTTCATATTCCTAACCAACCTATTATAAGAATTCAAGCAACCAAACCACTAAAGTCAATCACTGTCATATCAAGCCATAAAGCTATTCGTTTATTGAAAAACGGATGTCAAGCTTTCATAGCCCATGTCACGGATTTAAATAAAAATACATCAGATTTGAATGATATTTCTATTGTTAATAAATTTTCCTCCAAAAATTTTTAGAAAATTTTTGCCTCCAAATAAAATTGTGACGATATTACGTACTTTGTTACTAAATATAAGAATTTATGACAAACCATTTTTGTCATTTATCCACTCATCTAATTAGTAACGAACTATTATCTCGTTATATAAAATTGGTATTTATGACAATACAAATTGTCATAAATTATTATTTTTCCATATTTAAAAAAATTTCCTCCAAAATTTTTCAGAACAATTTTGCCTCCAAATAAAATTGTGATGAATTTGTATTTGGCGTCAATAAATGTGAACATTAGTGACGAAATCACATTGTCACTAAATTTTATAAATAATTAATAACAAACTATTATGTTGTCATTGAAAGAAATATTGTGTGACAATAAATACTGTCATCAATTATTACAAAATGTCACTAAAAGGTTTCCCTCCAAAATTTTGGTGCAAAATTCTACCTCCAAAATAACTTGTGACGAAATTTTGTTAATCGTCATCAAATGTGTAAATTAGTGACGATATAAATGATTAATAGTAACAAAATTAAAGGTCGTCACAAAAGCAAAAGTTTTAGTGACGATTATGAATTTCTTAATTATTAATTAACAAATTGTGACAAAATTTTGAGCGTGGCAAAAAAATCGTCATAAAATGTATAATTTCTTATAGTGATAACAAATTCTTAGGGGTAGAATATGAATCATTGCATCATGCATGGTCTGCATATGCATTGGAATAAGTCTAAATTATTATTTTTTGTATATATGTAGGTATAATATAAATATACACCTTCGGTCAGTTACCCGACCAACAAAAAAATTTCGACAGAGTCTCCCCTATAATATGGAATATCCACATGCACGAGGGCATGCATATATGGCCATTTGTAGGCATATAAGAGCAACAAGAATGTATAAGCAATTAACATAACATCACATATATTACCATCAAATTTATTTACTCTCTTTAAAACCTCAATGTCATACATTGTTATACTCATTGCCTTTATATATTCCAGGGTCCATATCTGAACACAACAAAACTCTTCTACATAGGACATTAGGTGATGAAAATATCTTGATGGTATAGTTTGATGAACAGTCAATGGACTTTGTAATATGTTCTAGAAACTATAGCGTTGCGTGTATCAAGATTGCAGAAGAAGGCATACTATTAGTCCCTTAATGTGGGACTATTAGTCCTATAAAGTCATTTGATAGCTTAAATTATGGAGGACTAATGAGATTATATAATCCCTCATAAATAGCCTTAGAAATGACAAAAAATAGTCCAAGGACTATTTAAAGGACTATTAATCCCCGAAAAAATTAGTTTAAAGTCGTGTTAAATTAAGACAATCCAAACATGTTTTTGCAAACAAACATAGCCTTAAGGAAATCCGGTGCAAACAAATGCATTCAAAGGAGAATTACTTATAAATTGGAAGGCGCCTTAAAACCATTTATTAGGTCGAGTAAATGAGGCGAAGTGGCAATAATAAAAAAAGTGATGAAAGACATCATGTAAGAAATTAGTTTTTTATTATACCATTAAGCACTAATCAGTGTCATTTTAGCAAATTACTTGTTTAGCCCAAACACCAAACACAAAATCAGCTATTGTAGCAACCTGTGAACAGTGTGCTTTCTACTTTAGGACAAACATCAAATGTAAGACCCCAACTTTTATGAATAAAGATTAATTTTTCTTGAAATATATTTTTGAATATTATGGTGTGGATATGATATAATGTTATAGTTGTGGGTAATATTTATAAATTTTGCAAAGTAAGCAAGTTGTTATAAAATATTCGATTGGTCGAGGAATATTCGTTTTAAAAGGAAATATTTGTACGACGGTACATTCATTGGTGGACCCCACAACGGAAGTATATTCGTAGTTAGAAAATGACAGAATTATCTTTTTATAAAAATAACTACGAAAGTTTTCTGAGATTAAACTGTTGAACTACCGGTAGTAAAAAATGCGATGTCTGGCGTGGTTGCGTAAGTAGCACTGCAGTATTGATTATTGATGCTTACGTGAGAAGTCACTCCGGTTATACTCAATTATTGCTACGATAATTCTTTGCATAATATCTCTCATATTATTGATTCAATTATTGTCATACTATCAATATGTTTATATTATTAAAATAATAATTGAGACGACAAAGTTATTCATATTATTATTTGCAATATTGATGATGTCTAGAAAGTTCTGTCGAGGAGAGGTTTGGTCACCTATTTGCGCGCCAATAGGGAGAAATCCTTATCGGAAAGCCCCCTCTTTCCTGGAAATGATCTGGTTGTTAAATATTGTGAGTTATATTATTAATGATGAATAATTTTATTTTGATTAAAGATGAAATTGATAGTTCTATTGTGTTGGGATTATTAGTGTTAGTGGAAATCGACATTTATTTCGATAATAATTGATGTCTGGAAGTTATATTGACCAATCGGGTAATTAATCGGATAAATGAGAAATTAAATGCTATTAATTCACACGCTTATAACTATGTGTTCACATGTGTGTACTATTGATTCAAATATATGTACTATTAGGGGAGGTGGTGCAAGATTGATAATACTTGCATGACTAAATTAAAAATAGAGGTATAGATGAAGGTACTATGCTGTAATTATTTTTTTTACATGTATAGAACTATTGATTCACATGAATGTACTATTAATTCACATGATATACTATTAGGGGAGGTGGTGAAAGTTTGATAATAGTTGCAGGACTAAATTAAAAATGAAGGAAAAGATGAAGGTATTATACTGTAATATTTCGAGCCCCAAAACGTGCAATTATCGAAAAAACTATATTTTTCTATAAATAGAAGCTCATTCTTCTTTCATTCTCACCAATTCACTAAGTGTTATAAGAGCAATTATAGAGAGAGAAGCTATAGAGAGAAAGAAGAAGAGAAGTCTGCTACCTCACTATTCCAGTATCCAATCTTCTTCTGAGGTAAGGGATGTTATTTTGTTCAGTATTCATAAGAATAATATTTTCTTCCATACTCTATAGTATGTAAGTAATATTATTTTGTCTCGTATTCCTGATTATACCATCATTTTGTTAAAGTATTGGTTTTATACTCTGTGAAATTAGTAGAATATCCTTGAAATTTGCGCTTCATCTAGTATCGTTTCATAAGGATATTTTCTACACATTCTTGTTAAATTTTAAGCTTTTCATGCCGGAGTACTGTCCATGAGTACTATTCATAAAAGTACTATTCACGGGTACTATTCACAAAGTACTATTCATGAAGTACTATTCACAAAGTACTATTCATGAGTACTATTCATAAAGTACTATTCATGGGGTACTATTCTCGAAGTACTATTCACTGGGTACTATTCACTTGAGTACTATTCACCCCGAGTACTATTCATGACAAAAATTGATTTTTTTTCGGTTCAAATCATTTTTGATACAACATCATTCTTGAATTTTACTCCACAAACCAGTATCATGTTAACAATTTGAACATTATTGAATTCTGGATAAATTAAATTATAAATTTTTAAAAATTTATTCTTTATTTCTATTAATTTAATTCTTATATCATTGTCATCATCCTCGTGCTTATATTGTGATGAAAGTCATCTTTGGCTTACGTGTATAAATGAACTTTTGATTGGTATGATTATGATCAGGGATCATTCGGTATAATCATGACCCGTAATGTTACAAATGATGTGGTAAAAGTCCTCATTGACTTGTAGTTCATTGATGGACAGTTGTTGGTATGATTATGACCAGGGATTATTCGGTATAGTCATGACCATTAATGATTACATGAATATCCTTGGTCGTGGTGCAGGGATGATTCGATGATGTGGTTTATTTAATAAGCTGAGTCTCAGTGATAAAGTTGATGAAAAAACTTTTTAAATCATAGAAGATAGTAGATATCATGCTCTACTTAACTCTTCTAATGGATTGTTTGTTCCGCTGCACTTAAACTTGATGTCTATTGTATTTTATCAGTTTAACACTGTTGAAGGCTAACGATAATTTATTCTGCATTATCTTAGTCATAATATTTCTTACTGGGCTAGTTGAGCTCACCATTTACTTTCATTGTTCTCTTCAGGAAATGAGAATGTAGCCGGAACTAGTCTGGAAACGGAGTGATTGTCCGAGATGGTGTTATAGTAATCCTCATTATTCTATAAAATAACGTGATAATAAATGTAATGAGGACTCTATTTAAGTTTGAATACTGTCTAGAAGACTATTCGTGTAAAAACTTTCAGGTCATGTTGTATAATTAAGTTTGTATTTGTATTCAGTACTATGTATTTGGCGACCCAAGATGGGTGATGTATATCTATTTTGGGGGCATCACAGTTGGTATCAAAGCTTAGGGATATGATCCCTGGCTGAGATGTGAGACAAGAACTAGGAGGGGAGAGACGGGGAATTCTTCGCTAGTATGACCTACCTAAGTTTATTTGGTATTTAATTGGTCGGGTCAGAGTATAGGGATAATATGTGACATGTCAATTAACCCTTTTTTTGTGGCAGTATTTGAAAATGGCATCCAAAAATGTTGAGATAATCAATGAAGCACATGAGACCGTTGAGTCACCAACGATCAATACCCAGGATAATGTGCAACTAGAAGACAATAATCCTCAGGTAAATAATAACACTGATGAAATGGTGAACAATGGAATGTTTAGAGGCTTTATGAAATTCATGCAACATCAGGAGAGAGTGGCTCCTGTTCAAAATGCAGGTGGAAACACTGGTAACTCTTGGACCGTCACTGCTAAACAGTTCAAGGAGCTGGGACCATCAGAGTTTTTGGGAGAGCCAAAACCACTTAAGGCGGAGACGTGGATAAAGTAGATCACCAAGATATTTGATGTCTTGGGATGCTCCAAGGAGCAAAAGGTTCCCTTTGCCACCTTCATGTTGCGAGGAGACGTAGATTACTGGTGGGAATCAATAAAATGTACTCAGCCTGCCACACTGAAGATGTCTTGGGAGAAGTTCCAAGAACTGTTCAATGACAAGTACTTTCCCAAAAGTATTCATCACATGAAGGAGGTAGAGTTCATCAAGATGGAGCAAAACAATATGACCGTGTCGCAGTACGAAGCTAAGTTTGTCGAGGTGTCCCGATTTGCGTTGCATTTGGTTGATAATGAGGAGAGAATGACGCGGATGTTTCTAAGAGGTTTGAAACCTGAGATACGTCAATACCTCATTTCTCATAAACTTTGTTTATATTCAGATGTTTTGAATATGGCTCAGTTATTGGAGCGCGATAATGAGCCAGCCCAACCAAAAAATAATTACCAATAACACGATAATAATTGTACCGGTGGCAATGACCATCAGAACAATGATAACCATCGTGGAGGAAATTATCATGCCAGAAATGGTAACCACTTCGGTGGTAGTCATGGCCAAGATAATAGAAGAAATGATTCAAGTGAAAAATTCAAGAAGAAGATTTAACGATGATGGAAGACGCGTCGGCAAGAACACCAAAGACCAAAGAATAAATTCTAGGGAGGAGAAACGACCAGCCGGTTAGATGCTACAGATGCGGAGAGGAGGGACACATAAGTCTAAACTGTTCACAACCTTCCAAGGTATGTTTCAATTATGGAAGAGAAGGTCATCTAGCCCGATTTTGTAGTGCACCAAAGTCAAGTCCAATTGGGATGGAGGCATCAAAGGGTGTCCCAGACAATGCAAAACCAGTATTTCAAAGGAGAGCGTTTGTCGTAACCTCCCAAAAAGCAAGGAATCTGAAAGAGGTGATCACGGGTAAGCTAATCATAAACTCTAGCAAAGTCTATACCTTATTTGATACCGGTTTTACCCATTCTTTTATTTCTCCTACTTGCGCTCAACGTTTAAATTTAACTTCTGAGAAATTAGACTTTGACTTATCTGTTGAAACTCCGTTAGGAGAAACCTTCATTACATCTATTGTTTATAAGTCTTGTTTGATTCAAATCGGTAACCTCACGTTACCTGTCGATCTTATTTCTTTGAAAATACTTGCATTTGATGTGATTTTAGGGATTGATTGGTTAACTACTCATCATCCTAAAATTGATTGTTTTCATAAGGTTGTTAGCTTTTATATTCCTAACCAACCTATTATACGAATTCAAGCAACCAAACTACTAAAGTCAATCACTATCATATCAAGCCATAAAGCTATTCATTTATTGAAAATGGATGTCAAGCTTTCTTAGCCCATGTCACGGATTTAAATAAAAATACGTCAGATTTGAATAATATTTCTGTTGTTAATAAATTTCCTGACGTATTCCCTAAAGAACTTCCTAGCCTACCCCCAGAGCGTGAAATTGAATTTTGTATCGACCTTGAATTTGGTACAAAACCCATTTACAAAGTCCCATATCGAATGGCTCCTATTGAACTTCAGGAGTTAAAAACCCAACTACAAGAATTGTTAGACATCAGTTTCATTCGTCCTAGTACGTCTCCTTGGGGTGCTCCTGTTCTATTCGTGAAGAAGAAAGATGGAAGTATGCGACTTTGTATTGATTATCGGAAGTTGAATCATGTCACCATCAAAAATAAGTACCCGTTACCTCGTATTGATGATTTGTTTGACCAGTTGTAAGGCGCAAAATTCTTTTCAAAGATCGATCTTCGTTTCGGATATCACCAGTTAAAGATTAAAATTGATGACATTCCAAAGACTTCTTTCAGAACTCGGTACAGACATTATGAATTCATAGTCATGTCTTTTGGATTGACTAATGCTCCTGTTGCCTTCATGGACATGATGAACCGAGTATTCAAGGAATATTTGGATCACTTTGTGGTCGTCTTTATTGATGGCATCCTCATATACTCCAAAACCCGTGAAAACCATGAGCAACACTTGAGGCTGATACTCCAAAAGCTTCGTGAAAACAAGCTATATGCCAAGTTGAAGAAATGCGAGTTCTGGCTTGAGGAAGTAGCATTCCTTGGGCATGTGATATCAAATCACGGAATATCTGTTGACCCGGCAAAGATTGAAGCAATTCAAAGCTGGGAACAACCTAAGTCAGTGACCGAAGTACGTAGCTTTCTCGGCTAAACTGGTTATTATCGAAGATTCGTAGAAGGGTTTTCTCGATTCGCTACTCCATTAACTCAGCTGAATCAAAAAGATACAAAATTCGGTTGGAGCGAGGAATGTGAGAAGAATTTTCAAAAACTCAAGAGGAGACTCATTTCAGCACCTGTTCTGACAATACCATCTGGTTCGGAGGGATTTGTCATATACAGCGATGCTTCAGGCAAAGGGTTAGGATGTGTTCTCATGCAACATGGGAAAGTCATATCCTATGCCTCACGACAACTCAGAGAATATTAGAGGAATTATCCTACCCATGTTCTAGAGTTGGCCGCTGTTGTTTTTGCGCTTAAGATTTGGAGGCATTACCTGTATAGAGAGAAGGTGGAGATCTATACAGATCATAAAAGCCTTAAATATTTCTTCACTCAAAAGGAACTCAACATGCGCCAATGACGTTGGCTTGAGTTGTTGAAAGATTACGATCATACCATTCAATACCATCCTGGAAAAGCAAACGTAGTAGTTGACGCATTGAGTAGAAGATCATATGCGGGTACGAGTGCGATATTATCAACATAGAGGCCCATTTTGTATGACTTACAAAGGATGAAGATAGAGTTAAAGACTCCAGGTACCCATGTGATGATGGCGAATATACGAGTAAAATCGACTTTAATCGATAAAGTTAAAGTTGCTCAAGCTACAGACCTGGAGCTTATGCGTATGTAGAAGAAATGCAAGAAGGTGCTATTCCAGAAGCAAGAATCGACGAAGAAGGAATACTTCGAGTCAACTCTAGACTTTGTGTTCCTAACGATTCTGACTTGAAGTATAAAATCATGATGGAGGCGCACAACACACAGTTTGCAATCCATCTTGGGAGTACCAAAATATATTGTGATCTTCGACATACATTTTGATGGAGCAATATGAAGAGAGAGATAGCGGGGTTTATCTCAAGGTGTCTAACTTATCAACGAGTCAAGGCGGAACATCAAGTGCCAAAAGGTCCATTGCAACCACTTAAAATTCCAGAATGGAAGTGGGAGCACATTACCATGGATTTCATTACTGGTCTTCCCAAGGTTTTTCAAGGCATAGATGTGATTTGAGTCATTATTGATAGATTGACCAAGTCTGCTCATTTCTTACCGATACGAGAAACTTATACACTTGAACGTCTTGCTAGTATGTACATAAACGAGATTGTAAGATTGCATGGTATTCCAGTATCCATAGTTTTTGATCGAGACCCAAGATTCACTTCAAGATTTTGGGTTAGTTTATAAAAAGCTATGGGCGCATTTTTCTGATTTAGTTGACATATCATCCTCAAAGCAGATGGGCAAATCGGAAAGGACTATTCAAACTCTTGAAGATTTATTAAGACTTTGTGTCCTTGACTTCAAGGGAAGTTGGGACAAGTTCTTACCATTGGTGGAGTTTTCCTACAACAACAGTTATCAAGCAAGTATTGGCATGGTTCCATTTGAGGCGTTGTATGAAAGAAAGTGTCGTTCTCCAGTATGCTGGGATGAGGTGGGTGAAGCAACGTTGTTGGGACCGGAGTTGGTACGTATGACTACAAAAAAGATTCAAACGATCCGGTAACGTAAACCTCATAAGAACGACAAAAAAGTTATGCTGATCTTCATCGAAAGGACGTGGAATTCAATATTGGAGATCATGTGTTGTTACGTGTTTCTCCATGGAAAGGAGTTACGAGATTTGGAAAGAGAGGAAAGCTCAATCCTCGATTCATTGGCCCATTTATAATCCTCGAACGAGTAGGAACTATAACCTATAGACTCGCCTTACCACCAAGTATGTCTCGTGTTCATAATGTTTTTCACATATCTATGTTACGTAAATATGTGAAAGACCCAAACCATATTATTGAATTAGAACCAGACGAGATAGAGGAAGATTTAACGTATGAAGAGTTACCTGTTAAAATCTTGGATAAGAAGGATCATATTTTACGCTCCAAGGTTATACCTCAAGTTAAAGTTTTGTGGAGAAATCACGATGTGGAGGAAATGACCTGGGAGTTAGAATCTGAGATGAAGTCAAGATATCCTCACATCTTCGATATACCAAGTACGTACCCTAATTTTGAGGACGAAATTTTATAAGAAGGGGAGGTTGTAAGACCACAACTTTTATGAATAAAGATTAATTTTTCTTGAAATATATTTTTGAATATTATGGTGTGGATATGATATAATGTTATAGTTGTGGGTAATATTTACAAAATTTGCAAAGTAAGCAAGTTGTTATAAAATATTCGATTGGTCGGAGAATATTCGTTTTAACAGAGGGAATATTAAATGCATTTACGGCACAATCATTGGTGGACCCCACAACGGAAGTATTGTCGTAGTTAGAAAACGACAGAATTATCTTTTATAAAAATAACGACGAAAGTTTTATTGTTAAACTATTGAACTACCTGGTAGTAAAATTACAGTAATACGCGTGGTTGCATAGTAGCACACGGTATTGATTATTGATGCTTACGTGAGAAGTCACTTAGTTATACTCAATTATTGCTACAGTAATTGCTGCATAATATCTCTCATATTATTGATTCAATTATTGTCATAATATCAATATGTTTATATTATTAAAATAATAATTGAGACGACAAAGTTATTCATATTATTATTTGCAATATTGACAATGTCTAGAATTTCTGTCAAGTAGAGGTTTGGTCACCTAATTACGCGCCTGGTTGTTAAATATTGTGAGTTATAATATTAACGATGAATAAGTTTGTGTTGATTAAAGATGAAATTGATAGTTCCATTGTGTTTGGAATATTAGTGTTAGTGGAAATCGACATTTATTTCAATAATAATTGATGTCTGGAAGTTATATTGACCAATCGGGTAATTAATCGGATAAATGAGCAATTAAATGCTATTAATTCACATGCTTATAACTATGTGTTCACATGTGTGTACTATTGATTCAAATATATGTACTATTAGGGGAGGTGGTGCAAGATTGATAATACTTGCATGACTAAATTAAAAATAGAGGTATAGATGAAGGTACTATACTGTAATTATTTTTTTACATGTATAGAACTATTGATTCACATGAATGTACTATTAATTCACATGATATACTATTAGGGGAGGTGGTGCAAGTTTGATAATACTTGCAGGACTAAATTAAAAATGAAGGAAAAGATGAAGGTATTATACTGTAATATTTTGAGCCCCAAAACGTGCAATTATCGAAAAAACTATATTTTTCTATAAATAGAAGCTCATTCTTCTTTCATTCTCACCAATTCACTAAGTCTCACAAAAGCAATTATAGAGAGAGAAGCTATAGAGAGAAAGAAGAAGAGAAGTCTGTTACCTCACTATTCCAGTATCCAATCTTCTTCTGAGGTAAGGGATGTTATTTTGTTCAGTATTCATAAGAATAATATTTTCTTCCATACTCTGTAGTATGTAAGTAATATTATTTCATCTCGTATTCCTGATTATACCATCATTTTGTTAAAATATTGGTTTTATACTCTGTGAAATTAGTAGAATATCCTTGAAATTTGCGCTTCATCTAGTATCGTTTCATAAGGATATTTTTTACACATTCTTGTTAAATTTTAAGTTTTTCATGTCGGAGTACTGTCCATGAGTACTATTCATTTATATGGTACTATTCATAAAAGTACTATTCACGGGTACTATTCACAAAGTACTATTCACGAGTACTATTCATAGAGTACTATTCACGGGGTACTATTCTCGAAGTACTATTCATTGGGTACTATTCACTCGAGTACTATTCACCCCGAGTACTATTCATGACAAAAATTAATTTCTTTTCGGTCCAAATCATTTTTGATACAACATCATTCTTGAATTTTACTCCACAAACCAGTATCATGTTGACAATTTGAACATTATTGAATTCTGGATAAATTAAATTATAAATTTTTAAAAATTTATTCTTTATTTCTATTAATTTAATTCTTATATCATTGTCATCATCCTCGTGCTTATATTGTGATGAAAGTCATCTTTGACTTACGTGCATAAATGAACTTTTGATTGGTATGATTATGATCAGGGATCATTCGGTATAATCATGAACCGTAACGTTACAAATGATGTGGTAAAAGTCCTCATTGGCTTGTAGTTCATTGATGGACAATTTTTGGTATGATTATGACTAGGGATTATTCGGTATATAGTCATGACCATTGATGATTACATGAATATTCTTGGCCGTGGTGCAGGGATGATTCAATGATGTGGTTTATTTAATAAGCTGAGTCTCAACGATAAAGTTGATGAAAAAACTTTTTAAATCATAGAAGATAGTAGATATCATGCTCTACTTGACTCTTCTAATGGATTGCTTGTTCCGCTGCAGTTAAACTTGATATCTATTGTATTTTATCAGTTTAACACTGTTGAAGGCTAACGATAATTTATTATGCATTATCTTAGTCATAATATTTCTTACTGGGCTAGTTGAGCTCACTATTTGCTTTCATTGTTCTCTTTAGGGAATGAGAACGTAGCCGGGACTAGTCGGGGAATGGAGTGACGGTCCAGATGTTTGCATTAGTAGTCCTCACTATTCTGTTAAATAGTGTGATAATAAATGAGGACTTATTTTAAGTTTGAATACTGTCTAGAAGACAATGTTTGTATTAAAACTCACAGCTCATGTTGTATAATTAAATTTTTATTTGTATTTAGTACCATGTATTTGGCGACCCAATATGGGTGATGTATACCTATTTTGGGGGCGTCACATCAAACGTTCACAAATACGGTATTCACTAATTGATTAATTCCATACTATTCAATAAATTAACAAAACCCCAAATCTCCATTCACAAAACCAAATCAGAATCAATAAAAAATTTTAAAATCAATAGCTGAACAAAACCCTAAAGGAGAAACCCTAAATCGAACAAGATATATAGAGGGGGCATGACAAAACTTAAGATTAATTTGGAACTTTTTTATCTTCCGTTTGAGGTTGCAACGGTGCAACTCGGACTTGTAATGAAGCTTTTAGCAAAAAAATGCCCCTCGTACTCGAAACCAACAGTCTCCCTCCCTCTTCTCTTCTATACTGATCGAGAGAATGCCTGAATCTGATTAAGTTTATGAGAATCAGCGATCGCCATCAGCGATCGCATGAGGTCGCTAATTTTTAATGATGTGGACATATTAGCGACCGCTAGCGGTCGTTGATATAGAGTGGTCGCCGCGCCAAAGTTTCACACCAATTTTTGGGAAGGAAATTCATGCCAGCGACCGATCAGCGACTGCATGCAGTCACTGATATAAACTAGCGACTAGAATCCTTCTCGGTCGTAGATAGTGGTCGCTATTACTATTATCAACGACCGGATAGGGCGGTCGCTGATATTATTGGCCGCAGATAGGCCTTTTTCTTGTAGTGTCTCCCGTAACCTTGTCGATAATGACTCATTGGCGGCGGCGTTCCCGTCGCCAGTGCCTTTTCCCTCCACCATGAAAATTTCCCACCAAATAAAACGCCATTACTGACAGGACCCATGCGCGATGACTACTCCATCGACATTGAACTTATTATCGACGGTACCATTATCGTCGGCACTGACCCCGTCGGCAATGACCCGTTTTTGTAGTGATAATTCTCTATATTTTGATTTACTGATTATACATCAAGTGTTCAATATGAACTATCATTAATTTCAATAGTAATATTTAATTGGTGTTTTCCTTATCTCCATTTTTTCTCATTTAGATAAACAATTTTACATTGAAATAATCAATTAAATGTAAGATATTATATTTAATTAGGACTTTGAGAATATAGTTATAGTTATTAAATATTTATTTAAAAAATAAATTATTAAATTATATATTGTAGGTTCTTTCGATCAATTATTAAGCTAATTAAATATTTGAATGTAGTGCAGATTTATTTAGTTATTGTAAAATCCCAAATTTTATGAATAAAAATTTAATTTTCTCGAAATATTTTTTCAAAATTATGGTGTGGATTTGAGATAATGTTATAGTTGTGGGTAATATTTATAAATTTTAAAAAGTATGCAAGTTGTTGTATAATATTTGATTGGTCGGGGAATATTCTTTTTGTCTGGAAATATCCGTACGACGGTACAATCATTGGTGGACCCCACAACGGAATTATTTTCGGATTGAGAAAACGACAAAAATATTTTTATGAAAATAACGGCGGAAGTTTTACCGTTAAAACTGTTGAACTACTCGGTAGTAAAAAAATGCGAATCTGGCGTGGTTGCGTAGTAGCACTACGACATTGATTATTGATGCTTACGTGAGAAATCACTCAGTTTTGTTCAATCATCACTCTGATAATTATTGCATAGTATCTCACGTTATTTGATTCAATTATTGTTGATTTTATATATTATTAAATCAATAATTGAGATGATGAGTTATTAATATTATTATTTGCAATATTGACGATATCTAGAAGTTCTGTCAAGGAGAGGTTTTGTAACACCCCAGTCCCACATCGAAAGATAGGGGAAAAATTTGTCTGCATATAAGGAAATAAGTTACTACCAATAGTACCTTCAAGTCATGACATTTTGGGAGCCTGTGATGGGCTAAGATGACCCAAGAAGATACTATTGGGCCAGTAGTTTGAGGCCTTATTTTGATGGATTTGATATTATTCGGACTTGGGATTTGACCAGAGATTTGTTCCGGACTCAGAATTTGACCTGGGTTGTTTCATATGGTATCAGAGCCGACTCTCGAAAGCTCGGGTCGGGTCATCCGATTAGGTTCTTGGGAGGTGAAAACACGAAGGCTGGTGGTATTATCCCACAATGGAGAGATGGAGGTCCAGAGGTGGGGACACGAAGCCAGACGGTATTATCCCACAATAGCTAGAGAGGCAAAGATCTTTGGGCTATGTGTGTGATCGGATTCTGACAGGGACGTCAGAAATTTAAGTGGGGGAGTTTGTAACACCCCAGTCCCACATCGAAAGATATGGGAAAAATTTGTCTGCATATAAGAAAATAAGTTACTACCAATAGTACCTTCAAGTCATGACCTTTTGGGAGCTTGTGGTGGGCTAAGATGACCCAAGAAGATACTATTGGGCCAGTAGTTTGAGGCCTTATTTTGATGGATTTAATTTGATTCGGACTTGGGATTTAACTTAGAGATTTGTTAGGACTCTGGATTTGACACAGCTTATTTCGGGTTTGGCCACCTAATCTTGGCATGATAGGAAGAAATCCTTATTGAAAGCCCCTCTTTCCCGGAACGACACGGTCGATTAATATTGTGAATTATAATAATGGTGATAAATGTTGTTTTATTATTATTATAAATGTAATAAAATAAAAATTTTTATATAAAGCAGAATACTTTTTATAAAGTTTTGTTTTATTTGATTATAAATAGAATATATTATATTTTATTATGCATAGTGTTTGCATAAGGTACTGCATAGTGTTTGTATAGTAAAAACTTTTTATATAAAAGCAGAATACTTTTTATAAAGTTTTATTTTATTTGATTATAAATAGAATATATTATATTTTATTATGCATAGTGTTTACATAGTAAAAACTTTTATATAAAATGAATACTTTTTATAAAGTTTTGTTTTATTTGATTATAAATAGAATATATTATATTTAATTGCATAAAAAGATATAGTATCCTTTCTATTCTCCTATAAATAGGATGCTTAGTTAGAATTGAAAATCACACCAGAAGTTCTGAGAATTCTTCTTCTATAATCTTGAGCGTATTTCTTTAGAGTTTAAGAAAGATTTGAGCGTAGAAAATAGTGCAAGTTTTCTTCAAGTATATCCCCGCCTTACCGTTGGAATACTCTTCTTTTTAAGGTAAGGCGTATTATTTCTTTCATATTCATGAAGAGAATTATTGTTATTCCATTCCTTATTATTCTGTTAGAATAACCTATATACGCGGACTACCGTATACATGGTGAAATTCTTCTGTTATTCCATTCTTTATTATTCTGTTGGAATAAACTGTCTGTGCGATCTATCGCAAGCCTAGTGAATTCTGTTGTTATTCCATTCTTTATTATTTTGTTGGAACATCCTGTCTGTGCGGATTACGCATGACCTGGTTCCATTCTTTATTATTCTGTTGGAATATCATGTATGTGCGGATTACGCATGACCTGGTTCCATTATTTATTATTCTGTTGGAATAACCTGTCTATGTGGATTACCGCCTGCATGGTGAATGATACTTTGTATTCATTCCTTATTAACTTGTGGAAATAATCTATCTACGTGGATTACCGCATGGCAGGCGAAAATCCATTTGCAGTTTCATATATTCTATTATACTCAGTTGGTTAAAGTTTTGGCTTCTATACTCCATGAAATTAGTGGAATATCCTTGATATTTGCGATTCATCCAGTATCTTTTTATGGAAATATTCTTCTGAGCATTCTTGAATTTTACTCCATAAAGCAGTATCATGTTGATAATTTGGATGTTATTGAGTTCAGGATAAATTAACTTATAAATCTTTAAAATTTATTCTTGAACTTGTTTTATTAAATTGTCATCATCCTCATACTTATATTATGTTGAAAGTCTTCTATGGCTTGTAGTGCATAGATGGACTTGGTATGATTATGACCAGGGATTATTCGGTATAATCATGACCGTAATGTTACAAATGATGTGGAAAAAGTCCTCATTGGCCCGTAGTGCAATCGATGGGATGTTTTGGTATGATTATGGCTATGGATTCTCTTCGGCCAAGGGTGCAAAGATGAATTATTTTATAGCATGATCAGTACCGTTGATGAAAACACGATTATCTTTGGCCCGTAGTGCATGGATGATTAGTGGTCGTGATACTAAAGAATATCCTTGGCCTGTAGTGCAGGGATGATTTAATGATGTGGATTATTTATTAAGCTGAGTCTCAGCGATAAAAGTAATGAAAAACCTTTTAAAGCATAGAAGATAGTAGATTTTATTCTCTACTTGACTCTTTTAATGGATTGCTTGTTCCGCTGCAGTTAAACTTGATGTTTGTTATATTTTATCAGTTTAACACTGTTGAAGGCTAATGATTATTTATTCTGCATTATCATAGTCATAATATTTCTTACTGGGCTAGTTGAGCTCACCCTTTTGCTTTCATTGTTCTCTTCAGGAAATGAGAATGTAGCAGGGACTAGTCGGGGAACGGAGTGACGGTCCAGATGATAGCATTAGTAGTCCTCACTATTCTATGAAATAGTGTGATAATAAATGTATTGAGGACTTATTTTGAGTTTGAATACTCTCTAGAAGACAATATTTGTATTAAAACTCACAGCTCATGTTGTATATTTAAGGTTGTATTTGTATTATGTACCATGTATTTGGCGACTTAGAATAGGTGATGTATACCTATTTTGGGGGCGTCACAGTTGGTATCAAATCTTAGGGATATGATCCCTGGCTGAGATGTTAAACAAGAACTAGGAGGGGAGAGACGGGGAATTCCTTCGCTAGTATGACCTACCTAAGTTTATTTGGTATTTAATTGGTCGGTCAGAGTATAGGGATAATATGTGATATGTTAATTAACCCTTGTTTTATGACAGTGTTTGAAAATGGCATCTGAAAATATTGAGATCAGCAATGAAGCACATGAGACCGTTGAGTCACTAACGATCAATACCCAGGATAATGTGCAACAGGAAGACAATAATTCTCAGGTAAATAACAACACCGATCAAATGATGAATGATGGGATGTTCAGAGGCTTTATGCAATTCATGCAACATCAGGCGAGAGCGGCCCCTGTCCAAAATGCAGGTGGAAACTCTGGCAACTCTCGAACGGTCACCGCTAAGCAGTTCAAGGAGTTGGGACCACCGGAGTTTTTGGGAAAGCCAGAACCACTTAAGGCAGAGACGTGGATAAAGCAGATCACCAAGATATTTGATGTCTTGGAATGCTCAGAGGAGCAAAATGTTCCATTCGCCACCTTTATGTTGCGTGAAGAAGCAGATCATTGGTGGGAATCTGTAAAACGTACCTAGCCTGACGCACTCAAGATGTCTTGGGAGAAGTTTCAAGAATTGTTCAACGACAAGTACTTTCCTGAAAGTATTCGTCATATGAAGGAGGTAGAATTCATCAAGCTGGAGCAAAATAATATGACCGTGTCGCAGTACGAGGCTAAGTTTGTGGAGTTATCCCGGTTTGCATCCCATTTGGCCGATAATGAGGAGAGAATGACGCGAATGTTTGTGCGAGGTTTGAAACCCGAAATACATCAATACCTCATTTCTCACAAACTTTGTTTATATTCAGATGTTGTGAATAGGGCTCAGTTAGTGGAGCGCGATAATGAGTCAGCACAACCAAAAGGTAACGACCAACAACACGATAATAATCATACCGGTGGCAACAACCATCGGAAAAATGATAACCATCGTGGGGGAAATTATCATGCCAAGAATGGTGACCACTTCGGTGGTAATCATGGCCAAGATAATAGAAGTGGAAATTTCAAGAAGAGAAGGTTCAATAATGATGGAAAGATAGCAGCACCAGCACCCGGTTCAAAGGAAGAAGAACGACCACCGGTCGTATGTTTCAAATACTGACAGGGAGGGACACATCCGTCCAAGTCCTGTACGCATGACAATCCAAAAACGTGTTTCAATTGCGGAAAGAAGGTAACCTAGCTCGATTTTGTCGTGTAGTGAAGTCAAGTCCAGCTGGGATAGTGATGCCAAAGGATGTCTCAGACAAGTCAAAGCCGGTAGTTTAAGTGAGAGCGTTTATCAAGGAACCCGAACGAGGTTATTACGGTTAAGTTAATCATAAGCTCTTGCAAAATCTAAACCTTATTCGATACCGGTTCTACCTATTCTTTCATCTCTCTTGTTTGCGCTCAACATTTAAATTTGACAACGGAGAAATTAGACTTTGACTTATCTGTTGAAACTCTGTTTGGAGAAACCTTCGTTACATCCACTATTTATAAATCTTGTTTGTTTCAAATCAACACTTTTACTTTACCTTTCGATCTTATCTCTTTGAAAATACTTGCCTTTGACATGATTTTAGAAATCGACTGGTTAACTACTCATCGTGCTAAAATTGATTATTTTCGTAAGGTGGTTAGCTTTTATATTCCTAACCAACCTGTTATACAAATTCAAGCAACCAAACCACTAAAGTCAATCACTGTTTTATCAAGCCATAAGTAAAGAGCCTCGAGCCTTTATCTGGTGACTTCCTTGTGTGGAATGAACCGAAGCCAAACTTTCCGTAGGATATGTTGTGAATAACGGTGGCAAGTTGATAGGTATCAATGTGACGTGATATCCAAGTCTTGGATGAGGGTCACAGTTTTGAAAGATATTTCTATTGTTAATATATTTCCTGGCGTATTCTTGAAGACTTAGCCTACCCGTAGAACGTGAAATCGAATTTGGTATTGACCCCAGTACAAAACCCCATTTCTAAAACCCTTACATATTTCTTTAACTAAAACAAACGTATTATGCGCCAAAGACGTTGGCTCGAGCTGTTGAAATATTACGATAATACTATTTAATACCATCGTGGAAAAGCGAACTTGGTAGCTGACGCATTGAGTAGAAGATCGTATGAGTTTATGAGTGCGAATATACGAACCTACGTGAAGATAATGAATATATGATTAGAACCAACTTTAGTTGGTAATGTTAAAGCTGCTAAAGCTACAGACCCGGAGCTGATGAATACGAAGAAGAAGGTTCAAGAAGGCGTTATTTTAAAAGCAAGAGTTGCTGAAGAGAGGAAATCTCAACCCTTGATTTAATTGGCCCATTTGAAATCCTCGATTGAGTAGGGACTGTGGCTTATAGACTCGTTTTACCACCAAGTATGTCGCGTGTTCATAACATTTTTAACGTATCGATGTTACGTAAATATGTGGACAACCCGAACCACATTATTAATTTAAGAACCGGACGAGATAGCGGATAATTTAACGGATGAAGATGTACCTGTTAAAATCTTGAAATATATTTTACGCTCAAATATAACACCCCAATCCCGATATAGGCCCGAAGTGCTACACGTCGCAAGCCCATAGGCCCGCAAGGCAACAATATCATTAACGCGCAGCCCAAACAAAACAACTTAACATTAATCTTAACTTAAAACCCAACAATAAATATATTTTAAATCAATCCAAATGAAATACTAATAAATACCACATTCAAATAATGGAGACACAGCTCCTCGAAACTAAGAGTTTTATCAAAATCCATCAACAAAAGAAAAACATCTAAAACTAAACTCCAGCTATTCCAAGCGTATCAAATAAAGGCTCAGCTTTCAACGATGGGACTTGTAAAAATCTGTAAGGGGGTGAGCGATGAAGCCCAACAAGTAGCAATCCTCTCTATCTAGCCGAATCAAGTACAATTTACAAAACATTTTTTTTTGAAATAACTTTTTGTTCAATAACAATAGTACAAAAACTTTCAAAACTAAAACAATTGAAAATGATTTCAATGTATATCATATATCTTTTAATCCACGTACTTAAGTTTGACTAAGGTTACAATAGCCTGTAATACACCTCAAAAGCTTCGATAACGTTATGACACGCACCCTACTAAGGTATCTATAAAATGCACGCCCCCAGAAGGCATCTAAAAGGTATGCGCTTTTAGTAGGTCCTATATTAGCTCTCGGAACTAAACATAATCAATAATGGGTTCTATTCATAGTCAGACTGGGGATTTCAAAATCTTTTCTCAATATTATCGATAATATAAACGATACTTTTTCAGTTCAAAATCATATAATCTCATTCACAATTCGAAAATAAATACTTGATCCGAATTTTGAAATAAAAGAACATAGCAATTTAATTTAAATGGAAGCCTCAAATAAAAAATAACGAATTTTGAAATTGTACATTTAGGCATCCGAATATTTAATAAGACATACTTAAAAGTAACGATAATCTTAAAAACACTAAATAGTTCGGAAAACCACTTACCTTGATATTGGGACACACGAAATTAAAAGTGAACTAATTCTTTGAGTTTTCTTCTTTTCTTCTCTGTTCTGCAGTACTCCAAGCCAAATAGTTTTTAGGTTCTTTTCTTTCTTTGTAGTTGTTTAAATATATGTAATTCCTTTGAAAAATAGGTTACTAAGTAAAAGAGTCCTTTTTAAAATTAAAAGTTTATTAAAGTTGAATGACTTTTCTTATCCTTATAGGTTTTAGATATGTATAAATACTTATTAGTTACACTTCTATCATCTAATTATATTTATCTTATTATCTTTTATCTTTTTTTTAAACCGGGTATTACATTCTACCCACCTTAAAAGAATTTGGTCCTCCAAATTTCAAAATAACATCTATAGAAAAATACAAATTTGACATAATCAAGAAATTCAGTATCTAATTACTAAATGTAATTAATAAAAGAGTTTCATACCTTATTCTCTATTTAATTTTAAAATTATTAAATTTAGTCAGTACTCTTACCCACAGCTAACTCCCAAAATCACTCCCCAGGAAATATGTAGGTTTTTCAACCTAACACATTGAGAGGGCCACCACTTTGATACCACCTCAGAATACACTCGAACCCGATATAGGCAGAAAGTCTTACATTGCATGAAGCCCATAGGCCATGAGGCAACAATATCATTAACTACATTTCAAACAAAACAACTTAACATTAATCTTAACTTAAAACCCAACAATAAATATATTTTAAATCAATCCAAATGAAATACTAATAAATACCAGATTCAAATAATGGAGACGCTCCTCGAAACTAAGAGTTTTATCAAAATCCATCAACAAAAGAAAACATCTAAAACTAAACTCTCAATTTATTCCAAGCGTATCAAATAAAGGCTCACTTTTCAACGATGGGACCTGTAAAAAATCTGTAAGGGGTGGCGATGAAGCCCAAACAAGTAGCAATCCTCTCTATCTAGTAGAATCAAGTACAATTTGCAAAACACTTTTTTTTGAAATAACTTTTGTTCAATAACAATAGTACAAAAACTTTCAAAACTAAAACAATTGAAAAATGATTTCAATGTATATCATATATCTTTTAATCCACAGCCTAAGCGACTAAGGTTACAATAGCCTTGTAAAACAGCCCAAAAGCTCGATAACGTTATGATACGCACCTACTAAGGTATCTATAAAATGCACGCTCTAGAAAGGCATCTAAAAGGTGTGCGCCTTAGTAGGTCCTATATTAGTCTAAGAACTAAACCTAATCAATAACGGGTTCTATACATAGTCGGTGAGGGATTTCAAAATCTTTTCTCAATATTATCGATAATATAAAGCGATACTTTTTGATTCAAAATCATATAATCTCATTCACAATTAGAAAATAAATACTTGATCCCAATTTTGAAATAAAAGAACATAACAATTTAATTTAAATGGAAGCCTCAAATAAAAATATAACGAATTTTGAAAGCTGTATATTTAGGCATCAGAATATTTAATTAGACATACTTAAAAGTAACGATAATCTTAAAAACACTAAATAGTTCGGAAAACCACTTACCTTGATATTGGGACACACGAAATTAAAAGTGAACTAATTCTTTGAGTTTTCTTCTTTTCTTCTCTCCTGCTCAAGTACTCAAGCCAAATAGTTTTTAGGTTCTTTTCTTTCTTTCTAGTTGTTTAAATATATGTAATTCCTTTGAAAAATAGGTTACTAAGTAAAAGAGTCCTTTTTAAAATTAAAAGTTTATTAAAGATGAATGACTTTTCTTATCCTTATAGGTTTTAGATATGTATAAATACTTATTAGTTACACTTCTATCATCTAATTATATTTATCTTATTATCTTTTATCTTTTTTTTTAAATCGAATTATTACATTCTACCCACCTTAAAAGAATTTGGTCCTCCAAATTTCAAAATAACATCTATAGAAAATACAAATTTGACATAATCAAGAAATTAGGATTATCTAATTACTAAATGTAATTAATAAAAGAGTTTCATACCTTATTCTCTATTTAATTTTAAAATTATTAAATTTAGTCAATACTCTTACCCATGCACTAACTCCCAAAATCACTCCCAGAAATATGTAGGTTTTCAACCTAACAAATTGCGAGGGCCACCACTTTGATACCACCTCGTAACACCACGAACCCGATATAGGCCAGAAGTGCTACTGTCAAGCAAGCCCATAGGCCATAAGGCAACAATATCATTAACGCTAGAAATTTCAAACAAAACAACTTAACATTAATCTTAACTTAAAACCCAACAATAAATATATTTTAAATCAATCCAAATGAAATACTAATAAATACCAAGCATTCAAATAATGGAGACGCACTCCTCGAAACTAAGAGTTTTATCAAAATCCATCAACAAAGAAAAACATCTAAAACTAAACTCCATTATTCCAAGCGTATCAAATAAAGGCTCAGCTTTCAACGATGGGACTGTAAAAATCTGTAAGGGGTGAGCGATGAAGCCCCCAAGAAGTAGCAATCCTCTCTATCTAGCCGAATCAAGTACAATTTGCAAAACACTTTTTTTTGAAATAACTTTTTGTTCAATAACAATAGTACAAAAACTTTCAAAACTAAAACAATTGAAAAATGATTTCAATGTATATCATATATCTTTTAATCCACAGCCTAAGCGACTAAGGTTACAATAGCCTTATAACACAGCCCAAAAGCTCGATAACGTTAAGATACGCACCCTACTAAGGTATTTATAAAATGCACGCTCGAAGAAGGGCATCTAAAAGGTGCGCCTTTAGTAGGTCCTATATTAGCTCGGAACTAAACGTAATCAATACTTGGGTTCTATACATAGTCGATTTGAGGGATTTCAAAATCTTTTCTCAATATTATCGATAATATAAACGATACTTTTTCAGTTCAAAATCATATAATCTCATTCACAATTCGAAAATAAATACTTGATCCGAATTTTGAAATAAAAGAACATAACAATTTAATTTAAATGGAAGCCTCAAATAAAAATAACGAATTTGAAAGCTGTACATTTAGGCATCCGAATAATTAATAAGACATACTTAAAAGTAACGATAATCTTAAAAAACACTAAATAGTTCGGAAAACAACTTACCTTGATATTGCGACACACACGAAATTAAAAGTGACCTAATTCTTTGAGTTTTCTTCTTTCTTCTGCGTTACCAAGATACTCAAGCCAAATAGTTTTTAGGTTCTTTTCTTTCTTTCTAGTTGTTTAAATATATGTAATTCTTTAAAAAAATAGGTTACTTAGTAAAAGAGTCCTTTTTAAAATTAAAAGTTTATTAAATTTGAATTACTTTTCTTATCCTTATAGGTTTTAGATATGTATAAATACTTATTAGTTACACTTCTATCATCTTATTATATTTATCTTATTATCTTTATCTTTTTTTAATAGGGTATTACATTCTACCCACCTTAAAAGAATTTGGCCTCAAATTTCAAAATAACATCTATAGAAAATACAAATTTGACATAATCAAGATATTGAAGATCTAATTACTAAATGTAATTAATAAAAGAGTTTCATACCTTATTCTCTATTTAATTTTAAAATTATTAAATTTAGTCAATTATTTTACCCACATTTAACTCCCAAAATCACTCCCCAGAAATATGTAGGTTTTTCAACCTAACACATCATGAGGGCCACCACTTTGATACCACCTCACACACCAATTTCGAACCCGATATAGGCTAGAAGTCTACTGCCAGAAGCCCATAGGTTCGCAAGGCAACAATATCATTAACGCATGAAACAAATAAAACAACTTAACATTAATCTTAACTTAAAACCCAACAATAAATATATTTTAAATCAATCTAAATGAAATACTAATAAATATCGCATTCAAATAATGGAGACGCTCCTCTAAACTAAGAGTTTTATCAAAATCCATCAACAAAAGAAAAACATCTAAAACTAAACTCCACTATTCCAAGCGTATCAAATAAAGGCTCAAAACTTTCAACGATGGGACTGTAAAAATCTGTAAAGGGGTGACGATGAAGCCCGACAAGTAGCAATCCTCTCTATCTAAGCCAAGAATCAAGTACAATTTGCAAAACACTTTTTTTGAAATAACTTTTGTTCAATAACGATGAGTACAAAAACTTTCAAAACTAAAACAATTGAAAATGATTTCAATGTATATCATATATCTTTTAATCCACACCCTAAGCGACTAAGGTTACAATAGCCTTGTAACACAAATTAAAAAGCTCGATAACGTTATGATACGCACCTACTAAGGTATCTATAAAATGCACGCTCCGAAGAAGGGCATCTAAAAAGTGTGCGCCTTAAGTAGGTCCTATATTAGCTAGGAACTAAGCGTAATCAATAACGGGTTCTATACATAGTCGATGAGGGATTTCAAAATATTTCCTCAATATTATCGATAATATAAGCGATACTTTTTCGGTTCAAAATCATATAATCTCATTCTGATTGAAAATAAATACTTGATCCGAATTTTGAAATAAAAGAACATAGCAATTTAATTTAAATGGAAGCCTCAAATAAAAAATAACGAATTTTGAAACTGTACATTTAGGCATCCGAATAATTAATAAGACATACTTAAAAGTAACGATAATCTTAAAAACACTAAATAGTTCGGAAAACCACTTACCTTGATATTGGGACACACGAAATTAAAAGTGAACTAATTCTTTGAGTTTTCTTCTTTTCTTCTCTGTTCTGCAGTACTCCAAGCCAAATAGTTTTTAGGTTCTTTTCTTTCTTTCTAGTTGTTTAAATATATTAAAAATTATTCCTTTGAAAAATTGGTTACTAAGTAAAAGAGTCCTTTTAAAAATTAAGAGTTTATTAAAGTTGAATGACTTTTCTTATCCTTATAGGTTTTAGATATGTATAAATACTTATTAGTTACACTTCTATCATCTAATTATATTTATCTTATTATCTTTTATCTTTTTTTTTTAAACCGGGTATTACATTCTACCCACCTTAAAAGAATTTGGTCCTCCAAATTTTAAAATAACATCTATAGAAAATACAAATTTGACATAATCAAGATATTCAAGATCTAATTACTAAATGTAATTAATAAAGAGTTTTATATACCTTTCTCTATTTAATTTTAAAATTATTAAATTTAGTCAATACTCTTACCCACAAACTAACTCCCAAAATCACTCCCCAGAAATATGTAGGTTTTTCAACCTAACACATCATGAGGGCCACCACTTTGAAACCACCTCGTAACACCACGAACCCGATATAGGCAGAAGTGCTTACCCATGAAGCCCATAGGCCAAGGCAACAATATCATTAACTTGTGATTCAAACAAAACAACTTAACATTAATCTTAACTTAAAACCCAACAATAAATATATTTTAAATCAATCCAAATGAAATACTAATAAATACCGCATTCAAATAATGGAGACGCAGCTCCTCGAAACTAAGAGTTTTATCAAAATCCATCAACAAAAGAAAAACATCTAAAACTAAACTCAAATTTATTCCAAGCGTATCAAATAAAGGCTCGACTTTTCAACGATGGGACTGTAAAAAATCAGTAAGGGGGAGCGATGAAGCTCAAGTTGCAATCCTCTCTATCTAGCCGAATCAAGTACAATTTGCAAAACACTTTTTTTTGAAATAACTTTTTGTTCAATAACAATAGTACAAAAACTTTCAAAACTAAAACAATTGAAAAATTATTTCAATGTATATCATATATCTTTTAATCCACAGCCTAAGCGACTAAGGTTACAATAGCCTTGTAACACAGCCTAAAAGCTCGATAACGTTATGATACGCACCCTACTAAGGTATCTATAAAAATGCACGCTCCCCGAAGGGCATCTAAAAGGTAATGCGCCTTGTAGTAGGTCTATATTAGCTCAGAACTAAACCTAATCAATAACGGGTTCTATACATAGTCAGACTGGGGATTTCAAAATCTTTTCTCAATATTATCGATAATATAAACGATACTTTTTCAGTTCAAAATCATATAATCTCATTCACAATTCGAAAATAAATACTTGATCCGAATTTTGAAATAAAAGAACATAGCAATTTAATTTAAATGGAAGCCTCAAATAAAAAAGCGAATTTTAAAAGCTGTACATTTAGGCATCCGAATATTTAATAAGACATACTTAAAAAGTAACGATAATCTTAAAAACACTAAATAGTTGAAAACCACTTACCTTGATATTGGGACACACGAAATTAAAAGTGAACTAATTCTTTGAGTTTTCTTTCTTTTCTTCTACTGTTCTGCAAAGACTCAAGCCAAATAGTTTTTTAGGTTCTTTTTCTTTCTTTCTAGTTGTTTAAATATATTAAAATTATTCCTTTGAAAAATTGGTTACTAAGTAAAAGAGTCCTTTTAAAAATTAAGAGTTTATTAAAGTTGAATGACTTTTCTTATCCTTATAGGTTTTAGATATGTATAAATACTTATTAGTTACACTTCTATCATCTAATTATATTTATCTTATTATCTTTTATCTTTTTTTTTTAAACCGGGTATTACATTCTACCCACCTTAAAAGAATTTGGTCCTCCAAATTTTAAAATAACATCTATAGAAAAATACAAATTTGACATAATCAAGATATTCAGTATCTAATTACTAAATGTAATTAATAAAAGAGTTTCATACCTTATTCTCTATTTAATTTTAAAATTATTAAATTTAGTCAATACTCTTACCCACAGCTAACTCCCAAAATCACTCCCCAGGAAATATGTAGGTTTTTCAACCTAACACATTGCGAGGGGCCACCACTTTGAAACCACCTCTGTAACACCCTGAACCCGATATAGGCCCGAAGTGCTACACGCCGCAAGCCCATAGGCCCGCAAGGCAACAATATCATTAACGCACAGCCCAAACAAAACAACTTAACATTAATCTTAACTTAAAACCCAACAATAAATATATTTTAAATCAATCCAAATGAAATACTAATAAATACCGCATTCAAATAATGGAGACGCAGCTCCTCGAAACTAAGAGTTTTATCAAAATCCATCAACAAAAGAAAAACATCTAAAACTAAACTCCAAATTTATTCCAAGCGTATCAAATAAAGGCTCGACTTTCAACGATGGGACACGTAAAAATCTGTAAGGGGGTGAAGCGATGAAGCCTGACCAAGTTGCAATCCTCTCTATCTAGCCGAATCAAGTACAATTTGCAAAACACTTTTTTCGAGAAATAACTTTTGTTCAATAACAATAGTACAAAAACTTTCAAAACTAAAACAATTGAAAATGATTTCAATGTATATCATATATCTTTTAATCCATGACTTGCTAAGCGACTAAGGTTACAATAGCCTTGTAACACACGTTCCCCAAAAGCTTCGATAACGTTATGATACGCACCCTACTAAGGTATCTATAAAATGCACGCTCTAGAAGGGCATCTAAAAGGTGTGCGCCTTAGTAGGTCCTATATTAGCTCCGGAACTAAACGTAATCAATAACGGGTTCTATACATAGTCAGATTGGGGATTTCAAAATCTTTTCTCAATATTATCGATAATATAAACGATACTTTTTCAGTTCAAAATCATATAATCTCATTCACAATTCGAAAATAAATACTTGATTCGAATTTTGAAATAAAAGAACATAGCAATTTAATTTAAATGGAAGCCTCAAATAAAAAATAACAAATTTTGAAACTGTACATTTAGGCATCCGAATAATTAATAAGACATACTTAAAAGTAACGATAATCTTAAAAACACTAAATAGTTCGGAAAACCACTTACCTTGATATTGGGACACACGAAATTAAAAGTGAACTAATTCTTTGAGTTTTCTTCTTTTCTTCTCTGTTCTGCAGTACTCCAAGCCAAATAGTTTTTAGGTTCTTTTCTTTCTTTCTAGTTGTTTAAATATATTAAAAATTATTCCTTTGAAAAATTGGTTACTAAGTAAAAGAGTCCTTTTTAAAATTAAGAGTTTATTAAAGTTGAATGACTTTTCTTATCCTTATAGGTTTTAGATATGTATAAATACTTATTAGTTACACTTCTATCATCTAATTATATTTATCTTATTATCTTTTATCTTTTTTTTAAACAGGGTATTACATTCTACCCACCTTAAAAAGAATTTGGTCCTCCAAATTTCAAAATAACATCTATAGAAAAATACAAATTTGACATAATCAAGAAATTCGGGTATCTAATTACTAAATGTAATTAATAAAAGAGTTTCATACCTTATTCTCTATTTAATTTTAAAATTATTAAATTTAGTCGATACTCTTACCCATGCCTAACTCCCAAAATCACTCCCAGAAATATGTAGGTTTTTCAACCTAACACATCATGAGGGGCCACCACTTTGATACCACCCTGTAACACCGAACCCGATATAGGCTAAAGTGCTACTATACCGTCAAGCCCATAGGCCGCAAGGCAACAATATCATTAACGCATTGACCCAAACAAAACAACTTAACATTAATCTTAACTTAAAACCCAACAATAAATATATTTTAAATCAATCCAAATGAAATACTAATAAATACCAAGATTCAAATAATGGAGACGCAACTCCTCGAAACTAAGAGTTTTATCAAAATCCATCAACAAAAGAAAAACATCTAAAACTAAACTCCAAATTATTCCAACAGATCAAATAAAGGCTCGACTTTAAACGATGGGACACCTGTAAAAATCAGTAAAGGGGTGGCGATGAAGCCCAGCAAGTAGCAATCATCTCTATCTAGCCGAATCAAGTACAATTTGCAAAACACTTTTTTTCGAAATAACTTTTTGTTCAATAACAATAGTACAAAAACTTTCAAAACTAAAACAATTGAAAAATGATTTCAATGTATATCATATATCTTTTAATCCACAGCCTAAGCGACTAAGGTTACAATAGCCTTGTAACACGGCCCAAAAGCTCGATAACGTTATGATACGCACCCTACTAAGATATCTATAAAAATGCACGCTCCCTTAAGGGCATCTAAAAGGTGTGCGCCTTAGTAAGTCCTATATTAGCTCCAGAACTAAACGTAATCAATAACGGGTTCTATACTTAGTCAGACTGGGGATTTCAAAATCTTTTCTCAATATTATCGATAATATAAACGATACTTTTTCAGTTCAAAATCATATAATCTCATTCACAATTCGAAAATAAATACTTGATCCGAATTTTGAAATAAAAGAACATAACAATTTAATTTAAATGGAAGCCTCAAATAAAAAATAACGAATTTTGAAACTGTACATTTAGGCATCCGAATAATTAATAAGACATACTTAAAAGTAACGATAATCTTAAAAACACTAAATAGTTCGGAAAACCACTTACCTTGATATTGCGACACACGAAATTAAAAGTGACCTAATTCTTTGAGTTTTCTTCTTTTCTTCTTTGTTCTGCAGTACTCAAGCCAAATAGTTTTTAGGTTCTTTTCTTTCTTTCTAGTTGTTTAAATATATGTAATTCCTTTAAAAAAATAGGTTACTTAGTAAAAGAGTCCTTTTTAAAATTAAAAGTTTATTAAATTTGAATTACTTTTCTTATCCTTATAGGTTTTAGATATGTATAAATACTTATTAATTACACTTCTATCATCTAATTATATTTATCTTATTATTTTTTATCTTTTTTTTAAACCGGGTATTACATTCTACCCACCTTAAAAGAATTTGGTCCTCCAAATTTCAAAATAACATCTAAAGAAAAATACAAATTTGACATAATCAAGAAATTCATTATCTAATTACTAAATGTAATTAATAAAAGAGTTTCATACCTTATTCTCAATTTAATTTTAAAATTATTAAATTTAGTCAATACTCTTTACCCATGACTAACTCCCAAAATCACTCCCCAGAAATATGTAGGTTTTTAACCTAACACATCATGAGGGGCCACCGCTTTGATACCACCCTCCGTAACAATTCAAACCCGATATAGGCTAGAAGTCTTTACACGTTTTAAGCCCATAGGCCCACAAGGCAACAATATCATTAACGCCAAATTTCAAACAAAATAACTTAACATTAATCTTAACTTAAAACCCAACAATAAATATATTTTAAATCAATCCAAATGAAATACTAATAAATACCACATTCAAATAATGGAGATGCGACTCCTCGAAACTAAGAGTTTTATCAAAATCCATCAACAAAAGAAAAACATCTAAAAACTAAACTCCAAATTATTCCAAGCGTATCAAATAAAGGCTCAAACTTTCAAGCGATGGGACTGTAAAAATCAGTAAGGGGTGAAGCGATGAAGCCGAGCAAGTAGCAATCCTCTCTATCTAGCCGAATCAAGTACAATTTACAAAACACTTTTTTTCGAAATAACTTTTTGTTCAATAACAATAGTACAAAAACTTTCAAAACTAAAACTATTGAAAAATGATTTCAATATATATCATATATCTTTTAATCTACAGCCTAAGCGACTAAGGTTACAATAGCCTTGTAACACGACCCAAAAGCTCGATAACGTTATGATACACACCCTACTAAGGTATCTATAAAAATGCACGCTCCCCGAAGGGCATCTAAAAGGTGTGCGCCTTAGTAGGTCCTATATTAGCTCTACAACTAAACGTAATCAATAACGGGTTCTATACATAGTCAGACTGAGGATTTCAAAATCTTTTCTCAATATTATCGATAATATAAACGATACTTTTTCAGTTCAAAATCATATAATGTCATTCACAATTCGAAAATAAATACTTGATCCGAATTTTGAAATAAAAGAACATAACAATTTAATTTAAATGGAAGCCTCAAATAAAAAAAAATATTTAATTTTGAAACCTGTACATTTAGGCATCCAGAATAATTAATAAGACATATTTAAAAGTATCGATAATCTTAAAAACACTAAATAGTTCGGAAAACCACTTACCTTGATATTGCGACACACAAAATTAAAAGTGACCTAATTCTTTGAGTTTTCTTCTTTTTTTCTCTGTTCTGCAGTACTCCAAGCCAAATAGTTTTTACGTTCTTTTCTTTCTTTCTAGTTGTTTAAATATATGTAATTCTTTTAAAAAATAGGTTACTAAGTAAAAGGGTCCTTTTTAAAATTAAAAGTTTATTAAATTTGAATGACTTTTCTTATCCTTATAGGTTTTAGATATGTATAAATACTTATTAATTACACTTCTATCATCTAATTATATTTATCTTATTATTTTTTATCTTTTTTTTAAACCGGGTATTACATTCTACCCACCTTAAAAGAATTTGGTCCTCCAAATTTCAAAATAACATCTAAAGAAAAATACAAATTTGACATAATCAAGAAATTCATTATCTAATTACTAAATGTAATTAATAAAAGAGTTTCATACTTTATTCTCAATTTAATTTTAAAATTATTAAATTTAGTCAATACTCTTACCCACAGCTAACTCCCAAAATCACTCCCCAGGAAATATGTAGGTTTTTTAACCTAACACATTGTGAGGGGCCACCGCTTTGATACCACCTCTGTAACACCCTGAACCCGATATAGGCCCGAAGTGCTACACGCCGCAAGCCCATAGGCCCACAAGGCAACAATATCATTAACGCGCCAGCCCAAACAAAACAACTTAACATTAATCTTAACTTAAAACCCAACAATAAATATATTTTAAATCAATCCAAATGAAATACTAATAAATACCACATTCAAATAATGGAGACGCAGCTCCTCGAAACTAAGAGTTTTATCAAAATCCATCAACAAAAGAAAAACATCTAAAACTAAACTCCGCCTATTCCAAGCGTATCAAATAAAGGCTCGACTTTCAACGATGGGACACAGTAAAAATCAGTAAGGGGTGAGCGATGAAGCCCAAACAAGTAGCAATCATCTCTATCTAGCCGAATCAAGTACAATTTACAAAACACTTTTTTTCGAAATAACTTTTTGTTCAATAACAATAGTACAAAAACTTTCAAAACTAAAACAATTGAAAACTGATTTCAATGTATATCATATATCTTTTAATCCACAGCCTAAGCGACTAAGGTTACAATAGCCTTGTAACACGGCCCAAAAGCTCGATAACGTTATGATACACACCCTACTAAGGTATCTATAAAAATGCACGCTCCCCGAAGGGCATCTAAAAGTTGTGCGCCTTAGTAGGTCCTATATTAGCTCCAGAACTAAACGTAATCAATAACGGGTTCTATACATAGTCAGACTGAGGATTTCAAAATATTTTCTCAATATTATCGATAATATAAACGATACTTTTTCAGTTCAAAATCATATAATCTCATTCACAGTTCGAAAATAAATACTTGATCCGAATTTTGAAATAAAAGAACATAACAATTTAATTTAAATGGAAGCCTCAAATAAAAAATAACGAATTTTGAAATTGTACATTTAGGCATCCGAATAATTAATAAGACATATTTAAAAGTAACGATAATCTTAAAAATACTAAATAGTTCGGAAAACCACTTACCTTGATATTGCGACACACGAAATTAAAAGTGAACTAATTCTTTGAGTTTTCTTCTCTGTTCTGTAGTACTCCAAACCAAATAGTTTTTACGTTCTTTTCTTTCTTTCTAGTTGTTTAAAAATATGTAATTCCTTTGAAAAATAGGTTACTAAGTAAAAGAGTCCTTTTTAAAATTAAAAGTTTATTAAATTTGAATGACTTTTCTTATCTTTATAGGTTTATTATAGGTTTTATTAGTTACACTTCTATCATCTAATTATATTTATCTTATTATCTTTTATCTTTTCTTTTTAAACCGGGTATTATATCAAAGGTTATACCTCAAGAGTTAGAATCTGGTGAAGTATCCTCATTTGTTCGGCATACCAGGTACATACGTAAATTTCGAGGGCGAAATTTCATAAGGAGGGGAGATTGTAAAATCCCAAATTTTACAAATAAAGATTTAATTTTCTCGAAATATTTTTTCAAAATTATGGGGTGGATTTGAGATAATGTTATAGTTGTGGGTAATATTTATAAATTTTGAAAAGTATGCAAGTTGTTGTATAATATTCAATTGGCCGGGGAATATTCTTTTTGTCGGGAAATATCCGTACGACGGTACAATCATTGGTGGACCCCACAACGGAATTATTTTAGGATTGAGAAAACGACAAAAATATTTTTATAAAAATAACGGCGGAAGTTTTACCGTTAAAACTATTGAACTATTCGATAGTAAAAGTACAGTATTACGCGTGATTGAATAGTAACACACGGTATTGATTATTGATGCTTACGTGAGAAGCCACTCAGTTTTGTTCAATTATTGCTATAGTAATTATTACATAGTTTCTCACGTTATTTGATTCAATTATTGTCGATATTTTATATATTATTAAATCAATAATTAAGATGACAGAGTTATTAATATTATTATTTGCAATATTGACGATGTCTAGAAGTTCGTCAAGGAGAGGTTTGGTCACCTAATTAGCCTCAATAGGAGAAATCCTTATGGAAAGCCCCTCTTTCACGGGAATGACACAGTCGATTAATATTGTGAATTATAATAATGGTGATAATTGTTGTTTTATTATTATTATAAATATAATAAAACAGAAAACTTTTATATAAAACATAATACTTTTTATAAATTTTGTTTTATTTGATTATAAATAGAATATGTTATATTTTATTATGCATAGTGTCTGCATAGTATTTGCATAGTAAAAACTTTTTATATAAAACAGAATACTTTTTATAAAGTTTTGTTTTATTTGATTATAAATAGAATATATTATATTTTATTATGCATAGTGTTTGCATAGTGCCTGCATAGTGCGTGCATAGTAAAAACTTTTTATATAAAACATAATACTTTTTATAAAGTTTTGTTTTATTTGATTATAAAAAGAATATATTATATTTTATTGTATAGTGCAACATAGTATCCTTTTCATTCTCCTATAAATAGGATGCTTAGTTAGAATTGAAAATCACACCAGAAGTTCAGAGAATTCTTCTTCTATAATCTTGAGCGTATTTCTTTAAAGTTTAAGAAAGCTTTGAGCGTAGAAAATAGTGCAAGTTTTCTTCAAGTATATCCTCGCCTTACCGTCGGAATACTCTTCTTTTTAAGGTAAGGGGTATTATTTCTTTCATATTCATGAAGAGAACTATTGTTATTCCATTCCTTATTATTCTGTTGGAATAACCTTTATACGCTGGACTCACAGTATACATGGTGAAATTCTTACATTATTCCATTCTTTATTATTACATTGGAATAAACGTCGTGTGATCTATCGCAAGCTTGGTGAATTTCGTTGTTATTCCATTCTTTATTATTCTCGTTAGAACATCCCATGCATGCGATTTACGCATGACCTGGTTCCATTCTTTATTATTTTGTTGGAATATCATGTCTGTGCGGATTACGCATGACATGGTTCCATTCTTTATTATTCTGTTGGAATAACCTATCAATGTGGATTACCGCATGCATGGTGAATGATACTTTGTATTCATTCCTTATTAACTTGTAGAAATGATCTGTCTACCTGAATTACCGCATGGCGGGCGAAAATCCATTTGCAGTTTCATATATTCTATTATACTCAGTTGGTTAAAGTTTTGGCTTCTATACTTCATGAAATTAGTGGAATATCCTTGATATTTGCGCTTCATCCAGTATCTTTTCATGAAAATATTCTCTTGAGCATTCTTGAATTTTACTCCACAAAGAAGTATCATGTTGACAATTTGAACATTATTGAGTTTGGGATAAATTAACTTATAAATCTTTAAAATTTATTCTTGAACTTGTTTTATTGAATTGTCATCATCCTCATGCTTATATTATGTTGAATTAAAGTCATCTGTGGCATTTAGTGCATAGATGGACTTGATATGATTATGACCATGGATTATTCGATATAATCATGACCGTAATGTTACAAATGATGTAGAAAAAGTCCTCATTGGCCCGTAGTGCATTGATGGACAGTTTTTGGTATGATTATGGCTATAGATTCTCTTCGGCCAAGGGTGCAAAGATGAATTATTTTATGGCATGATCAGTACCGTTGATGAAAATACGATTATCTTTGGCACGTAGTGCATGGATGATTCGTGGTCGTGATACTAAAGAATATCCCTGGCCTATAGTGCAGGGATGATTTAATGATGTGGATTATTTATTAAGCCGAGTCTCAGCGATAAAAGTAATGAAAAACCTTTTAAATCATAGAAGATAGTAGATTTTATTCTCTACTTGAATCTTCTAATGGATTGCTTGTTCTGCTGCAGTTAAACTTGATGTTTGTTATATTTTATCAATTTAACACTGTTGAAGGCTAATGATAATTTATTCTGCATTATCATAGTCATAATATTTCTTACTGGGCTAGTTGAGCTCACCCTTTTGCTTTCATTATTCTCTTTAGGAAATGAGAATGTAGCAAAGACTAGTCAGGGAACGGAGTGACGGTCCAGTTGATAGCATTAGTAGTCCTCACTATTCTATGAAATAGTGTGATAATAAATGTATTGATGACTTATTTTGAGTTTGAATACTCGCCTGAAGACAATATTTGTATTAAAACTCATGATTTCATATTGTATATTTAAGGTTATATTTGTATTCTGTACCATGTATTTGGCGACTCAGAATAGGTGATGTATACCTATTTTGTGGGCTGTCAATTATGATTATAAGCAAACAATTAATTTAATTAATTTTATTGTAGTTTCAAATAGAATTCAGCATTAGCGTTTATATTGATAAAATTTGCTTGAAATTCTAATTCGAATTAACTATATAATTAAAGGCACAAACATGGTTTCACCAATTTTTATTTTAGCTTTTTTCTTTCCCATTAAAATTAGTATAAGTTCTATCTAAATTTGTAAAATATTCAAAATAAAACCCAACCTGTTAGGAAAAAGGAAGATGTTGTTTATTTTTATATCTATAATAAGAAAATAAATTTCTAAAAGATTTTTTTTCTTTGGCTCTATCAAATATATTACAAGATTTTATATCACTAAGATAGTATATCTTAACAAATTTTATCCAAAATTTGTTATTTCACTTTTATTAAGATGTTAAGATATCAAAAAAAATTCTTAATAATATATGTGATTTTTAAAAATATAATTACTATAAAATTAGTTGAAAATTATAGTGGATTGGTTACTAACGAATTGTTATAATTAAATTAAAATTTATTAAAGTTTGAGTTTCGTAGTTCTGTTCGAATTAGAATTTCAAGTAAATTTTATCAATATAAGCCCAAGAGTAAAATTCCATTAAAAAATTAAATAAAATAACAATAATTATTTTCGCATAATCATAACTAAATACTCCATTCGTCCTAGGATAAAAGTTTTTATTACTAATTTGGGTAGTCTTAAGTTAAAAGTCCACTTACCTTAAATAATCTATTTTTTACAAAAATAAATCTTATAATACCCCTAATATTAATTGTTGTGGGTCCAAGTATTAATTAGGGTTCAAACCTAAAGTATTAAATGAAAGACAAAAAAGTCAACAAAAATTAATCTCTAAATAAGTTAATGCACATTAAATTTCTGAGTAGGATAAAATTTTGGAATCTTAAATTAATTAATTGTCTAAAAGAAAAAATATTTATTTTGAGGGTCACTGAGTGGTCGTAAGAACCATGACTCTTTACTCAAATGTTCAATAATCACAAAAACTGTGAACTTTTACTTGACGTTCAACATTCGTAAAAGACTGTAAACTCTTATCCCCTGAAATATCATTAGGTGATCAGCCTAATAAGGCCACATGTTACGCGAAAACATTTAATCACGTTGTAATTACACAGCGTGATAATGTCGATTACCCAACCATAACTCAGTACCCCTATTTATAGGGTTGTTTATACTCATTCATAACCTCGGGATACCTACCAAAATATTTTGGATTGGATTAACATATCACCAAATAATCATAAAACAATTCAATAAATTGATAGAAACATAAAAAATTGAATTTAGTCAAACAAATGACATAAACTCCTTTTATAGACGGTCCAAGAAGTTTCTCAGAAAAATTTACAATTTTAACAATAAGTGAAGTTAGAATGTATGGGAGTGCGGGGACTTGCTTGTTGGGACATACTTTCCTCGAGAAGGGTATTTCATGTCTCGAAATAGTAACTTAATTACACCATCAATAAGAATGTAGTACTATTACTTATTTTTGGCTTTACTTTATCCATTAAACCACTTTAAATATTTTATTATTTTTCCTCCTCCTGGCCCCACCTAGATAATTATAATTTAGTTAGTTTTTGATTTTTTTCAGATTTTCCCAACTTTGTTACTATTTATTTTAAGCCTTTTATAGCATCAAATTATACTTTTACCCAAAATTTTATCTTAAACTGAATTACAGAACCCAAATTATAATTGTTTTAATGTTTAAAACCTGATTAATATCTAGAGATCATTACGATATTCTTCTTCTTTTCTCGTGATTAAACAATGCCTCTACAGTGTGAAAACCTTCATAAATGAAAAAAAATATGAAATACTTGAAATGATAAAAATAATAATACTCATTTCATCCCTTTTATAAACACGTTACTCTTTATTTGTTTTACATACAATTTAATTGATGAGATTGTCATTGTCTAGTATCTAATTGTCATAATTTGATTATGAAATATGAGTGTACTCCTTCCATTTCTTTTTAATAGATGTTTTAGAAGAAAACATAAATTTAATAAATACTATTAATGCTTATTAATATTTTGTCTGATGGAGCAAGTGAATATTTAATATAGAGACAATATATTGAATTAAGTCATTAATGCTTCTTTAAAATCTAAAAATAAGAAGTAAAAAGAAAAAAATTTGACTTTTTAAAAAGACAAATAAAAAGAAACGGATGAAGTAATAATCTATTTGACTTTATATTTTTTCCCCTATATAAACAATGTGTTGAAAAAATGGTCTATTCATGCCATGATTAATCAAATTCACAATTTTATGGTTCTCTTCCTTGTCGTCTCTTATTTTCAAAGTATTGCAAATACATTTTTAGTTTTTGTAATATTTTTTCTTTTATAGGAGGCAATTTATTTAAATGATCCTCCTTATATTGTTGCAACTATTCCATGAATAATTGAATTATGACGCTTGATTGCATCTTAATCGTTTACTTCTTACATTTTGTTTCTGAGTTTTGGACTGAAAAAAAAGAATAGAAAACTTAAATTAGAATAGAAAAGAAAAGAATAAAAAGCTTGAAGTTTTCCTTGGTGTTGTTTCTGAGTTTTTAATAGAAAAGAATAGAAAATTAAAAAAAAATCTTGCGTTTTTGAGTTCCAATGAAAAGAAAAGAAAAATATTACTTTTACAAATTTACCATTCTATTATTTATAACCCAACTATGAATAAAAATATGCAAGATAAATTTAATCAAAGAAAAAATTGCATAATCAAATACAAATATCCAAATAAACGTTAAACAAAAACTATTTCTACAAAGTCATTGTCATACCATTCCCAAAATTCATCAAACATAATTTGTATTATTAATACTAACGGAGATTATTTATCAAATTCTTCAAGAAATTCAATTTTCTCTCTAATGGTAACCCAAACAGTGCTATTGCCTTGTCTTGATTTTCTAGTAGCCATAAATAGGCCTTATCAATTTTTTCCTCATTGAAATTTATTTCGGTTAGTCCTTTAAAGATATCATTTGCATAATAGACTCGCACAGATGAATTGATAAATGTTTCTCCCTATTTTTCAAATGTCTCCCCTTGTTTTTCTAACATGGTAGCTAATCCATCCATCACATTAGTTAATTTATCTTCATCATCAGAATGTTTTGCATTTTTCTTTTTTTCTTTTGAAGTATTTACACTTTTCATCGGTACTTGAGAAGGGGCTGACATAAAGTCGCCAATATCAACCAAATTGAATTAAACTTTCTAAAATTACTTTATTTCAGGATATTGCACCATCAATTCTAACAATTGTAAATTCTTGCTCAGCCATATCCTCCCACTTTTTTTGCTTCTCTTTTGCAGGTACTGAACCTTCCCCTGTTGCCCTATCTTTAGCAAATAATTCTTCGAAACGATTATAATGGTAGATCGCTTTTTCCCTCCACATAGCAGCTTTAGGCTTTGCCTAGTTATAAAGACATTATTATCAAATAAAAGACATTATCTATATGCACACAATTAAATTGGACAAAAGTAATTCAATTAAACTTAAATAAATACCTCTATAAGGTCTTTCCATACTTCAGGTTTAGCATCCCACTATCTTATAACTGAGCTATAAGCAACGCCACTAAATCCAATTGAACATTTAAACAAACCATAACACTCGGCAAAATGAGCTTTGAGATTCTTTTGGCGATTAAGAAATTGACTTTTCTTCAAATATGGTATCTTAAGTTTTTCTATCAACTATTTCAACATATTTTCATAAGCATGTGTAGTAAAAGTTTCATCAAATCTGTTCCCTTGTGCTTGCTTATAAAGCATTGGCTCAATGAACAATTCATTCATTCTATTTGTCCATTTCAAATTTTCTATCTTTGAGGCTGGATTTTCATTTGTTGTTTTGGTCATGTTTATCCTATACAAATAATCATGAAATTAAAATAAGCAACACATATATATAAACAACACACAATAATGGATAAATAATAAAGTAAAAAACTTAATCTCATATAAACAATAAACAAAATATCATTCTAGTTACGGCATGAATACTCGTCAAATAACATAATAAATTAAAAACCAAAAGTACTATAAACTAGTTGGTAACATGAGATGAAACTCAAGAACTATTAACTTCATTTATCTAATCAATCCACATATCATTTGCAATAGAAGTCTTTAAATACTCAGCATGCGTTGCATCCTCAATAGCATCTCTTACATGATCATCAAGTTCATGTATTTTCTCAAGAGCTCTCGATCAACTTCGGCAACAAGGTCATCATCAGGATCAATTGACATCAAGTATTATGTAAAATGCAACATGCTAAAACACTTTCAGATTGAGTATCAACTATCATATTTTGGCTCAGTTGTTCTCCCAATAATGGGAAACCTTTTCTTTAGTACGCCAAATGCCCTTTCAATTGTATTACGTAATGATGCATGCAATAGATTAAATAATTCTCTACGATTTTCTGGAGGTCGATCTGAGTACTCTTTTAAATGGTAGCGAACACCTCTATATGGTGTCATTAATCCATTGGTAAATGGTTATTCGGCATCTACAAGATAATATTTGCCTAAAAAACATAATATTAGTTAAATGTAAAATAAATAAAATTTTTAATTAAATTCTAAAAAGGTTGATAGTGTATTACCATTAGGGATTTTCAACTTATCTTCTCTTACAATGGCATTTTTAATTATTCTAGAGTCAGATGTCTTCACTTTCCAATCAGTCAAAATATAAGTAAATTTGAAGTCAAATGTGCAAGAGACTAAGACATTTTGCGTAGGGTAGCCCTTCCTACCACGATATCTTGGTACATCAGTGTAATGAACTTTTACACGAACATGAGTTCCGTCTCTTGCTCCTACACAATCTTGGAATTCACAAACATGCACATACCTTGTTAAATATATAAAAATGTAAATTTAAGTTAGAGTATGTTAAGTTGTACGTTTTACCTTATAATATGGATAAAATCTACTATTGTTGAGTACTTATGAAGGTACGTGTGCTCCATTTGGTTATATTAAAAAAAATGTCTTTCAATGATATTATTGCTCTTAATTAAGACTATGAAAATGATGACTTGTTGTTCTCGTTGGGTTACGAAAGAAGAATGTAATTGTATGATTTCTCACATTATGCGACAATATATGAAGAAATTGTGCGACTTGTTCTTCTAGAGATACTCGTTGTGGGTCGAAGAACGCCCTCGTCATGCAATATCTTACACAATTTTTCAAAGGCTTGTGGTCCATGCAAATAACATCACGACTTTTCTTGCTGTACCTTATCTCATGAAGCAAATCATCTCTTACTTTTTTTCCATTTCAGTTATTTCTTTACTAGGTTTATTCCCACAAGGTCTTGTCATACGACATTTGATATATATATTGAACTATGAGGGATAAGATCAATGTTACTAGAAAATGTAGTCGAACCATAAAATCTCAAAAGTTACCATTCTGATCATCCATCTATTCAATCAATAAAACTAAATGAGTTTCAAAGTTAAATACACAACAACAAAGGGCTATAAAACAATAATAGTAAATTCATATTTTTGTTCACAAAATCATAAATAGACTATCTACTTAGAGACAATCTAATCAGTGGCGGAACCAGAATATTTTTAGAGGGGAGGTCAAAATACATTAGTAAAAAAATTATTTATTGACGCTTGAAGTGCTTCTTTTAAATTCATTTTGCCCAATTATAGTATTTCACAACATCATATTACAACCCTTGTCAACATTTGAGTTGTGAGTCTAAACTTTGAAGTTTTTAGTCAACCGATTAGTTACGTTTATAAATAAATTACAAATTATAATATTATATATTCAAAACTTTATATTGTGGTTCTGGTCATCTTCCTTAGAGACAACTGAGAGGAGTCACTCAAAGCAAGAAAATGAATTAAGTTATTCTCATTTACATAAAATTGATACCAATGTATGATTAAGTCAATAAGACAAATGAGTGTAATATTAATTAATTAATCATCAAACTTATTTAACATTATTTTATCTGATAGTAATATTGTTAATTTATTATAGGTGGAAGGACATGAGGAATCAAATGAATTAATATCATCTCATAACAAAGATCAAGTTTAACTAACATTAACATGCTTCAGATTCCAGGGTTGGGGGTCATATGACCCCCCCCCCCCTCGCCCCCTAGTTCCGCCTCTAAATCTAATAGTAATAAATTAGTCTGAAACATGGTCCGATAGGCATAACAATTATAACTATAATAAAATATCTTATTTTAAATATGTACACCGTAAATCATTTATAACATATTTGCATAAAGCATTCAAGTCACTGATAATAACATGTTTAATTGAAATCTACTATTTAAGATTTAAGAAAGGGAATCATTTCATCAATCATAACTTATACTTCATATGAAGTCTTCACAAGGAAATTGCAACAAAAAACCAATATTCAAGAGAAGGTAAAGCAGATAAGCAAATGCATGTACCTGATGCCAAAAAGTCTCTTTTTCTTTATCAGCTTAGGTTTAATAGATAAAAATAAATTGGGGGCATGAGTTATAATTTAAAATTTATTATATTGAAAGTTGAGGATAATATGAGAATTATAAAAATAGTACGTATTTCAATTTCTTTTCCGTCCATATCAAACCAATTTTGAACGAAAAACTTTGGCAGGAAAAGTGACCAAGTTTTATATCCATTTCTTTTCTTTTTCGCTTATTAAAAAACTCAAAAACATATGAATTGGAAAGAAAACTTAATTTTTTCGGTCCATTTTTTTCTTTTTCGTCCATTTTAAAACTCAGAAACAGAGTTTTAATGCATCTTAACAACTCACATATTTGTATTAAGAGGTGCTCTGAATATTTAAGATACAAATATGAGTCCAAACTATTCTGAGTAACTCTTAATACAAAGATATGGGTTGTTAAAATTCATTAAGAGGTGGGTTGTTAAAACGCATTAAGATGCAATCAAACACTAATTTTGATTTCCTGATGATAAAGTAATTGTGCAATATGACCTACCATTAATTTCAACAATGAGTCATGTTATACATTATGAAAGTTTTCAGTCGAATTATGATTGTGACACTACAAGAAAAAAGCTTACGTTCGATGGAATATTCCCTCGACAATAAGCCTATTCCGTCGGAACTAGACTATGTCCGACGGAAACGTCCGTCGGACATTCGGTCGTATATATACGCGTCGAAGATAAGATCCGTCAAAAACTCCGTCGGGACTGTCATATCTTCGACGAACTTATCTCCGAGGGAAAGGCGTCGAACATAACCTATTTACGACTGACAAAATAGGACGGAACGTTTCATCGAGTATAATATATTTTATTTTCGACGGATGGATTCCCTTGGAAATAAGGTATTTTCGACCGAATATTAAAATAAACTGGTATTTATATAAAATAGTAATTTATTAAGTCTGATGAACGTTGCGTCGGAGATAACGTAGGTCCGATGGATATATTCCCTCAGAATTAACTCATCCCCGACTGAAAATTAAAATATAACAATTTCTGTTAAACTGTGTAGACATCTTTCTGTAATTGTGATCAAGAGGCAAGAATCTACGAGCAGTTCCAAAGAAACTACATTTCCGCCCATGCTACATTTTCGTAAGATTTTCCTGGGAACATGTTTCTCCTTCTTCCTTTAGGTTTTGTAACCTTGTAGCGCGGTAACCTACATATATCACAATGTCCCTTATCTCTGTCCTCCCCATAGTATAACATGCAATCCTGCTCACAAGCATCGATTTTACGATACCCCATATTTAACCCTCGACCGTCTTTTTTCACTTCGTAATAATTCATTTGGAAGAGTATGATCCTTAGGTAAGAAGCTGTCCAATTATAGCAAGCAAATCGTTGAAACCTCTCTCACTCTGATCGTGCTCATTCTTGAAGTGTAAGAGCCAGAATAGCAGAGAAAGCTTGGTGTCAGATCATTTCCGAATACAACGTGACCCTAAGCGGAATAGCAACTTGTAAAATGCAAGAACTTTATCATTTGGCACTTGCTTCAAGATCGCTTGAAGAAGGTTCATTTTCAAATTGATCCAAAATTAGTAGGGCTATAAGCATCGACCAACATCTCAACTGGATCATAGTTTTCGACGTATGAATCCCGTGGAATTGGTTGTTCCACAATATTTTCAATCACTTCTGATTCATTGTGATGAGTCCATACGAAGTACCCATCCACAAATCCACGGGAAAATAAGTCGAATTTAATCTCGTCAACTTTCTTTCAAATTAGGTTTTTACACTTGACACACGGGCATCGTATCTTCCCGTTCGGATCATCCGTATGTTCTAGTGCTTTGTTCAAGAAATCTGACACCCCAACATGATAAGTTGCGACTAATGCCCTCCCATCACTAGGTATCCTACGGAACATCCAACTCCGGTCGGCTAAAATTTTTAACGACACAGAAAACGAATTCAGTTAATTTAGAAATTTATGCATGAATTGTTATTTGGAATCTATAGAGACTACTTGAGCCGGAAATCCGGCAAAAAAAAAGGGTCGTAGTTCCTGTTTGTGTTTTATACTCGAATAATAAAGTTAATTGAATTACTGCAGACATTCCTCACTGTTCCATCATAACAAATGACAACATCCCGAAGGAGTTCCATTAAGCTATTGAACAAAATTTCAGGTTAAGCAACCCTTTAAATGATCGAACGATCACTTCTCAGCTAGGAATGAATCATCTCCCCATACGAGTCCAATTCATTCCAAGCAAAGAAGTGATCGTTCGCTCATCTAGAGGATTGCTTAACCTAGAACTTTGTTCAACAACTTAATGACCTTCCTTCCGGATGTTGCCATCTGTTCTGATGGAACAGTGAGGAATGTCTGCAGAATTCAATTAACTTTTTACACCAGTATAGGATACAAAACAGAACTGCATTTTTTTTTTAATTGTAGAAGAACAGGTTTGAGTATTATTAGATGCAAATCGCTATGTCAAAACCTCGTGATACAAGAAAGAGTACATATATGTACGGACCGTATTATTGAGTTTATTGAAAAATGTGGCAAACTAAGCAAATGCTACTTAGTTTATTTTGCCAATGAAAAACTAAGTAAGTGCTACTTAGTTTCTGAGAACTGTTATTTGGAATATATATAAAGACTACTATTAAATTATTTTATTTTATTTTATTTTATAAATTTTAATTGTATTTATTATTATATTTTATTTTATTGTAGTTAATTTTATTTTAAATTTAATTTAATTTAAATTATTTTAATTTAATTTATTTTATTTTATTTTTAAATATTTTTATTAAATTTAATTTATTTATTAAATTAAATCAAATTTGTTTTGTTTTTGTTCAATTTAATTTAATTAAGTATTTTATTTTATTTTATTTTATTTTGTTTAATTATTTAATTAATAAATATTATATTTTCTAATTTTTAAAATTTATATTATAGTATATTATATTATCTTATTTTTAAAAAAATTATTTTTTATAATTTTATAATTTTATTTAATTTAATATACATTAATTTAATTTAATTTATTAAATTAAATTTGATTTATTTTATTATTATTTTTAATTTATATTATATTATATTAAATAATTTTTAACATTTATTTTATCTAATAAACTAAGTTAAATTAAATTTATTTCATTTTATATTGAATTAATTAAATAATACATAAATATATTTGTAGGGCCCACAAAATTTTCAATTGCAGATTTCTGACAGATATTCCGTTGGGAATTCAGTGGGAAATATCAAATATCATATTCTTGACATATATATGTTATGATCCAAACACTGTAATTGTTATGACCCAAACACTGTAATTACACAAATAAACTGTATACACTAACAAAAATTTTAATTGCACAAAATAAATCACAATTTCAGCAACATGCAACAATTTGCAGAATTGAAGTCAAATAATCCCAATTTGCAAAACAGTTTATAGCATGAACAACTTTCGCAAAATCAACAACTTTAGAAAAATAAATTTCATAACAGAAATGAACCCAATTTCAGCAAATTAAAATATAAAACCCAATTTCTGATACAACCTATAACTCCAAAATTATTTTCAGTAACACATAATTAGCAAAATCAACAACACAAATCTGCAAACTATATTTAATAATCTCAAATCATCATTTTAGGATTTCTTACCTTGAATTCAAAGAGGAGAAAACAAGGAAGAGAAAGGAGAAGTTAGAAATAAATGGCCGGTGCGAAGTGGGATGGGGAATCAAGCGATGGCCGTGACCAAGGAGATGAGAGGGAGTGGGGGTACTTGGGGTGGGTGGGGTGGGGTATTGGGACAAGGCTAGGGTGGGGGGACCAGGGGAGAGGGGTGGGGATCCCAAGGCGGGGGTGGGGAGACTGGTGGGGAGGAGGAGAATGCAAGGCAGTGGGGAGACTTAGGGGAGACAAGTGGGGGCATCTGATGGCGAAGGAGGGGAGGGGGACGGTGACCGGACGGGTGTGGGTGGGAGGATGAGAGAGGGAAGGAGAGTGAGAGAGAATGAGAGATAATATCAGTGTCACGAAATGAAAAGCGCGGTGAAAAGTTATATTTGTTATCTCCGACGGAATGTCCGTCGGCCATAAGTCTCTCGGAAATAACGTAACTTCGACGAAACGTCCCTCGTAATTAACGTTTGTTCGTCGAACTTACTCTTCGTGGTGGCGCGAAATTTGGCGCCAACTGGAGAGGTCTTCATTCGACGGAATTTTGTCAGAGTTATGTTATTTCCTAGGGACTTATATTCGACGCATTAGTCCCTCGGAATTAAACCTATTTCGACAGAATTTAATCGATCGCGGATACGTCTGTCGAAAATAGCCGATTTAATTTGTCGTGGATACATCGCGGATAGTAGGAATTAAGAAGAGTCACTTTAATTTATTTGATCTTATCGCAGATACTTTGATCACGTAGGTCACAATCTAATTTTGTCAAATATTTGTCGACACATGTATATTATTTTCCTTCAACATTAATATTCCTATTAATTAATTTCTATTCCTTTTGTCTTGCGAAATTCGATTTAATTTGATTTTTTCAGTTAAATTGACCAATTTTGTAATCAAAATATATACCATTTTCTTGTAAATATATGAGGAGAACCATATATAAGAAACTATATCGAATTTACTATCACCTTCAATTTTTATATGTTTGAAAATATAAATAAATATCCTGATTTTTTTAAAAAAATTGATCTATTTGACCACAAAAATTAAATAAACCAATTTTTGAAGGACTAGAAAAATAATGAGGAGATCGGTTTCATACATAAGAAAGAATGATCTGACACATTCTTGTTATAAATTTCTGAAGAGTAATGCTAGGAACACCAATTATATAAAAAATTGTGCACACTAAGTATAAAAATAAATAAAAAATAGGGAGTGAGACCTACAACTGAATATTGTACACATTTTATTGGTAAGCAATATTTGGATCATACTCTTAGTGTACAAAATTTTGTGTACAGTTGGTGCACATAGTATTATCCATTTCAAAATATTTTATCAACTATTAACATTTTGTATGACATACACGTGTCAATCACCGAGGGAGGTTGATTAAATTTTGATAGGTGTTTAGTATTACAAGTTTGATAACCCGTGCAAAACAGGAATAAATTTGAAAACGACTCATCCAGTATCTTTCTTGACGCAAAGCGTTACATGTAGCTTTAAGTACTACAATTTTACATCGACTTTTTAATTGTTAGTTACGTGGATAATTATCAGCGGTAACTTTTTTAGAGAGATGTGTAATATATAAGTGGATTCTTCTTATAATTCTTACCAATATCATGTATTGATAAATTTCACAATTATAATTCAGCGTCATATTATCACAATACATATCATGACTCTTCCATGAACAATTGATTTAAAATAATTCTCTATATTTTGATTTCATGATTATAAAACAAGTGTGCAATATGAACTATCATTAATTTCAATAATAATATTTAATTAGTGTTTGTCTTATCTCCATTTTTTCTCATTTAGATAAACTCGTTTACCATTCCCATGCGAAGCACACGACCAATATTAATAATGATTTATTATATTAATTATTGAAATAATCAATTAAATGTAAGATAATATATTTAATTATTTATTATATTCTCCATTTTTTTCTAATGCTATCAAGAGCAGATGGAACCACAACAAAATTTTGGCAATTTATAACCGTAATGGGGAATTGGTAGAGAACTGTTAATATCCAATGAAGTTGTTGTTGATTACTACCGGGATCTCTTAGGTTCTTCCTTTGATCACTATCCTAGCTTTCTTTGAAATGGAAAAGTATGTTACTAAATAGATTATTTGTATCCAATCTTCTAATATGGTTTCCCTATTTTGGATGATGAGATTTTCTATATGCCTAAGTCTATAAAGGTTAACAAGAGCCACGGCCCAGGATGGCTTTAATGTTAATTTTCCTCCATTGTTGGGATATCATTGATCAATGAATTTACCTCTCGCGATTGCATTATTTTTTTGATACGAGCCACCTTCCTTGTGGAATTAATGCTCTTTATTATTGCCTTGATCCCAAAGTCGATAATCATTCATATATATATCGAGTTTAGGCCAATATCTTCTTTGCAACACTTTTTATAAATGCATCTCTAAGATTATTGCTAATAGACTTAAGAAGGTCCTTCCTCTCTAATTGATCATGCCCAATCGCCTTCATTTCTAGTAGAAGCATCAATGATATTATTCTTCTTGCCCTAGAACTTTGCGAGAAACTACCATAGGAATTTTGGTCTTGCTAGATGTGCCTTAAAGATTGACATTAGGAAAGCTTTTGACATTGTCAAGCTGGAGTTTTATCTTGGATCTGTTGAGCCTTCTTAAGTTCCTCCCACTTTCATTAATTGGATTAAAGTTTGCATTTATCTGACTATGTTTTACGTTAAAGTGAATGGAGCTCTTGCAAGCTACTTACGAAGGGCAGAGGACTAAGGCAAGGGATCTTCTTTCCCTCCGCTTTTGTGCTAGCTATGGAAGCCCTCTCAATTATTTTGAACAAGGATACTCTTTTGTCTGGCTTTAAATTCCACTAGCGAACCGAGCCTTGCAAACTCATTCATCTTTGTTTTGCTGATGATTTGTTGATCTTTTCCCATGGTAGCCTGCCTTCAATTACGATCATTCATTCTTGTATTTAGTCTTTCTCAATGTTCTCTAGCTTAATTCCAAATGCTCAGAAGAGTCACTGTTTCTTATATAATGTTAAAGAAGAGTGGCAGAATAGCATTTGTTATGTCGTTCTTTTTGTTTTTGTCTCTTCTTTGAAGAAAGAAAGAAAATTTAAGGAAAAGAGAAATTTCAAAGAAAGCTAAAAGAATGAAAGAATATGAATAGACTAGGATGAATATATATGTAGTGTTCCATGTATGCTTGCAAGTGTTATGGAAATAAATAATCTGTTCCTAACATTAGAATGATTTAATTTGGTTTCCAAGATAAGATAAGATTTGATTTGATAAAATATGATTTGATTTGATAAGATATTAATTATTTTATTTGGTAATATTTAATTTTCATATTTGATTTGATTCACCTTGATTTATTTTTCAGAAAATTAAGGAAACAAGGAGATTGAGCGAGATTTGAAACATTTGCTGGAGATTACACAAGACATCGAGGGACCGCCCATGATCCATTAGGGTTTGGCTCTTTAGGGGTTCTTGTTGGTTTGCAGAAACAAGATATACGTACAATCAATATTGTAAAACAGCAGAAGCATGACATAAATAGAATTTAAAATTTTCTGCAATTTAAACACGTTATAAACATGTTACTCTTTATTAGTTTTACATGCAATTTAATTGATGAGATTGTCATTGTCTAGTAGCTAATTGTCTTAATTTGATTACGAAATATGATTGTACTCCTTCCATTTCTTTTTAATAGATGTTTTAGAAGAAAACATAAATTTAATAAATACTATTATTGCTTATTAATATTTTGTGTGATTCGCCGAGTGAATATATAGACAATATATGAAATTAAGTCATTAATGCTTCTTTAAAATATAAAAATAAAAAGTAAAAAGAAACAAATTTGACTTTTTAAAAAGACAAATAAAAAGAAACGGATGGAGTAATAATCTATTCGACTTTATATTTTTTGGGAATTAATATTTTCATAAGTGAAAGTGTTAGTTCTACAAGATTCTCAATTCCCTTTTTTTCCCTATATAAACAATGTGTTGAAACAATGGTCTATTCATGCGATGACTAAACAAATTCACAATTTTATGGCCATTTCTAAATTTCAACCTATGGTTCTCTTCCTTATGGTTCTGCTTACCCTATTTGCTACTGATGAATGTAAGTAATTATTTCCTCATCATCTCTTATTTTCAAATTATTGCAAATACATTTTTAGTTTTTGTATAAAAAAAATCTTTTATAAGAGGCAATTTATTTAAGAAATTATATACGTATTTTATAAGATTCCAAAAACCCATTTTAGAATTAACTTTATTTTAAAATAATATTTATTTTTGATACAGGTTTGATCAACAAAAGAGCTGAAATTACGCAAGATGGTGACAATATTCTCCCTACAAAGCTAAGAAACGCCTTTAGATTTTGTGCCCCAAATGTATGTGGTATCCCTAGAATTTGTTGGTGTTGTGTTGAGCCTCTTAAAACACATTGTTTTGATAAAAAATCCGAGTGTCGAGCCTCTTGTAAATGATCCTCCTTATATTGTTGCTATTTTATGAATAATTGAATTATGACGTTTGATTAAATCTTAACGGTTTATCTCTTACATTTTGTTTCTGAGTTTTGGACTGAAAAAAGAATAGAAAACTTAAATTAAAATAGAAAGCGTTTTCCTTGGTGTTTTTGAGTTTTTAATAGAAAAGAATAGAAAACTAAAAATTTTTTTATTTTTTTTAGTTCCAATGAAAAGAAAAGAAAAGAAAAATATCACTTTTACAAATTTACCATTCTATTAATTACAACCCAACTATGAATAAAAATTTGCAAGATAAATTTAATCAAAGAAAAAATTGCATAATCAAATACAAATATCCAAATAAACGTTAAACAAAAACTATTTCTACAAAGTCATTAGCATACCATTCCCAAAATTCATCAAACATAATTTGTATTATTAATACTAACGGAGATTATTTATCAAATTCTTCAAGAAATTCAATTTTCTCTCTAATGGTAACCCAAACAGTGTTATTGCCTTGTCTTGATTTTCTAGTAGCCATAAATAGGCCTCATCAATTTTTTCCTCATTGAAATTTATTTCAGTTAGTCTTTTAAAGATATCATTTGCATAATAGACTCGCACAAATGAATTGATAAATGTTTCTCCCTATTTTTCAAATGTCTCCCCTTGCTTTTCCAATATGGTAGCTAATCTATCCATCACATTAGTTAATTTACCTTCATCATCAGAATGTTTTGCATTTTTCTTTTTCTTTTTTGAAGTATTTACACTTTTCATCGGTACTTGAGAAGGGGCTTGAGAAGGGGTTGACATAAAGTCGCCAATATCAACCAAATTGAATTAAACTTTCTAAAATTACTTTATTTCGGGATATTGCACCATCAATTCCAACAATTGTAAATTCTTGCTCAGCCATGTCCTCCCACTTTGTTCGCTTCTCTTTTGCAGTTACTGAACCTTCCCATGTTGCCCTATCTTTAGCAAATAATTCTTCCAAGCGTTTATAATGGTAGATCGCTTTTTCCCTCCACATAGCAGCTTTAGGCTTTGCCTAGTTATAAAGACATTATTATCAAATAAAAGACATTATCTATATGCACACAATTAAATTGGACAAAAGTAATTCAATTAAACTTAAATAAATACCTCTATAACAACTCACATATTTGTATTAAAAGGTATTCTGAATATTTAAGATACAAATATGAGTCCAAACTATTCAAAGTACATTTTTATACAAAGATATGCGTTGTTAAAATTCATTAAGAGGTGGGCTGTTAAAACGCATTAAGATGCAATCAAACACCAATTTTGATTTCCTGATGATAAAGCAACTGTGCAATATGACATACCATTAATTTCAACAATGAGTCATGTTATACATTATGAAAGTTTTCAGTCGAATTTTGATTGTGATATATATGTATACATGAGATAATAAGTAGGAATTAAGAAGAGTCTCACTTTAATTTATTCGATCTTATCGCATATACTTTGATCATGTAGGTTGCAATCTAATTTTGTCAAATATTTGTCGACACATGTATATTATTTTCCTTCAACATTAATATTCCTATTACTTAATTTCTACTCCCTCTGTCTTGCAAAAACCTGTTTAATTTGATTTTTTCAGTCAAATTGACCAATTTTGTAATCAAAATATATACCATTTTATTGTAAATATATGAGGAGAACCATGTATAAGAAATTATATCGAATTTACTATCACCTTTAATTTTCATATGTTTGAAAATATAAATAACTATCCTGAATTCTTTTTTAAAATTGATCCATTTGACCACAAAAATTAAATAAACCAATTTTTGAAAGACTAGGAGAATAGTGAGGAGATCGGTTTCATACATAAGAAAGAATGATCTGACACATTCTTATTATAAATTTCAAAAGTTATATAAAAAATTGTGCACACTATGTATAAAAACAGAAAAAATAGGAAGCGCCTACAGCTGAATATTTTACACATTTAATTGGTAAGCAATTTTTGAATCATACTCTTAGTGCACAAAATTTTGTGTACAGTTGATGCACATAGTACTATCCATTTCAATATATTTTATCAACTATTTAACATTTTGTATGACATACACGTGTCAAACACCCAAGGAGGTTGATTAAATCTTGATAGGTGTTTAGTATTACAAGTTTGATAACCCGTGCAAAACACAAATAAATTTGAAAACGACTCATCTAGTATCTTTCACGACGCAAAGCTTTACATGTAGCTTTAAGTACTACAATTTTATATCGACTTTTTAATTATCAGTTACGTGGATAAGTACCGGTTGTAACTTTATTAGAGAGATGTGTAATAAGTGGATTGTTCTTATAATTCTTACAAATCTCATGTATTGATAAATTTAACAATTATAATTCAGTGTCAATTTATCGCAATACATAGCAAGACTCTTCCATGAACAATTGATTTAAAATAATTCTCTATATTTTGATTTCATGATTATAAAGCAAGTGTGCAATATGAACTTTCATTAATTTCAATAATAATATTTAATTAGTGTTTGGCTGATCTCCATTTTTTCTCATTTAGATAAACTCGTTTACCAATCCCATGCGAAGCACACGGACAATATTAATAATGATTTATTATATTAATTATTGAAATAATCAATTAAATGTAAGATAATATATTTAATTGGGATTTTGAGAATGTAGTTATAATTATTAAATATTTATTTAAACGATAAATTATTGAATTATATATTGTAGGTTCATTTTATTATCCTTAATCTCGACCTTCACCTTCAAAGCACAAGAAGCTCTTTCAATTTTTCAACTTCATGCTTGATCTGGAAGGATTTAATGTTGCGATCTCGATAGTTGGAATGTTCAAATTCGTGGCAACCCAATGTTCATTCTTTACGAAAAGATGAGGAGAACTAAGAAATCTCTTGTTCAACTTAACTCATCTATTTGGTAATCTTTCTAATAATGTATGTATGTATCCTTGAGAATGACTCTCTACCATTCGGTCTTCTCTTCTCTGATCCCCACAAACACCTCCTTTCTCGATCGGGAATTTCTTTGTATCAATAATTATGGAAAGTCTTTGCTTTAGAGGATCTCTGTTGCAACAAAAATCTCGGGCTATTTTGGCTCTCTATAGGGGACAAAAACTCTAAGTTTTTTACTAATGCTATTAAGAAGCGAAGGGTCCTTTATACTAATATACAACATTTAGAAAGTAATTACAAAAAAATAAAAACACATACAACATAATTACAAAAATAAAACAACCTGATATAAAATTGCTAAAATCACGTATATATGGAGTTATGGACTCTCCTATATGCAACTAACCACTCCTAAAATCAAGCGGTTGAACAAAACATGCAACTTTGATCACAGGAGAAATCAAATCTTCACCACTTCTTGCGACACACCTTTGAGATCGGAGAAAGCGAAGCTTTTAAGCGCGACACACCACTGCGATAATCTTGCATCTCTAAGAAGAAAAGCTGTTGTCATGACGAATCTGTAAGATCGAAAATAGCATACAAAATCAGCGCCGCCTTGAGATCGGTAACCAAAAACATTGTTGCGGTGATTGTTGAATACAAAATCAACATCGACTTTGATTCAAATCTTGTGGTATGTAAGTTTAAAACTTATAAGCATATAGATACTTATAGTTACTCACAATTACTAAATTGATTATCTTTCTTAAGTTTTTGAACTTAAATTGTCACAAAGTTTGAATCTTTTGAATGTTGTCTTTGCAAAATGTATTTGAAAACATGTTTTATATTATGGTTACTAAGGTTATATAAATTAGTTCTTTGTCCAATGTTGGTTTGATTCTTGATTATTTTGTATTAGTTCTTTGTGTAACATTATACCGTCTAATGATGTCTTAATTCTTGACTAATGCTATTTTAGTTCTTTGCATAATATTACTAATTAATCTTGACTTGATTCTTGACTAATCTTGATTTGGTTACTATGTAATATTATATTAGTTCTTGACAAATCTTGACTTGTTTCTTGTGTAACCTTTATAATGGTTATTGACTAATTACGAATTAGTTCTTGTATAAAATTATTATAATCTTTGACTTGGTTCTTTGTGTAAAAATATTATTTAGTGACTCATCTTTGACTTAGTTCTTGAATAATGCAAACTTAATTCTGCGTTGATTAATTGGTTCTTTGTATTATTAGTTCTTTGAAGCATATTAATGTACACTTCTACTTATGTTTTTTATATTAATGGTTACTTGTTAGCCAAATTGGTTACATTCTTACAAAAGTGCGCCTTTAGTTGGTAACAAATAAATTATCTTTGGTTATTTTTTTATTGTAAAATGCAAGGAAAATCCTATTTTCTTGGTTGTTTTTAGTTCTTGATTAATCTTAATTGAGTTCTTGTGTAACATTATATAGTTCTTGAATATTCTTTGAGTTGGTTCTTTGTGTAAAATTATAATAGTTCTTGACTAATCTTGACACTGGATCTTTGTTTTACATTATATTAGTTCTTGTCTAATCTTCTTTTATTGTTACTATGTAAAATTATAATGGTTACTTTCGATAGTCTTGACACAGATTCTTTGTGTAAAATTATAATGTGTTATATTCTTTTGTAATTGTTTCATTTATATTGGATGTTACTTATTGACTACATTGTATTGGTTACATGGACTAATAGTAACTTGATACACCAAATTGATGTTTGGACTAATAGTAACCAATACACCTTTAAGTACATATTGATATTTTTATATTATTTGTTTTTCTTTGTAAAATCTTTGTCAAATATGTTTTATGTTATGGATCTAAGTAAATATATGTTGAGTTCTTTATCTAATCTGGATTTGGTTAGTTTATAATCTTGACTTATTTCTTTGTGTAATATTACCATAGTTCTTACATAAATATTCTGTGTGTTTTATCTTGATTTTTTATATTGATAGTTCTTGATTAACTACATTGGTTACCTTTATACACTGTTAGTCTTTAATTTGTAACAAAGTCATTCTTTGATTATTTTGGTTGTAAAATGAATGTAAAAATATTTTTTATAATCTTGGCTACTAATTACATATATCTTGATTTCTTGTATAATATGTATTTAGATCTTTGAAAGGTGTTTATTTGGTTACTCTATAATGTTATTGAGTTTTATAATTGTTTATTTTATATTGGTAGTTACTTATTGACCACATTGGTTACCTTCATACATTTATTAAATATTGGTTGTTGTATCTTTATTTAATTAGTTCTGATTATAATGTTTATTTGGTTGCGGTGACAATTTGACAATTTTACATCAAGTTTGGAGTGTCGGATTTTGGCGTTTTGAGCCTAATTTCATTGGAAGCGAATTGACGATCAAAAGTCACTAGCTTTCTTTGGTGAAGCGCATAGTTTTTGGTGAATTCCATCATTTAGGCCTTCAAATTTGCATATAAAAATTTGGTTTATTTTACGAGTTACTAATATTATGTAATTTAGTTCTTGTCTAATATTGATTTGGTTACTTTATAATGTTTATTAGGTTGTTAGACAATGAGGTAGTGCGATAACCAATACAACAAATCTAATTGTTTACGAGAATATATAATTGTTTCTTGTTAGTAACCATTAACCACATGGTTGGTAACATTTTTGATGGTGTCTGATAACCAAAATTGATGTTGATTAATATTTTTATTTTTGATTCCATCATGAGTTATCAATATAAAGTAAACATATACAAGCTTTATAACGATCTTGATCAAGCTTATACTTGATCTTGATACAAGCTTATAATTATCTGATTCTTAACAAGCTAGTAACTATCTATGATAATTATCTGTTCTTAACAAGCTTGTAGATAAATAGGACACTCACACATGTACATTTAACAATTAATGTTTGTCACGATACAAGCTTGTAACTATACGGTTACTAATACTTGATAACCATAATGTAACATAATAAAACAGTGACCATATAATTATATGATAGTAACCAGAACATGTTTTAATGGTAGCCAAAACAGAAACATCATGTAATGAAACTCAGTTTAAGCAATCCATGTATACTATAACCATAATGTAACATAATAAAACAGTAACCATATAATTATATGATAGTAACCATAACAGGTTTTAATGGTAACCAAAACAGAAACATCATGTAATGAAACTCAGTTTAGGCAATCCATGTATACTAAACAATTACATATTAACCAGAATAAAAAAAATAAAAGTATCCGAAATCCCACATTGAGGACACAATAATAGTAGCAAACCATAAGGTACTTGATAGCAAAACATAATAAAAGTAACCAAATAGTTATATAAGTAACGAACATGTAAGATGTGTTTGTGGAAATGGAAGTAGAAATAGAATAGCATAAACCTTGTAGAATATATTTGAAGGAATTTACAAAATAATACATCAATGTATACTAAGCAAATACATGGTTTATTATGACTTGGGTTTATTATTTACAAAAATAATACATCCACAAACTAATGATGCCTTAAACTTCTTTATTTATCTTGGGTTCGATTTCTTGGTAATAATGTCGGGGACTTCCATGTCACACCAATATATAACTTTTCAATGAATTTTCTATTGCATTCCCCATAGTAAAGATTCCATAGCGCAAATAAAAAAAATCGATTTACGGTCATTAGTAACGAGATATAAACAATATTTATATAATAAGCAGTTTACCAAACAAATACATTGTAACCAAAACAACATATAAAAGTAACCAAAATCTCGATTGAGGAAAAAAGAATAGTATCAAATCATAAGCTACTTGAGTAAAAAAAATATACTAATGAAGTAACAAAAGCAGGTTATATGTTAGTAACCAAAACATATATTAATGGTAACCAATACATAAACAACATATAGACCAAACAAAGTTTAGTCGACCCATATATTAAGCAAATATATTGTAAACGAACAACAAAAAACGATAAGCAAAATCGACTCGAGGAAACAAAAATGGAATCCAAATCGAAACTAACGATAACAAAAAACATACTAAATAAGTAACCAAATATTTATATGATAGTAACCAAAACATATTTTAATGGTAACCAATACATAAACAACATGTACACCAAAATCGGTTTAATCGACCATGTATCTAAGCAAATAAATGGTAACCATAACAACATAAAAAAAGTAACTAAAATACCAAATCAAGGTAACAAACATGGTATCAGAATCTCAAGCTAATGATAACCAAAACATAATGCGAAGTGACCAAGCGGATATATGATAGTATCTATTTTTTATTGGCAGCGTATCTACAGCGTAAGCATTACATCAAACCCCATAAATTAGTCTAGTATCTTTAAACAACATGTAGTCAAACTCGGTTTAGTCGATCGATGTATACTAAGCAAATACATTGTAACCAAAACAACATATAAAAGTAACCAAAAATCGATTGAGGAAAAAAGAATGGTATCCAAATCATAAGCTAAGTAAAAAAAAATATACTAATCAGTAACCAAGCAGGTTATATGTTACTAACCAAAAATAATGTACATGTGAGGGTACATAAATACATATTAGAATAAAAATAACCAAGCAGGTTATATCTTTAGTAACAAACTATGTTTTAATGGTAACCAACACATAAACAACATATAGACCAAACCCAGTTTAGTCGACCAATGTATACTAAGCAAATACATTGTAACCAAACCAACATATAAAAGTAACCAAAATCCCGATTGAGAGAAAAAGAATGGTATCAAATCATAAAATACTTGATAACAAAATCATACATTGCATTCTTCACGATAAAGATTATCAATTTCTTGGTAATAATCTTTGGGGACTTTCATGTCACACCAATATATAACTTTTCGATTGAATTTTACATTGCATTCCTCACGGTAAAGATTCCATAGCGTAAATAAACAAAATCAAATTTTACGGTCATTAGTAACGAGATATAAACAATATTTATAACATAAGCGATTCACGTAGTGACCAACAAATAAAAGCATACTAACAAAACATAATATAACAATTACACGATGGCAAAAGCAGACTATAACAAATAACTTGACATCCCACATTGGTGCCTGATAATAATTATCATATCATAATATAACATTAACCATACCATAATAAAGTAGTAACCAAAAAGTTATATTATATAATCTAATGGTGACAAAATATAAACATGTAATACAGACCATTTTATGTAGTAAACAAGCAGTTATATATAATATTAAGCAAAACATAATTTAAAGGTCACCAAAACAAAAACATGTATACCAAAAAAATATACTAAAAAGTAACAAAAGCAGGTTATATACTAGTAACAAACCATGTTTTAATGGTAACCAACACATAAAACAACAAGTATACAAACCAGTTTAGTAAACCAATATATACTAAGCAAATACATTGGAACCAAAACAACATATAAAAGTAACCAAAATCGATTGAGGGAAAAAATAGTTTCAAATCATAAGCCGACAAAAAAAAATACTAATGAAGTAACCAAGCAGGTTATGTGTTAGTAACCAAAACATATATTAATGATAACCAATACATAAACAACATATATACAAACACAATTTAGTCGACCCATATATACTAAGCAAATACATGGTAACGAGAACAACAAAAAGCAGTAACCAAAATCTCGACTCAAGAAAACAAAAATAGAATCCAAATCGAAACTATGATAACCAAAAACATCTTAAAAAGTAACCAAATATTTATATGATAGTAACCAAAATATGTTTTAATGGTAACGATACATAAACAACATGTACACCAAAATCAATTTAGTCGACCATGTATACTAAGCAAATACATGGTAATCATAACAACATAAAAAAGTAACCAAAATACCAAATCAAGGTAACAAAAATGGTATCCAGAATCACAAGCTATGATAACAAAACATAATGCAAAAGTAACCAAGCGGTTATATGATAGTAACAATAACAAAATTTAAATTAGCACACCTTTAAAAATTTTTGGGTTGGAAATATCTTACATTTATGAACTTGATCGAACACATCTTAATCACCATCATCGTGATTCTTTTCCTCTTTCCATCCTTCTTCCTTGTATCAACCATTCTATATAAAACATAAAAACAACATAAACCCAAACAATCAATACCCATTACATTAGAAACATAAGCGTATATATATGATCGTATTGACAATTAATTAGTAAAATGAGAATTAATGAAATTAGAACCAAACCTTAGAGAAACCCGAAACCGGAGAGTTGGCGAGAGAAATCACGTATTACATTATCGAGTTGGAGAGAGAAAGTCACGTATCAACTTTGAAAACATAGCCTTTCACGTATTGCTCATGACGGTGACGGAAGAGAACTGACGACGAGTGGCGAGAAGAGAGAGAGTAGTAAGGAGAGAGAAGTAGTAAGAGAGAGAGAGAAATAGTAATGGCGGATAGAGAAAGCGAAGGAAGATGAAGACTAATTTCTATGTCGACCCATTAATATTAATCCCTTAATTTAAGGAATTTTAATTGTATTAGGATTGAAAATAAAAATGATGAAGTGTATTATTTTTGTAATTATTTTTTATTTGTATGATTTTTGTAATTATTTTCAAAAAATGTACTAATATATGTAATTGTTCCCACTTACAATCATTAATTTGGCCAAGTATTAATTTAATATCTACATCTTGTTCAAATAAAAATACCAATGCGAATTAATAAAATCTTTGTGTCACTACTAACACAAGATCCCAATTAGTTACACAATTAGTACTTTTATTAAAACAAAGATTAATATTAAGCATAACAAGTATGAATAGAGTTAAATAAGTGGTAATAGATTGAACTCATTCATATGGTCCAAAACATAACCGTACCATTTGCTCACAAGTTCTCAAGTGTGCACAATAAAGAGAATAGCAAACCATAAACATAATGTGAAGTTCAAAACAACGAGCTCAAAATTGTTATCTTACATCAAAATAACTTACTAATTAAGACTACCAGTTAAACCCATGCCGGCAAAAATTGTGAAAACCCAGATTTTATGAATAAAGATTTAAATTTATCGAAATATTTTTTTGAATATTATGGTGTGGATTTGATATAATGTTATAGTTGTGGGTAGTATTTATAAATTTTTCAAAGTATGCAAGTTGTTATAAAATATTCGATTGGCCTGGGAATATTCTTTTTGTCGAGGGGGAATATTAAATACGGCAATACAATCATTAGTGGACCCCCTAACGAAAGTATTGTCGTAGTTGAAAATGGCGTAATTATCTTTTATAAAAATAACTCTACGGAAGTGTTACCGTTAAAACCGTTGAAATTACTCGGTAGTAAAAAGTACAAGAATGTCTGGCGTGGTTGCATAGTAGCATACGGTATTGATTATTGATGCTTACGTGAGAAGTCACTCGCTTATACTCAATTATTGCTCTGATAATTGCTGCATCATATCTATCATATTATTGATTCAATTATTGTCACGATCATCTGCATAAAATGTTATTTTATTAAATCAATAATTGAGACGACAAAGTTATTCATATTATAAATTATAATATTTACAATGTCTAGTAAGTTCACAAGGAGAGGTTTGGTCACCTAATTCTTGGCGCCTAACAGGAGAAATCCTTATTGGAAAGCCCCTCTTTCTCCAGGAGCGACACGGTTGATAAATATTGTGGAGTTATAATATTAATAATGAATATTTTTCGAGTTGAATTTGGAGACGCGGACGTGATATTTGAGTCCGGAACGACAAAATTAGTAAAATAGTCTATAAACACAAATTTTCCGAATTCACTATTTGGTCAAAAGTCAATAGTTGACTTTTTTAGAAAAGTCAAACTTGAAATTTCAAAATTTATATTTTGATAAAAATGGTTTCATTGTGTTGGAATTATTTGTGTTAGTGAAAATCGACATTTATTCCGATGATAATTGATGTCTAGGGGTTATATTGATAAATAGGGTAATTTATCGGATAAATGAGCAATTAATTACTACTAATTCACATGCTTACATAACTATTTGTTCACATATGTGTACTATTGAATCACATTATTTACTATTAGGGGAGTTGTGCAAGATTGATAATACTTGCATGACTAAATTAAAAAATGGAGGTACTATACTGAAATTCGTATTTTTCACATGATTATACTATTGATTCACATGATTGAACTATTGATTCACATTATTTACTATTAGGGGAGTTGGTGCAAGATTGATAATACTTGCAGAACTAAATTATAAATGAAAGAAAAGTTGGAGATATTGTACTGTAATTTTTCGAGCCCCAGAACGTGCAATTATCAAAACTATATTTTTCTATAAATAGAAGCTCATTCTTCCTTCATTTCTCACCAATTCACAAAAGCTTTAGAGCAATTATTATAGAGAGAAATTATAGAAAGAAAAAGAGAAGTTTGCTACCTCACTATTCCAATATCCAGTTTTTTCAAGGTAGGGAATATTATTTGTTGTACTCGTAGGGAGTATTATTTCTTTCTTATCTATGAAGAGAACTTACATTATTCCATTCTTATTATTACATTGGAATAACTCGATATCTGGCTACCCTATACTTGGTGAAATTCTTCACTTTGTTCCATTCTTTATCATTCATCATTTGGAACATCACGTCTCGCATGCGTTCTACTTGGGACCGTTCCATCTTTATTATTCTATTAGAATATCATGTCTACATGCGCGTTTCACGCCGGACGATTCCGCTCTTTATTATTCTATTGGAATATCACATGCATGCGCTTTTACTACGGACACGATAAAATCTTTATTATTCTGTTGGAATATCATATGCATGCGTTTACGCCGGACTGATTCCGTTATTTATTATTCGTTGGAATAACTCTTTTGTCATGCGATCTATCACATGCCCGGTGATTTCTTTTGTTATTCTATTCCTTATTATACTTAGTTGGTTAAAGTTTTGACTTCTATACTCCATGAAATTAGTGGAATATCCTTGATATTTGCGCTTCATCCAAATATCTTTTCATGGAAATATTCTTCCGAGCATTCTTGAATTTTACTCTACAAAGCAAGATATCATGTTGACAATTTGGACGTTATTAGATCCACGGATAAAATAATTCTTGAACTTGTTTTATTGAATTCTTATATCATTGTCATCATCCTCATGTTTATATTTTGTTGAAAGTCATCTGTGGCCTATAGTGCATAGATGGACTTGGTATGATTATGACCGAGGATTATTGAATTGTAATCATGACCGTAATGTTACAAATGATGTGGTAAAAGTCCTCATTGGCCCGTAGTGTATTGATGGACAGTTGTTGGCATGATCATGACCATTATTGAATACACAAATATTCTTGGCCCGTAGTGTATGGATAATTGTGGTCGTGATACTAAAGAATATCCTTAGCCGTAGTGCAGGGGTGATTCGATGATGTGGATTATTTATTAAGTTGAGTCCCAACGATAAAAGTGATGAAAAACCTTCTAAATCATAAAAGATAGTAGATTTTATTCTCTACTTGACTCTTTTAATGGATTGTTTGTTCCGCTGCAGTTAAACTTGATGGTTGTTATATTGTATCAGTTTAACACTGTTGAAGGCTAACGATAATATATTCTGCATTATCTTAGTCATAATATTTCCCTCTTGGGCTAGTTGAGTTCACCCTTTTACTTTTATTGTTCTCTTGAAATGAGAACGTAGCGAGGACTAGTTTGGGAACGCAAGTGACGGACCAGATGATAGCATTAGTAGTCCTCACTATTCTGTGATATAGTGTAATAATAATTGTAATAAGGACTCCTTTTGAGTTTGTATAATCTCTAGTAGACTATATTTGTATTCAAACTCACAGTTTATGTTTTGTCGTATTGTATATGACAGTTGTATTATTAAGTTGTATTTGAATTCTGTACCATGTATCTGGTGACTCAAGATGGGTGATGTATACCTAATTTTGGGGGCGCCACAAAAATGCTCTAAAAAGAGCTTGGGTGGTAAACCTTTCGTAAGTGGATCCGCTAACATATCATGCGTACTAATATACTTAATGACAACACTTTGATCTTCAACTCTTTCCCTGATATATAAGTACTTATTGTCGAGGTATAGTCCAACACCACTCGAAATAGTGATGTTGGAAAACTAACAACAGAATCATTATCATAAAATACTTGCAATGGCCTTGAAATGGAATCTACAACCTTAAGTCCTGAAATAAGATTCCTTAATAATAAGGCGTGACAAGTAGCATGATAACAAGCCACATATTCTGCCATCATCATGGAAGTGGTAGTTAACTCCTGCTTATGACTTCTCCACGAAATAGGGCCTCCTGAAAGCATAAAAATGTACCCTGATGTAGATTTCTTTTCGTCTTTACACTTAGCAAAATAAGAATCAGAATAACTAACAACTTCAAGGTTATCTGTTTTTCTGAATGTAAGCATAAAATCCTTAGTACCCTGTAAGTAGCAACAGAAACCTTTTTGGTCGCTTTCCGATTGATCTAAAACAGATTGGGTGATAACGTCCAAGCATGCGATTACATCGTTATATCCGGACGTGTACAAACTTGGCGTCATATAAGACTCCCAACCACGTAAGCATAGGGAATAAGATTCATTTGATCACGTTCAAGTTTATTCTTAGGGCATTGATATGAGCCAAATTTGTCACCCTTAACAATAGGTGCGACAGTAGGGGAGCAATTTTGCATGTTGTATTTGTTAAGAACTTTGTCAATATAAGCTCTTTGGGACAATCTTAATATCCCGCGAGACCTATCTCAATGAATTTAAATTCCTATAACATAAGAGGCTTCACCGAGATCCTTCATATAAAAACAAGAATAACAAATTTACTCCCACTGAGCTTCAAGTATATATATGCATTGATCCACTATATATATATATATATATATATATATATATTCTTCTTAAAATCAAAATTACTCATCAACTCGTGAAACTTAAGATACCATTGTCGAGAAGCCTATTTTAACCCATATATGGACTTCTTAAGTCTACATACCATATGTTCCTTGCCATTAACCAAAACAAAATAAAATTGGTTGTGCCATATAGACATTCCCATGCAAGTTACCATTAAGGAATGCAGTTTTAACATCCATCTGATGTAACTCTAAATCATAATGAGCTACTAAAGCCATTACTATTCTAAATGAATCTTTCCTCGATACTGGAGAGAAAGTTTCATTATAATCCACACCTTCCTTTTGACTGAAACCCTTAGCAATTAATCGAGCTTTATTCCTTTCAACACTCCCTTTAGGATCTAATTTGGTCTTATAGACCCACTTGCAACCAACAGGTTTAAAACCTTTTGGTAATTCTTCAAGATCCCAAACGTTATTAAGCTCCATTGATTTCAACACATCATTCATGGCTTCAAGCCATTGAGTTGATTGAGCACTCGTAATGGCATCTTTATAGGAGATAGGATCATTAATCTTACTTGAATCATAGTCAATCTCATTAAGATAGGTTATAAAATCATCAAAATTAATAGGCTTTATAGGTCTTTCGAACCTACATAAAGGCTGCACAATTTCAGAAATATGATTTTCAATAATGTGAGGTTCAACATTAGGTGGTGGCTCAGCTATCTCTGGGGCATCATTCTCCTCAATAGAAGGTTGTTGTGTCTCACCTTGAATTACAAGATTAGAAACATAAAATCTGTTTTCTTCAAGATCAATTTTTCTAGGCTCACCACTCCCACTTAAATCACCATTCTCTAAAAACTCTGCATGCCTAGTCTCAACAATTCTAGTGGTATGTGAAGGACAGTAAAATCGAAAACCCTTAGATCTCTCAGGATATCTGATGAAATGACAATTAATGGTTTTAGAGTCAAGTTTCTTTATTTATGGATTAAAAATCTTAGCCTCGGCTGGACAGCCCACACCCGTAAGTATTTTAAACTAGGTTTCCTACCTGTCCAATTTTCATAAGGAGTGTTAGGGACAGATTTGCTAGGAACCCGGTTTAAAATATGAACAGTTATCTTTAAAGCCTCAATCCACAAAAACACAGGTAAGCTAGAATTGCATGACATACTACGTACCATATCCATAAGGGTACGATTTCGCCTTTCAGCTACACAATTCTGCTGCGATGTACCAGGCATTGTATACTGAGTGACGATTCTATTTTCTTGACAAAATAAGGTAAATGGGCCAGGACAATGACCTGTATCGGAGTGTTTACCATAATACTCTCCGCCTCTATCTGATCTCACTACTTTAATTTTTCGGTCAAGTTGATTTTCAACTTCATCCTTGAAAACTTTAAACATATTTAGTGATTCAGATTTTTCATTAATCAGGTAGACATAAGTATAACGAGAATAGTCATCAATGAACGTAATGAAAGATTAGTGTCCACCAATTCCTGAAAAAAATGGTCCACATATATCAGTGTGAATCACCTCAAGAAGTGCACTACTTCTAGTTGCTCCTTTCTTATTACCTTTCACAAATTTTCCTCTTATACATTCAATACAATGGTCAAGATTAGAAAAATCTAGTGAATGAAGAATTCCATCATTTACAAGACGTTGCATTCTGTCTTTTGAAATATGGCCTAAGCGTTGATGCCACAACTTTGAAGAATTCTCATTATCTAGTTTTCTCTTATTTCCACTTTTAGAGATATTTTCTGTCACATTCATTGTTAACAAGGATTCAGAAAAGACATTATCCAAATTTATCTCATAGAGGTTTCCCTTTAAAGAGCCATAACCAATAATATGAGAGTAATGATAAATAATTATTTTATTATTCCTAAACTTAAACGAAAATCCATCAACGTCAAGTTTAGATACAGAAAATAAATTATGTGCCATAATGGGAACATAAAGTGTATCATATAAATACAAGACGAAACCATTACTCTCCAAAACTAAAAGAAGAGTTCCTACAGCTTCAACTTGTATAGACTCTCTATTGCCAATTTTAATGGTTCTTTCCCCCTTTTGGAGTGTCTTCTTTGAAAGGAATCCATGCAATGAATTAGTAATGTGAACCCTAGCATCAGTGTTAAGCCACCGTGTATTAGAAGGAACATTAATTAGAAAGTATTCATAAGTTACATAATTGAAAGACGATATACCTTTCTTTTCAAGCAATTCTCTTAATTTAGAGCATTCTTTCTGAATATGTCATTGTTTCTTACAGAAGTGACATTTAGGACATGTCTTAGAGTTGTTACCTGAATAATTTGGCTTATTTGTTTTGGTAGAAATTGGCTTATCCTTATTCTTAAAACCTTTGCCATTTTTATAAGCCTTGGTAGTCAAATGAGCAACATTAGGTTTTTCAACCTTAAGCCTTTCTTCATCTTTAATTTAAAAGTCATGTCGTTCATCATCATAATATGCTCGCGCACCCCACTAACCCCATCATACCTGCTAATAAGCATTTTCAAAATAAGGGTACTTGCATGAGTTTTAGAAGAACCCTTAAATTGTTACTCGACTGAAGTTAAGTACTCTTTAACATTCTCAAAGTCAAGAATGACTCCTCGAATAACTGTCGTGATAAAGTTTTTCATAATCATAAGAGACATGCAGTTAGATCGCTCCCACTTTCATAAATATCCTTTTGCTCAATTGAGCTAGTAGTTGTAAGTGGAGCAGGTTGATCCACTCGTAGTGCATAGTCCAAAACCATAGTGCCGAGAACAATTTTCACTTATACTTTTCAAGCAGTAAAATTAGTTTCATTCAAGGTTTATATTACAGAGAGATACCCAGAAATACTAGTTGGAGTCAATGTCGAAACATAATCAAGCTCATAAACATGCTTACAAAAAACTAGAAGAAATCCATAATGTAAAAAAATAATTAATAATTAATCATAATAAAACCAATTGTAGGGCAAGCAGTTAGTTACATAAAATCTATTTACAACACCTAAAATAAATTTTAATATGATGTTGGTGCATAATTATCAATCTTTCGTTGGTCCAATTAATAATATACTAATAACATCCCCATAAAATAATGCACAACACATTTATCCACGAATCACCGTTGGGTAGAAACGAAATAAACATGTTACTTATGCAATAAAACTCCATTTAATAAATTCTAATTCTATTTTCCGTTGGGTAAAATTAAAATATTCATTTATTAAATGTAACATTATGTGACTTTTCTTAATCTTTAATTGTTTCAATTAATAACCCTCCGTTGGGTTTATATTAATTTTAACAATAAAAGAGTCACGCATACATGTAAATTATTAATTATGATCAAACTCAATTTTCTTTAAACATATTTATCAAGTTTGAAAATTAACCTTATTTAAAATTTACATGTAACATCTTAAAAGCCCTAATAATATATCACATCATGTTCTTTAATCTTAAATTAAGATATACAATTTTGAACATGAATTAATTATAAATTAATATTCACATTAATTTCATAATTAAGTACATAAGAACATAATAAATAATAATATTATATGAACATAATTAGAAATACATCAATAATTATTTCCAAATTATGCAAGTCCCAATAAGCATAATATACATGCATATGACAGTAGCATAATGCTTAATAAAGTCAATTAACAAATTACAAATGACTAATAATCATAATTCTTAAAATTTAGTGTTAGACTACTGTTGCTCGTAAAAATGAATCGGTAAAAGCATGCACTTTATTTCTAAACTTCTGAAAGTGAATCGATAAAAAACACTTTATTTATACTTTATCAAAATAAAATTGAATTTTATAATGCAATAAAGTAGTAGTTTAAACGATGAATACTACGCATGCTTATATATTCATAAAGTGGTCCCGACATTACAAAAGATGAATTTCCGAAGCCATAAGGAATCTGCTTAGAAATCAGATTATAAATTACTTTTCGAAAAAAAAAATTCATTCAAAAATTCTTTAACATACAGAATTGTTCTATATTATACCAATAAAGAGATTATGTGGAATAAAAAAGTCTACATAACAACGTAATTAATTTATTCTATACAATAACGTAACCATAGCTCTGATACCAGATGTTGAATAAAATTATACAGGAACATGTTATTACATAGAATAAAATGAAATCAATAATCATAATAATAAGTATTTACATGAATTGAGAGAAGCCATCTCGTATGTATCACGCTTTCGTTGCGCTTAAGGGTGAATGTCTTCAATTGCCTCTCTCAATCTTATGATGGATGTGTAGGTGTGTATAAAGTTTTTGAGACAATAATTGGGACCAAACCCGAACTGTTTTATTTATATAATAGCTAATGGTCAAAATCGTCCATCAAGATTATGAAACCCTAGGGCCTATTATGCGAATATTATTTATAGGCCACATAATTAATTACCAAACTCATAAATAAAGTGATTAAATTAATACAATATGTAAGCCCAATAATTACATAAATAGTAGAGGCTACATAAGGAATAAAATATTCCAACAGAGAACCAAGCTAATATTCAATGAGTTGTTGTTGATTCTTACTACCAGATCTTCAGGTTCTTCCTTCGATCACTATCCTAGCTTTCTTTGAAATTTGGAAAAGTATGTTACTAAACCAGTTATTTCTATCCAATCTTCTAATATGGTTTCCTTATTTTGGATGATGAGATTTTCTATATGCCTAAGTCTATAAAGGTTAACAAGAACCACCGCCCGGATGGCTTTAATGTTAATTTTTCCTCCATTGTTGGGATATCATTGAAATTTGAATTTACCTCTATGATCCATTATTTTTTGATACTGGGCCACCTTCCTTGTGGAATTAATGCTAATGTTATTGCCTTGATCCCAAAGTCTAATAATCATTCATATATATCTGACTTTAGGCCAATATCTTGCTGCAACACTTTTTATAAATGCATTTCTAAGATTATTGCTAATAGACTAATTAAGTAGGTCCTTCCCTCTCTAATTGACCATGTCCAATCTGCCTTCATTTCTAGTAGAAGCATCAGTGATAATATTCTTCTTGCCTAAGAACTTTTCAGAAACTACCATAAGAATTTTGGTCTTGCTAGATGTGCCTTAAAGATTAACATTAGGAAAGCTTTTGACACTGTCAACTAGAGTTTTATCTTGGATCTGTTGAGCCTTCTCATGTTCCCTCCCACTTTTATTAATTGGATTAAAGTTTGTATTTCTACAGCTATGTTTTCAGTTAAAGTGAATGGAGCTCTTGCAAGCTACTTTCAAAGGGCCAGAGGACTAAGGCAAGGGGATCTTCTTTCTTCTTACCTATTTGTGCTAGCTACGGAAGCCCTCTCAATTATTTTGAACAAGGATACTCTTTTTCCTAGCTTTAAATTCCTTCAGGAACCAAGGCCTTGAAATCTCACTCATCTTTATTTTCTTGATGATTTGTTGATCTTTTGCCATGGTAGCTTTGCCTTGATTCGATCATTCATTCTTGTATTTAGTCTTTCTCAATGTTCTCTAGCTTAATTCCAAATGCTCAGAAGAGTCACTATTTTTTATATAATGTTAAAGAAGAATGGTAGAATTGCATTTTTTCTATGGTGGGGTTTCGTATTGGTTTTCTACCTATCAGATTTCTTGGGGTTCCCCTTATCTCATCTAAGCTTTCCCATATGAATTGCATGACTTTAATTCAACAAATCACTGCTAGAGTGTCCACCTGGAATACAAGATTTCTCTTTTACTCAGGTAGACTGCAACTAATCAAATTTGTCCTATTTGCCATTCAGTCTTACTAGTCAGCCCATTTTATTTTGCCCTAGTCTGTGATGAGATCAATTCAGTCGATTCTTTGTATATTTCTCTAGAAAGGCGCATCTCTTCTCAAGTTTGAAGTCGAAGTCTCTTGGAAGGATCTATCCATGCCATACTCTGAGGGGGTGTCTAGCTATCAAGAGTCTTCTATCCAATCTTCTAATATGGTTTCCCCTATTTTGGATGATGAGATTTTCTATATGCCTAAGTCTATAAAGGTTAACAAGAGCCCTGGCCCAGATGGCTTTAATGTTAATTTTTCCTCCATTGTTGGGATATCATTGGAGCTGAATTTACCTCTACAGTGCATTATTTTTTTGATACGAGCCACCTTCCTTGTGGAATTAATGCTAATGCTATTGCCTTGATCCCAAAGTCTGATAATCATTCATATATATCTGACTTTAGGCCAATATCTTGCTGAACACTATTTATAAATGCATCTCTAAGATTATTGCTAATAGACTAATTAAGTAGGTCCTTCCCTCTCTAATTGACCATGTCCAATCTGCCTTCATTTCTAGTAGAAGCATCAGTGATAATATTCTTCTTGCCTAAGAACTTTTCTGAAACTACCATAAGAATTTTGGTCTTCTGCTAGATGTGCCTTAAAGATTGACATTAGAAAGCTTTTGACAACTTTGTCAACTATAGTTTTATCTTGGATCCGTTGAGCCTTCTCAAGTTCCTCCCACTTTCATTAATTGGATTAAAGTTTGCATTTCTATGACTATGTTTTACATTAAAGTGAATGGAGCTCTTGCAAGCTACTTAGAAGGGCAGAGGACTCAAGGCGAGGGATCTTCTTTCCCCACCACCTGTTTGTGCTAGCTATGGAAGCCCTCTCAATTATTTTGAACAAGGATGCTTTTTTGCCTGGCTTTAAATTTACTATCACCTTCAATTTTCATATGTTTGAAAATATAAATAAATATCCTAAATTCTTTTTTAAAATTGATCAATTTGACCACAAAGTTAAATAAACCAATTTTTGTGGGATTGAGATAATATTGAGGAGATCAATTTCATACATAAGAAAGAATGATCCAACACATTTTTATCAGAAAATTCAGAATACTAATACTAGGGACATCAATTATATATAAAAATGTGCACACACAATATAAAAAAAATAAAAAATAAGGAGCGGAACCTAAAAACTAAATGTTTTAACATTTTTATTAGTAAACAATACATGGATCATACTCTTGGTGCACAACAATATTATCCATTTCAAAATATCTTATCAATTATTAACATTTATGTAAGACCCCAACTTTTTAATGAATAAAATCAAATTTCCTCTATTTATTATTGTGAAGAATAAGGTGTTAATTTGATATAATGCTTTGGTTATGGGTGAAATGTGCAAATTTTGCAAAATAAGCAAGTGGTTATAAAATATTCATTGTTGTTGGGGAATATTCGTTTGGTCGTGAAATATTCTTGCTTTGCCGGGAATATTAAATGCGACCAAGCGCTTGACCATTTGTGGGCCCCATAACTTGAAGCGGTCGGATGAAAGAAAGCGACAAGTTTAAGTTTTTACAAATAACAGCGTAGTTATTCTTTATTAACTTTGTTAGAATACCCGAATTGGTTAAAATCTGATGTCTGGCGTGGTTGCATGCGAGAGCATTAGCAGTATTGCACATTATTTTTGAATTATTGATTCTTACGTAAGAAAGCACTACTCAATAATTGTTACAGTAATTACTGTTCAATATTTTATTTTATTGATTCAATAATTGCTACGTTGATATTTTATATTGTTGTTTTTTCAATAATTGTCATTGCACAGTATTTCCCATTATCAGATCAATAATTTATGTTATTTGAATAATATTATTAGATATCATTATTGGCAATGTCTAAGGAAGTTCTGTGAGACCCCAGATTTTATAAATAAATATTTAATTTTTCTAAAATAATTTTTTAAATATTATAGTGCGGATTTGAGATAATGTTATAGTTGTGGGTAAAATTTATAAATTTTGCAAAATCACATGAGTTGTTATATAATATTCGATTGGTGGGGGAATATTCTTTTTGTTAGGGAATATTAAATGACGGTACAATTATTATCGTGGATCCTAGCGAAATTATTATCGGATTGAGAAAGCGACAAAATACTTTTATGAAAATAACTACGGAGTATTCTGAATAAAAAGTTTAGAAACATCCGGTGTTAAAATATGCGATAATATCGCGTTAGTTGCATAGTAAGTACCTGCGGTATTGATTATTGATGCTTACGTGAGAAGTCACTCAGTATTGTTCAATCGGGTATTCGGGACACTTTTTGTGTCGAAGTTCTATTCACAAGTTACTATTCACGAGTTACTATTCACCTAAATTACTATTCACCCGAATATTATTCACTCGGGTATTTGGGGTACTTTTTGTGTCAGAGTACTATTCACGAGTTACTATTCACAAATTACTATTCACGAGTTACTATTCATAGGTTACTATTCACCTAAATTACTATTCACCCGAATATTATTCACTCGGGTATTTGGGATACTTTTCGTGTCAGACTACTATTCACGAGTTACTATTCATAAGTTACTATTCACGAGTTACTATTCACGAGTTACTATTCACCTAAATTACTATTCATTGAATATTATTCAACTCGGGTATTTGGGGTACTTTTAGGTTTGAATCTTTATTCACGAGTTCTTATTCACAAGATTACTTATTCACGAGTTCTTATTCATGGGTTCTTATTCACCTAAATTACTATTCACTAGAATATTATTCACTTCGGGTATTTGGGATACTTTTTTCGTGTTGGAGTACTATTCACGATTCTTATTCATAAATTCTTATTCACGAGTTCTTATTCACCTAAATTACTATTTACTAGAATATTATTCTTTATGGTATTTGGGGTATTTTTCGTGTCGAATCTTATTCACGAGTTCTTATTCACAAGTTCTTATTCACGAGTTACTATTCATGAGTTATTATTCACGGAGTTCTTATTGATTCACATTCTTTATACTATAAAGGGGTGGTCTTAAGATTGATAATACTTGTGACTAAGTTAAAATAGAGGTATAATTGAAGGTACTATCTTTGTAATTAATTCTTTCACATGATTATACTATTTATTCACATGATTGTACTATTGATTCACATTCTTTATACTATTAGGGGTGGTGGTGCAAGATTGATAATACTTGCGTGACTAAGTTAAAAATGGAGGTATAGATGGAGAGTCTATATCGTAATTGTTTTTATCACATGATTAGAACTATTGAGTCACATGATTTACTATTGATTCACATTATTTACTATTAGGGGAGTTGGTGCAAGTTTGATAATACTTGCGAGGACTAAATTAAAAGTGAAGAAAAGAGGAAGGTATTCAGATTGTAATATTACGAGCCCCAAAAACGTGCAATTATCGAAACTATATTTTCCTATAAATAGAAGCTCATTTCTTCATCATTCTTCATTAATTCACTCAAGCTTATAAAGCGGTTATTATAGAGAGAAATTTTAGAGAGAAAGAAGAAGAAGTCTCTACCTCACTATTCCAGATTGATTTTTTCTAAGGTAGGGAATATTATTTGTTGTACTCATCGTAGAGAGTATTATTTCTTTCTTATCTATGAAGAGAACACATTATTCCATTCTTATTATTACATTGGAATAACTTTTGTATCTGTGCTACCCTATACTTGGTGAAATTCTTACATTGTTCCATTCTTTATCATTCATTTGGAACATCACATCACATGCGTTCTACGTGGGACTGGTTAAAATCTTTATTATTACATTGGAATATCACATGCATGCGTTCTCATGGGACTGATTAAAATCTTTATTATTACATTTGGAATATCACATGCATGCGTTCTCACGGACACTGATTCCGTCTTTATTATTACATTGGAATATCACATGCATGCATTTTACACAGGACCGATTCCGTTATTTATTATTACATTGGAATAACTTTTGCTGTGCGATCTCATCACATATACGGTGATTTCTTTTGTTATTCCATTCTTTATTATACTCGATCGGTTAAAGTTTTGACTTACATAATCCATGAAGTTAGTGGAATATCCTTGATATTTGCGCTTCATCCAAGTGTCTTTTCATGTAAATATTCTTACGAGCATTCTTGAATTTTACTCAAAGCGATATCATGTTGACAATTTGGGCGTTATTGGTTCTGGATAAATTAATTCTTGAACTTGTTTTATTGAATATTATGTCATTGTCATCATCCTCATGTTTATATTATGTTGAAAGTCATCGTGGCACGTAGTGCATAGATGGACTTGGTATGATTATGACCAAGGATTTTTCATTTGTAATCATGGTAGTAATGTTACAAATGATGTGGATAAAGTCATTTTGTGGCCTATAGTGCATAGATGGACTTGGTATGATTATGACGAGAGGATTATTGGTGTAATCATGGTAGTAATATAACGAATGATGTGGTAAAATCCTCTTTTTTAAGTAGTGCATTGATGGGCGGGTTTTTGGTATGATTATGGCTATGGATTTTCTTGACGAGGTTCAAAGATGAATTATTTTATGGCATGATCGGGATAGTTAATGAAAAACACGATTATCTTTGGCTGTAGTGCATGGATAATTCGTGGTTGTGATACTAAATAATATCCTTGGCTTTTGTAATGCGGGGATGATTTGATGATGTGGATTATTTATTAAAATTTGAGTCTCGGTGATAAAAGTGATTAAAAACCTTTTTAAATCATAAAAGATAGTAGATTTTATTCTCTACTTGACTCTTTTAATGGATTACTTGTTCATTGAGTTAAACTTGATGTTTGTTATATTGTATCAGTTTAACATCATTTACGACTAATGATAATTTATTACGCATTATCTTAGTCATAATATTTCTTACTGGGCTAGTTGAGCTCACCCTTTCTTTCACTATTCTCTTCAGGAAATGAGAATATAGTTGGGACGAGTCGAGAACGCAGTGATGGTCCTAGATGGAGCATTAGTAGTCCTCACTATTCTGTGAAATAGTGTGAAAATAAATGTAATGAGGACTCCATTGAGTTTGGATAATCTCTAGTTGATAATATTTGTATTCAAACTCACAGCTCATGTTGTATACTTAAGATTGTATTTCGAATTCTGTACCATGTAACTGGCGACCCAAGTTGGGTGATGTATACCTAATTTTGGGGGCGTCACAGTTGGTATCAAAGCTTAGGGATATGATCCCTGGCTAGGATGTGAGAATAGAACTAGGAGGGGAGAGACGGGGAATTCCTTCGCTACTATGACCTACCTAAGTTTATTTGGTATTTAATTGGTCGATCATAGTATAGGGATAATATGTGATATGTTAATTAACCCTTATTTTGTGGAAGTATTTGAAAATGGCATCCAAAAATGTTGAGATAAGCAATGAAGCACATGAGACCATTGAGTTAGCTCAACCAAAAGGTAACGACCAACAACACGATAATAATCATACCGGTGGGTTGGCCCACCGGAACAATGATAACCATCGTGGGGGAAATTATCATGCCAAGAATGGTAACCACTTCGGTGGTAATCATGGCCAAGATAATAGAAGTGGAAATTTCAAGAAGAGAAGGTCATTTAGCTCGATTTTTTTGTATAGTGAAGTCAAGTCCAGCTGGGACGGTGACACCAAAGGCGGATACGGACAAAACAAAGTCTGTGGTTTTTGGAAGAGCGTTTTTCGTGATTCTCAAAAAGCGATTAACCCGAACGAAGTTAGCACGGGTTAGTTAATTATAAATTCTTATGAAGTCTATACCTTATTAGATACCGATTCTACCCATTCTTTTATCTCTCTTGCTTGCGCTCAACGTTTAAATTTAACCCTAGAGAAGTTAGACTTTGACTTATTAGTTGAAACTTCGTTAACAGAAGCCTTCGTTACCTCCACTGTTTATAAATCTTGTTGATTCAAATCAACACTTTCACGTTACCTGTCGATCTTATCTCTTTGAAAATAGTTGTCTTTGATGTGATTTTAGGAATCGATTGGTTAACTACTCATCAAGCTTTTCGTAAGGTTGTTAGCTTTATTCCTAACCAACCTGTTATGCGAATTCAAAGTAACCAAACCACTAAAGTCAATCATTGTCATATCAAGCCATAAGTAAAGAGCCCCGATCCTTTCGTTGTTGACTTTCTTGTGTGGAATACACCGAAGCCAGACTTTTTGTAGGCGACGTCGTGAATGACGATGGCAAGTTGATAGGTATAAATGTGACGTACTATCCAAGTCATGGATGAGAGTCACAGTTTTGAATGATATTTATATTGTTAATAAATTCCTGACGTATTTTTGAAGACTTCTTAGCCTACCCTAGAGCGTAAAATCGAATTTTGTATTGACCCGAGACAAAACTCATTTCTAAAACCCTCAAATATTTACGTACTTAAAGCAGGCGTAACATGCGCCAAAGGCGTGGCTCGTAGAATTTTGTTGAAGATTACGATCGTACCATTCAATACCATCGTGAGAAAGCGAGCGTGGTAGGCGGCGCGATTGAGTAGAAGATCGTTGTCGTTTCTGAAGTGCGAATATACGAACCCCCGTGAAGATAACGAATATACGTGTAGAATCAACTTTAATCGATAAAGTTAAAGCCGCTCAAGCTACACACCTGGAGGTGATGAATGTGAAGAATTAAGAAGGTTCAAGAGTGCGTTATTCTAGAAGCAAGAATCGACGAAGAGAAGAAATCTCAACCCTCGATTTAATTGGCCCATTTGAAATCCTCGATAGAGTAGGAACTGTGGCCTATAGACTCGTTTTACCGCCAAGTATGTCGCGTGTTCATAACGTTTTTAACATATCGATGTTACGTAAATATGGGGATGACCTGAACCACATTATTAATTTAGAACCGAACGAGATAGCGGATGATTTAACGTATGAGGAGATACGTGTTAAAATCTTGGATAAAAAGGATTATATTCGACACTCAAAGGTTATACCTCAAGGGTTAGAATTTGAAGTGAAGTCAAGGTATCCTTACATGTTTGGCATACCAGATACGTACATAAATTTTGAGGGCGAAATTCCATAAGGAGGGGAGATTGTGAGACCCCAGATTTTATGAATAAATATTTAATTTTCTCGAAATAATTTTTTAAATATTATGGTATGGATTTGAGATAATATTACAGTTGTGGGTAATATTTATAAATTTTGCAAAGTACGCAAATTGTTATATAATATTCGATTGGTCGGGAAATATTCTTTTTGTTGGGGAATATCCGTACGACGGTACAATTATTGGTGGATCCCACAACGAAATTATTTTCGGATTGAGAAAGCGACAAAATACTTTTATGAAAATAACGGTAGCTAAGTATTACAGTTAAAACTGTTGAAACACACGGTGTTAAAAGAAATGCGATGTCTGGCGTGGTTGCATAGTAGCACACGGTATTGATTATTGATGCTTACGTGAGAAGTCACTCAGTATTGTTCAATCGGGTATTCGGGACACTTTTTGTGTCGAAGTACTATTCACGAGTTACTATTCACCTAAATTACTATTCACCCGAATATTATTCACTCGGGTATTTGGGGTACTTTTTGTGTCAGAGTACTTATTCACGAGTTCTTATTCATGAGTTACTATTCACCTAAATTACTATTCTCCGAATATTATTCACTTTCGGGTATTTGGGGTACTTTTTCGTCGTAGAGTACTTATTCACGAGTTACTATTCACGAGTTACAATTCACGGGTTACTATTCACCTAAATTACTATTCACCCGAATATTATTCACTCGGGTATTTGGGGTACTTTTCGTGTCGGAGTACTATTCCCGAGTTACTATTCACGAGTTACTATTTACGAGTTACTATTCATGAGTTATTCTTCACGGGTTACTATTGATTCACATTCTTATACTATAAGGGGTGGTGGTGCAAGATTGATAATACTTGCATGACTAAGTTAAAAATAGAGGTATAATTGAAGGTACTATACTGTAATTAATTCTTTCACATGATTATACTATTTATTCACATGATTGTACTATTGATTCACATTCTTATACTATTAGGGGTGGTGGTGCAAGATTGATAATACTTGCATGACTAAGTTAAAAATATTGAATCCTATTTTCATTACACGTATTTCGATTTGATTTAGTTATAGTTAGTATAACTATATATTGTTCTTATACAAATTCTCTTGTTTTCATCTCATCTAGGATTCTCTCTAAAGAACTAAAGAAAAGGAATTCTAAATAGAAATAGAATCTCATTTTTTTGTTTAGAATTTCTAATTCCATTTTTTATCCCCCCCTGAGATCGATCTTCAAATCTAGCATAGCAGCGATGTTCTCCAAAGGCAAAGAATACATAGAAAGTAGATAATATAGGATTCCTCGAAGCGGAAAAAGAATCTTCAACCAACCTGACTAATAAGGCAAAGACCGACTCTCTCTCGATGTAGGATCTCTTTCAAGCCAAGCCAGAAGCGAGGGTTAAGATTGAAAAGTTCTGTTAGGTTCTTAGTAGCAATGGGTCCGCATAATTACGAATTACTACGAAAGATGGCGTAAATAAGAAGGCTTTTTTTTTAGCTTCACGATCCTTACTTTTAGCCCCAAACACTTTCCTCTTTATCCCTTCATCTTAGTAAAGAAAAGCCCGGTTCTCTTTGCTTTCATTTGTATTTTCTTCTTTTACTTCACATAGCTTTTCGTCTCCTTGATAGTTGGAAGTTCTCCAAAAGTATGAAAAGTGGAGGACTTTGTACCATCCATTCCGGTGTGGTTGGATTACATTCAATGACCCAAGGACTTGGGCGCATCTTTTGTTGTTTCCATTGCTTGAAGTGATTATTACGACCACGAAGAAAGCGACAAATCCCAACTCTACGGATATATAAGAGCCGAATCGCTAAGGGCATTCCATCCAAAAGTAAGCATCTGGATAATCTGGAATCTGACGTGGCATACCGAAAGCCCTAAGAAATGCATGGGAAAGAAGGTCGGATTCACCCGAAAAAAGTTATCAAAAAATGGATTTGACCTAAAGTTTCAGGATATGTTCGACCAAAGATTTTACCTACCCAATAGTGAAATCCTGCAAATAAAGCAAAAACGGCTCCCATAGAAAGTACATAATGGAAATGTGCAACCACATAATTACAGTACACAATTACAGTATAGATGGAGGTACTATACTGTAATTGTTTTTATCACATGATTAGAACTATTGAGTCACATGATTTACTATTGATTCACATTATTTACTATTAGGGGAGTTGGTGCAAGTTTGATAATACTTGCAGGACTAAATTAAAAGTGAAGAAAAAGAGGAAGGTATTGTACTGTAATATTCTGAGCCCCAAAACGTGCAATTATCGAAACTATATTTTCCTATAAATAGAAGCTCATTTCTTCATCATTCTTCATTAATTCACTCAAGCTATAGAGCAGTTATTATAGAGAGAAATTTTAGAGAGAAAGAAGAAGAGAAGTCTGCTACCTCACTATTCCAGTATTCAGTTTTTCTAAGGTAGGGAATATTATTTTTTGTACTCGTAGGGAGTATTATTTCTTTCTTATCTATGAAGAGAACTTCTATTATTCCATTCTTATTATTACGTTGGAATACTTTTGTGATCGTGAGCTACCCTATACTTGGTGAAATTCTTACATTGTTCCATTCTTTATCATTACATTGGAACATCTGTCATGCATGCGTTTGACCGGGTTCCGTCTTTATTATTCTGTTGGAATATCACATGCATGCGTTCTCACGGGGGACGATTCCGTCTTTATTATTACATTGGAATATCACATGCAATGCGTTCTCTACGCGGGACTGATTCATCTTTATTATTACATTTGGAATATCACGTACATGCGTTCTCTGGCGGAAGGCGATTCAAAAGTCTTTATTATTACATTGGAATATCCTTTACGTGCATTTCTGGCACGGGACTTTGATTCGTTATTTATTATTCTGTTGGAATAACCTGCATGTGCGGTCTATCGCATGCCTGGTGATTTCTTTTGTTATTCTATTCTTTATTATACTCAGTCGGTTAAAATTTTGACTTCTATAATCCATGAAGTTAGTGGAATATCCTTGATATTTGCGCTTCATCCAGTGTCTTTTTATGTAAATATTCTTCTAAGCATTCTTGAATTTTACTCCACAAAGCAGTATCATGTTGACAATTTAGACGTTATTGGTTCCTGGATAAATTAATTCTTGAACTTTTATTGAATATTATGTCATTGTCATCATCCTCATGTTTATATTATGTTGAAGTCATCTGTGGCCTGTAGTGCATAGATGGACTTGGTATGATTATGACCAAGGATTTTTCGGTGTAATCATGACCGTAATGTTACAAATGATGTGGATAAAGTCATCTGTGGCCTATAGTGCATAGATGGACATGGTATGATTATGATCAGGGATTATTCGGTGTAATCATGACCGTAATATAATGAATGATGTGGTAAAAATCCTCATTTGCCGTAGTGCATTGATGGACAATTTTTGGTATGATTATGGCTATGGATTCTCTTCGGCCAGGGTGCAAAGATGAATTGTTTTATGGCATGATCAGGACCGTTGATGAAAACACGATTATCTTTGGCCCGTAGTGCATGGATAATTCGTGGTCGTGATACTAAATAATATCCTTGGCCCTGTAGTGCAGGGATGATTTGATGATGTGGATTATTTATTAAGTTGAGTCTCAGCGATAAAAGTGATGAAAAACCTTTTTAAATCATAAAAGATAGTAGATTTTATTCTCTACTTGACTCTTTTAATGGATTGCTTGTTACTGCATGATTAAACTTGATGTTTGTTATATTGTATCGGTTTAACATTGTTTACGGCTAATGATAATTTATTCTGCATTATCTTAGTCATAATATTTCTTACTGGGCTAGTTGAGCTCACCCTTTCTTTCACTGTTCTCTTCAGGAAATGAGAATATAGTTGGGACGAGTCGGGGAACAGAGTGATGGTCCTAGATGGAGCATTAGTAGTCCTCACTATTCTGTGAAATAGTGTGAAAATAAATGTAATGAGGACTCCATTGAGTTTGGATAATCTCTAGTAGATAATATTTGTATTCAAACTCACAGCTCATGTTGTATATTTAAGATTGTATTTGGAATTCTGTACCATGTAACTGGCGACCCAAGATGGGTGATGTATACCTAATTTTGGGAGCGTCACAAGTTCTATCTAGGAAAGGGGTTTGGTCACCTAATTGCGCGCTAGTAAGGAGAAATCCTTATCGGAAAGCCCCCTCTTTCTTGGGAACGACCTGGTTGTCATTATTGTAATTCTGTAATATTATTTGTGAATAATTAATTATTGATTTATATGATACGGAAATATTTATTTTATGTGGATATAAATGATGGATATCTTTATTGTGGTTATAAATGATGGGATTAATGTTGAGGTGTTTTATCAGTATTTTGTCAGAATGAAGGTATTAAAAATCGTCCGTATGTGGATTTCGGGCATTTTCTGTTTAGAATTTGGAAAAACTTTCTTCTACAAAGTTGTAGAGAATTTAATTTCCTATGGAATGGACATAAAATTCGTATTTTTCTGATAAAAAGACTATTTTTTATGAATTATTGAAGTTTTTAAAATAAATATTTTTTTTATTAAAAACATGGGTGGGCCCCACTTTTGGTTGGTGAGAAATGTTCTGAAATTTTAACTCAGCTGACTCGAAAAGATACAAAATTTGTATGGAGCGAGGAATTCGAGAAGAGTTTCCAAGAGCTTAAGAGGAGACTCATTTCGGCACATGTTCTGACAATACCATCTGGTTCGGATGGATTTGTTATCTACAACGATGCTTCAGGCAAAGGGTTAGGATGTATTCTCATGCAACATGGGAAAGTCATAGCCTATGCCTCGTGACAACTCAAAGAATATGAAAGGAATTATCCTACTCATGATCTGGAGTTGGCAGCAGTCATTTTCGCGTTGAAGATCTGGAGACACTACCTGTATAGCCTCAAATATTTCTTCACCCAAAAGGAACTCAACATGCGGCAATGATGTTGGCTCGAGCTGTTGAAATATTACGATCATACCATCCAATATCATCCTGGAAAAGTAAACGTGGTAGCTGACGCATTGAGTAGAAGATCATATGTGGGTACGAGTGCAATGTTGTTAACACAAAGGTCCATTTTGTATGACTTGCAAACGATGGAGATAGAGGTAAAGGCTCCAAGTACCCACGTGATGATATCAAATATATGAGTAGAACCGACTTTAATCGATAAAGTTAAAGCTGCTCAAGCTATGGACCTGGAGCTGATACGTATGAAGAAGAAAGTGCAAGAAGGTGTTATTTCAGAAGCAAGAATCGACGAAGAAGGAATACTTTGAGTCAACTCCAGAGTTTTTGTTCCTAACGATTCTGACTTGAAGCATAGAATCATGATGGAGGCACACAACACACCATTTGCAATCCATCCTGGGAGTACCAAAATGTATCATAATCTTCGACATACATTTTGGTGGAGCAATATGAAGAGAGAGATCGCGGAGTTTATCTCGAGATGTTTAACTTGTCAACGTGTAAAGGCGGAGCATCAAGTGCCAAAGGGTCCATTGCAACCACTTGAGATTCCAAAATGGAAGTGGGAACACATTACTATCGATTTCGTTACAGGTCTTCCCAAGGTTTCTCAAGGCATATATGCGATTTGGGTTATTGTTGATAGATTAACCAAGTCTGCTCATTTCTTGCCTATACAGGAGACTTATTCCCTTGAACGTCTTGCTTGTATGTACATGAATGAGATTGTGAGATTGCATGGCATGCCAGTATACATAGTTTCGGATCGTGACCCAAGATTCACTTCACGATTTTGGGTTAGCTTGCAGAAAGCTATGGGCACGGATTTATGATTCAGTTCGGCATACCATCCTCAAACGGACGGGCAATCAGAAAGGACTATTCAAACTCTTGAAGATCTATTAAGACTCTGTGTCCTAGATTTTAAAGGAAGTTGAGATAAGTACTTGTCATTGGTGGAATTCTCATACAACAACAATTATCAAGCAAGTATAGGCATGGCTCCATTCGAGGCGTTGTATAGAAGAAAATGTCATTCTCCAGTATGTTGGGATGAGGTGGGTGAAGCAATGTTGTTAGGACTAGAATTGGTACGCATAACTACAGAAAAGATCCAAACGATTCGACAACGATATAAAACGCACAGGATTGACAAAAGAGTTATGCGATCTTCATCAAAAGGACGTGGAATTTAATATTGGGGATCATGTATTGTTATGTGTTGCCTTTATGGAAGGGAGTTACAAGATTTGGGAAGAGACGAAAGCTCAATCCAAGATTTGTTGGTCCATTTGAGATTCTTGACCGAATAGGAAATGTGGCCTATAGATTTGCATTACCTCCAAGCATGTCTCATGTTCATAATGTTTTTCACATATCTATGCTTCGTAAATATATGAAAGACCCGAACCACATTATTTAGTTAGAACCAGACGAGATAGTCGAAGATTTAACGTACGAGGAGGTACCTGTTAAGATCTTGGATAGGAAAGAGCATGTCCTACGCATGAGGGTTATACCACAAGTTAAGGTTTTGTGGAGGAACCATGCTATTGAAGAAATGACCAGGGAGTTGGAATCAAAACTGAAAGCGAGGTATCCTCACCTTTTCGAAACACCAGGTATGTACGTCAATTTCGAGAACGAAATTTCATAAGGAGGTTGTAAGACCCCAACCTTTTAATGAATAAAATTGAATTTCCTCTATTTATTATTGTGAATAATAAGGTGTTAATTTGATATAATGCTTTGGTTATGGGTGAAATGTGCAAATTTTGCAAAATAAGCAAGTGTTTATAAAATATTCATTGTTGTCAGGGAATATTCGTTTGGTCGTGGAATATTCTTCTTTGTCGGGAATATTAAATGCGACGATGCTTGACCATTTGTGGGCCCCATAACGAAAAAACTATTGGGATGAAAAAAACGACAAGTTTGAGTTTTTACAAATCTTGGCATATTTGTTCTGAATTAACATCGTTGAATACATGGTGATTAAAAATCTGATGTCTGGCGTGGTTGCAGCAAAGAAGACTGCGGCATTGCCAAAGATTTTTGAATTATTGATTCTTACGTAAGAAGGCACTACTCAATAATTGTTACAAAGTAATTCTTTGTTCAATATTTTATTTTCTTGATTCAATAATTGCTACTTTAATATTTTATATTATTGTTGTTTCAATAATCACACGCTGATAGTATTTCTCATTATCGGATTCAATAATTCATGTTATTTGAATAATATTATTAGATATCATTATTGGCAATGTCTAAGGAAGTTACGTCTGCAGAAAAGGGTTTGGTCACCTAATTTTGGCGCCCAAGAAGGAGAAATCCTTATCGGAAAAGCCCTCTTTCTTGGGAACGACTGGTTGTCATTATTATTGATTCTATAATATTATTTGTGAATAATTAATTATTGATTTATATGATAAAGAAATATTTATTTTATGTGGATATAAATGATGGATATCTTTATTGTGGTTATAAATGATAGAATTAATGTTGAGGTGTTTTATCAGTATTTTGTCGGAATGAAGGTATTAAAAATCGTCCGTATGTAGATTTCGGGCATTTTCTATTTGGAATTTGGAAAAACTTTCTTCTACAAAGTTGTAGAGAATTTAATTTCCTATGGAATGGACATAAAATTAGTATTTTTCTGATAAAAGAGCTATTTTTTATGAATTATTGAAGTTTCTAAATTAAATGTTTTTTTATTAAAAACATGGGTGGGCCCCACTTTTGGTTGGTGAGAAATGTGTTGAAATTTTATTTCAAAAATGGTGGGCGTAAATAGTAGTAGGTAAAGCCATCAGATTAGTCTGCTATAGCGTTCTAAGCATTTTTCTATAAATAGGGTGCTTAGTTATAATTGAAAATCACACCAGAATCATAAGCTTTCTCTCTCTATATTATCGAGCGTATTTTGTGAGTATTTAGATACTTTGTGAGTTGCTATTCAGTGCAAGTTTCCTTCAGCCTTATACCCGATGAATGATTAACTGTTAAATATCTTTGGCCCGTAATGCAAAGATGAACAGGTGTTGAGATGAACATGACCAACTGGTGATACAAATGAATATCTTTGGCATGTAGTGCAAAGATGAATATTTGATTCAAGATGTATATTGATTGATGCTGGACTTTTAAATCTTAGACGATAGTAGAACTCATTCTCTACTTGACTCTTCTAATGGGTTGATGTTTCCGCTGTCGTTGTTGATCTAAAACTTGTTGTCTATTATATTCTATCAGAATTTTCTCTGTTGAAGACTAATGATAGTTGTTGTATATTATCTTAGTCATAATATTCTTTACTGGGCTAGTTGAGCTCACCCTTTTCCTTTTTGTTCCATTTTTCTTCTCAGGAGGTGAGAACATAGCAGGAACTAGCCGGGGTATGGAGGAGTGATGGTTCAGGATAGTTGTTTTAGTAGTCCTTACTATTTTTTAAAATAGTGTATCAATAATTGTAATGAGGACTCCTTTTGAGTTTGTATACTGTCTATTAGACAGTATTTGTATCTAAACTCACAATATATGTGTTGTCGTATTTTGCACGATAATTGTATTAATGAAGTTGTATTTGTTTATTTACCATGTATTTGGCGACTCGGAATATGTGATGTATACCTATTTTGGGGGCGTCACAGTTGGTATCAGAGCTTAGGGATATGGTCTTTGGCGGAGATCGGGGAATAGAACTAGGAGGGGAGAGACGAGTAATCCTTCGCTAGTATGTCATACAAAAGCTTATTTGGTTGGTCAGTCGGAGCATATGCTTAATATGTGATATGTTTATTTGTTAATTAACCCTTGTTTTGTGGCAGTATTTGAGAATGGGAGCTGAAAATATTAACAATGGAGTGAATGAGACCGTGGAGACACCTTTAATCACCACCCAAGGGAATGTGCAACAGGAAGGCAATATTTCTCCTGTAAATAACACTAGCGAACAAATGATGAATGATGGGATGTTTAGAAGCTTTTTGCAATTCATGCAAAATCAGACGAGGGAGACTTGTGTACAAAATACGGGTGGAAATATAAATATTATCATCATTAAAACCATAAAGTATATATACTAACACTTAACAACTCACATCTTTGTACTAGGAGGTCCTCTAAATATTTAAGATACAAATATGAGTCCAAACTATTCAGAGTATCTCTTAATACAAAGATATGAGTTGTTAAAATTTATTAAGAGATGGGCTGTTAAAATGTATTAAGATGCAATCAAACACCAATTTTGATTTCCTGATGATAAAGCAACTGTGCAATATGACCTACCATTAATTTCAACAATGAGTCATGTTATACATTATAAAAGTTTTCAGTCGAATTATGATTGTAATATATATGCATACATGAGATAAGTAGGAATTAAGAAGAGTCTCACTTTAATTTTTTTGATCTTATCGCATATACTTTAATCACATAGGTCGCAATCTAATTTTTTCAAATATTTGTCGACACATGTTTATCATTTTCCTTCAATATTAATATTCCTATTAATTAATTTCTACTCCCTCTGTCTCGCAAAAATCAATTTAATTTGATTTTTTCAGTCAAATTGATCAATTTGTAATAAAAATATATACCATTTTCTTGTAAATATATGAGGAGAACCATATATAAGACACTATCTCGAATTTACTATCACCTTCAATTTTCATATGTTTGAAAATATAAATAACTATCCTGAATTCTTTTTTAAAATTGATCCATTTGACCACAAAAATTAAATAAACCAATTTTTGAAGGACTAGGAGAATAGTGAGGAGATCGGTTTCATACATAAGAAAGAATGATCTGACACATTCTTATTATGAATTTCAAAAGTTATATAAAAAATTGTGTACACTAAGTATAAAAACAAAGAAAAAATAGGAAGCGAGACCTACAGCTGAATATTTTACACATTTAATTGGTAAGCAATATTTGAATAACTTTTTATACAATATTATAGCATTTATCAGATATAGGAAGCGAAAAAAATAACTTTTTATAAAAATAACGACAAAACTTTTAGCGTTAAACTATTGAAATACCCGGTGATAAAAGTACAATAATACGCATTGTTGCATAGTAGCACACGGTATTGCACAGTATATATCTCTGATTATTGATGCTTACGTATGAAGCCACTCAGTTTTATTCAATAATTGTCACAGTAGTTACTGCATAGTATCTCATATTATTGATTTCATTATTGTCACAGTAACATCTGCACAATATTTTATATTATTAAATCAATAATTGGCACGACACAGTTATTCATATTATTATTTGCATTATTGATAATGTCTAGAAAGTTTTGTCGAGAAAAGGGGTTAGGTTATTTAATTGCGCGCCAATAAGGAGAAATCCTTATCGGAAAGCCCCCTTTTTTCTGAAAACGATTTGGTTGTCAATATTGTGAATTATAATATTAATGATGAATAATTATTGATAAAAATATTTCCATTGTATTGAGAATATTAATGTTAGTGCAAATCAATATTTATTTCGATAATAGTTAATATCTGGATGTTAAATTAACCAAACGGACAATTAATCGGATAAATGAGCAATTAATTACTATTGGTTCACATGCAAGGAACTATTGGTTCACATTCAAGGAACTATTGGTTCACATACAAGTACTATTAGGAGATGATTTGTAAGATTGATAATACTTGATGGACTAAATTAAAAATGGAGGCAAAGATGATATTACTAAAGTATAATTAACCTTGTAATTTGTCACCTTTTTTTAGCCTATAAATACTCTTCCATCCTTTCATTATTTTCTACCATTTTTGAAGAGCAAAGTTATAATCACAAGCTATAGTGAGAAAAACTATAAAGAGAGAAAGAAGAAGAGTATTCTGCTACTACACTATTGTAGTATCCAATCTCCTACTGAGGTAATGGGTATTATTTCTTTCGTATTCGTAAAGAATCTTATTTTCTTTATACTCAAAAGGGTTGTCATTCTAATCCTTATTAATCTGTGGGAATAACATGTCTACGCGGATTACCGCATGCCTGGTGAATAACCCTTCGTATTCATTCCTTATTAATCTGTGGGAATAACCGGTTTACGCGAACTACCGCATGCTTAGTGAATAATATTTCGTATTCATTCTTTATTAAGTTATGGAAATGATCTGTCTATGTGAATTATCGCATGACGGGTGAAAATTTATTTGCAGTTTCTTGTATTATTTCATTTCATATTCTTAAATCTAAACTTATTATTGCTTCTATAATTATTCCTAAAATGATTAGAAATTCCTTGAGGTTTGTGCTTCATCTAATATCATTTCACTGGAATATTCTTCTGAACTCTCTTATTGAAATTTTAATCTTTTATACGGGGTACTATTTATATAGAACTATTCATGGGTATTATTCACAATGAAATTTAATTTTCTTTTCTGTCTAAATTATTTTTGATACATGAATATCATTCTTGAATTTTACTCCACAATTGGTGATCATGTTGACAATTTTGGACATTCTTGAACTCTGGATAAATTAAATTATAAATCTCTAATATTTATCCTTGATCTCATTTGATTGATTCTTTATATCATTATCATCATTCTCATGCTTATATTGTGTTGAAAGTCATCTTTGGCCCGTAGTGCAAAGATGGACTGTTGGTTGGTATGATTATAAACAGGAATTGTATATTGGTATAATCAGGACCTTTAATGTTATAGATAAAGGTTTATGGTGAAAGTTCTCATTGGCCCGTAGTGCATAGATGGACAGGTGTTTGGCATGATCATGACCACTGGTGATACAAACGATTATCTTTGGCCCGTAGTACATAGATAATTCGTTGATTGGAAATAATTATTGATTGCTGTTACAGGGATAAAATAATATTGATGAAATTTTAAATCATAGAAGATAGTAGACATCATGCTTTACTTGACTCTTCTAATTGATTGATATTTCCGCTGCAGTTGTTGATCTAAAACTTATTGTCTATGGTATTCTATCATATTTTTTCCTGTTGAGGACTAAGGATAACTTGTTATACATTATCTTAGTTATAATATTCTTTACTGTGCTAGTTGACCTCACCTTTTTCCTTTTGGTTCCATTATTCTTCTCAGGAGACGAGAATGTAGCCGGGACTAGTCGGGGAGTGGAGTAATGGTCCAAGATTGTTATTATAATAGTCCTCACTATTTTGTAAAATAGTGTGACAATAATTGTAATGAGAACTTTATTTGAGTTTAGATATTGTCTACGAGATAATATTTGTATTAAAACTCACAACTTATGTTTTGTCATATATTTACACGATAATTAATAGTTGTATAAATGAAGTTTGTATTTGAATTCTATACCATATATTTGGAAACTCAGAATGGGTTGTGTAAACCTATTTTGGGGGCGTCATAGTTTTGGTAATGTCATTTATTATGATATTATCCTTTCTAATTTAATTATTATCTCCTAAAATCACTACTTTATGATATTATCATTACTGAGCTATTATCATTACTCTCCGTAATTTAATTTTGTAATGGAATTCTTTTATTTTATATTTTTCTTTCTTAATGAGCAGATTTGGAAATGAGTGATGACCAATTGAAGAGTTATACTCTTGCTGAAATTGAAAAGCTACTTCAAAGTAATGGAAAAACTTTGCGAGATTACCCTACACTGCCTTTTCCAAGTTAAATAATTATTGAAGAGGGGCAAAAAAGATTTATTTAAGATGAGCATTGTTATGATAGTGTTGGGTCTCAGAAGCATTTTCACTCTAAATATAAAAGTTATTTAAACTTTTATATTTAAACTTAAAGTGATTTTTCTTTACTCCTTAAAGAATAAATAATTCTTTATAAATTTGCATTAAATTATATATCTGCTTAAACAGAAGCATTTTTGAGCTAAAGCTAAAATTGATCTATTTGCTTATTCAAGAAGCACTTTTCACACAAAATATAAAAGTTATTTAAACTTTTATAACAGTGCATAATTTACATATTTGCTTACACAAAAGTTTTATTTGATCAAAAGCACAAATTATTATCTACTTACAAAGAAGCATATTTTATCAAGTATAAAAGTCTTTGAACTTTTATAAATATATTTGCTCTTTAATTGATGTCGGCTTATTTGAGAAGCATCAATCTGTACTAAATATTATCTGCTTATTTAAGAAGCATATTGTTGTAAAATCTTTTGTAAGAAGAAAAAGGGTTGAATTAGTTTATTTTATGTACCTGTGAGAAAGACGAGTAATTTTTCGACCAAGACCAGAGTCTTAGAGAGGCCAGCTGAAAGTTGGGACTCTAGTGACTTGTGAGGTGAAGAAGAGACTGTTGTTTCAAGACCAGATTATAGAATAGAACTGAACTCAAAAGAAGTACAACTAAGTTTGAGGAGAGAGTTGGGAGCTTGCTGTCCAAGATAGATTAGTTGGGAATAGTTGAAAGTTTGTTTATAAAACTTTATAAAGGCTTTTTCGCCTGATTGAAGGAGTATTTATTACTGATAGTAATAGAATCTCAAGTCATGGAGAGGACACTACAAGAAAAAGTCCTATCTACGACCAATAATATCAGCGATCGCCCTATCCGGTCGCTGATAATAGTAATAGCGACCGCTATCTGCGACCGCTATGGATTCTTGTTGCTAGTTAATATCAGCGACCACATGCAGCCGCTGCTCGGTCGCTGGTATGATTTTCCCTCCCAAAAATTGGTGCAAAAAGTTGGCGCGTTTGTTTTGTGCGACCAATCTCTATCAGCGACCGCTAGTCGATCGCTGACACGTCTACGTCATTAAAAAATAGCGATCGCTGATGGCGGTCGTTGATCGTCTTAAACATAATCAGAATCAGTCATTCGCTCGTTCAGCAGACGAAAGAAAAAGAGGGAGAACGGAAGAGAAAGATATCAATAATTGAAAGATTTATATTAAATTGTTATGATTGAGTTGTGATAAGTGAGTTGTGAATTAGAAGGAGCTTAGTTGTTGTTGTGCGAAGTAATAAGGATGGTGAATATGGTTTAAAGCATGTACAAATGTTAGTGGAACATGTCCATATAGATAATGCCCATATCATGTTTGATAAATTGCTCCTTAGAGAGTTTTAAGCTCAAAAAGAGAAATTTAGGTGAGGTAATGAATAAGAACTCTTATACTTGTTTTATGAAGTAATTCAAGTGAATTGGGTAAGATTAATTAAGTCTAAAAACTGTTTTGAAGCAAATTGGGTAATGAACAAGAACTCTTTATACTTGTTTTATGAAATAATTCAAGTGAATTGTGTAAGATTAATTGAGTCTAAAAACAGTTTTGAAGCAAATTGAACTCTTTAAGTGGACACTATATGTGGCGATACAACATGTTGAAATTGCTTGAAATTGTTGCCCATACTTCAATATTTGATGCCCATACTTCAATATTTGCTTGAAATTGCTTACAACATGTTGTTAGACTGCATGTATTCTACTTAGTAAGCCAAATAAGTTTAGTGTCCACACATTTTTGGTATGGAATGTGTGAGAGAGAAATATAGACAATTGTGTGGGTAAGAGAGTATTAGGAAATAGTTTCAAGTCGTTGGACTATTTTTTTGTCATTTCTAAGGCTATTTATGAGGGATTATATAATCTCATTAATTAGTCCTCCATAATTTAAGCTATCAAATGACTTTATAGCTAGGACTAATAGTCCCACATTAAGGGACTAATAGTATGCCTTTTTCTGCAATCTTGATATACGAAGAGTTATAGTTTCTAGAACACATTGCAAAGTCACTGTTCTTCAAACTTTACCATCAAGATATTTTCATCACCTAATGTCCTTGTTTGAAGCCAGTAGCAACAAGAATTTAAAACTAAGAATATGATATCCAGGATATCACAGCATTAACAAAGTACACATATATGCAAAAAAAACTCTTAGACTTGTCCCAATGCATATTTGCAAACCATGTATGATGCAATGATTCATATTCTATCCCTAGGAATCTATTGTCTTTAGGTTGGTGTCAGTTAAAATATGTAGGATGACAACAATATACCATGCCTTTGGGTAGTCGATCTCAAGTTGTGTACATTTATTTTTTCATGTATCCTTGTTCAATTCCCGAATAATCATATATGATTCACACTCATGTTATATATGTACATATACATCTATATGTATTTATAAGCATCATAAATGGCATTGAGTTGAATTGTAAATCTCTAACAAGGGAATACAATAATTCATGTCAACATAAATGCAGGTGGTATCATGGACCTCTATTCGCATCAGTAGTTGGATGAGACGACGAAAGTCAAGTGCCCAGATAAGTGCTTCAATGAAATTTAGAAATTTGGTTACCAAGTATTTCTAGATTATGCGTATAGTCACCCGGAATGTGTTAATAATTGAGAACAAGATAAGATGTCCTTGTTTGAAGTGTAAGAATGTAAATTATATGGACAGAGACATAGTAAACTATCATTTACTTATTTTTGGGTTCATGAACAATTACGAAGAATGTTGGTGGACACATGAAATTGAGAAGAGATAGTGGCATCATACACAAGTACACAATCCAGCAAAGAAGACTATCGTATATGATATTGCAGGGCCGAATTTTGATTGGGAACAAGGCAGAGAGCAACCTATGAATTCTGATGCCAAAGCATTCTTTAAGTTGTTAGACGAGGGTAGTGAGTCGTTGTGGCATGGTTGCATGAAGCACACTACATTGTCTGCAGTGGCGACATTACTTAACATCAAGGCTGATCACAACATGAGCCATGAGTGTTTTGAGTCACTCTTGAGGGCCATATTAAGAGTATGTTACCTGACGGTGAGAAATTACCTGGTAACTATTACTTTTGTAAGAAAATGGTGAAGAAGTTGGGTCTTGGATACCAAAAGATCGATGCATGTAACAACGATTGCATGTTGTTTTATAAGGAAAATGAATAGATGACAAGGTGCACGTTTTGCAGTTATGATCGGTTTAGGCCTAATAAAGAGGGTGTGACTATAAAAAAATCAAGTATACCATTTAAGATTCTAAGGTATTTTATAATAACGCATCAGCTAAAAGGATTATACATGTCTTCAAGAACAGCTGAACATATGAGTTGGCATGCAAAATCTCCACCTAAAAATGGAGAACTAAATCATCTCGCAGATGGGAAGGCTTGGAAATATTTCAACTTAGCACATCCTGGGTTTACATTGGAACCTATAATTGTGAGGCTTGGATTATCCACCGATGGTTTCAATCTATTTGGCCACTCAGCTATTCCGTACTCATGTTGGTCTATAATTGTTACTCCGTACAACTTGCCTCCTTGGATGTTTATGAAACAGCCATACTTGTTTCTTTCACTCGTGGTTCCTAGTCCTAAGAGCCCTGGAAAGAACTTAGATGTTTACTTGAGACCTGTTATAGACGATTTGAAGGTATTGTGGGAGGATGGAGTACATACTTGGGGTGTTGCAACGAAAAAAAATTTCAATCTTAGGGCAAATTGGTTATGGACTATAAGTGACTTCCCGACTTATGGTATGTTAATTTGGATGGAGTACACACGGAAGTTGGCTTTGTCCGTATTGCATGGAGCATACAAAGTCTTTCAATCTATCAAAAGGTCGAAAGCCTTCTTGGTTTGACTATCATCGCCGATTCTTGCGGTAGATCACCGTTTGAAGAAATAGAGAACACTTGAGAAAGGGAAAGTAGACAATGATATGCCCGCACTACGATTATCGAGGAACGGAGATGCGATATCGTGTGATGAGATTGCTTGGTCATCCCATTTTGTAAGATTGATGCCACAAACATAATCAATGGGTTCATGAATCTCATAATGTGGGTTAGGAGAAGCATCTTTTGGGAACTGCCTTATTGGTCTACAAATTTGATTCGTCATAATCTAGATGTGATGCATATTGAGAAGAATGTGTTCAACAATGTGTTTAACATCGTGATGAATGTTACGAGGAAGACAAAGGATAATGATAAGGCACGTTTGGACATAAAAGATATTTGTAAGCGTCCTGGATTAGAACTTTATGAATCTCCTAATAGTAAGATTGTCAAACCGCATTCAAGGTACACATTGTCCAAAAAGTAAGTTGAAGATGTGTGCACATTGGAAGGTGTGTTACGGGTGGGAAATTGCAAGGGATGAAGAGTCATGACTGTCATGTGTTCATGGAGAGACTCATGCCTATAGCATTTCGGGATCTGCTTGATAAACCAATATGGGATGCTTTGACGGATCTTAGTCATTTCTTTAAAGACTTATGTTCAAAAACATTAAATGAGAAGGACATGTTTGTACTTGAGAAGAACATCATAGAGATCACGTGTAAACTGAAAAAAATATTCCCACCTGGTTTTTTTGACTCTATGGAGCATTTGTAAATCCATCTTCCCTATGAAGCTCGTGTTAGGGGCCCAGTTCAATTAATATAGATGGATGTACTCTTTCGAGAGGGTGATGGGAAACCTTAAGAGGAAGGTGAAGAATAGAGCTTATGTCGAGGGGTCGATATATGAGGCATACAGTTTCGATGAGATATCTACGTTTGTCTCAGACTATTTTTCGGACGAAGTCTTGACAAAGGCCAATCGATTATCGAGACATGATGATGGGGGAAATATTGAACTAAATGGTTGGCTCTCTGTATTTGGTCTATCGGGTCGCGCTTATGGAAATGGAAAGCGCATATTCCTCTCTGAGCAAGAATTACATGTTGCACATACTTACATTCTTCTCAATTGTGAGGAGATTGACGAATTTGTGAGGTACACATGAAACTTGATAATTTATCTCTTAAGTTAAAAATTTATTCCAATATATATGTTAATGTTTATAACATTGTATAGATTTTACGATGACGAGTTAAAAGTGAAGCATCCCGGTATAACTGATAAAGATATTCAAATCAATCGTGATAAAAAATTTGCAATTTGGCTAAAGGACAAAGTAAGTTCAATTTCTTAAGCACGATATATATATATTCCATATTAACTATGACTTCATTTAATAAGATGGAGTTATTGTAGGCTTTGACTGAGGGATCAACGATTCCGGCTAATGTACAAGTCCTAGCTATGGGACCAGAAATGGACTAAGTCAGCTGCAATGGTTACAAAATAAATGGTTGTGAATTTCATACAAAGGAATATGGGCGCGGTAAAAGAACAACGAACTCTTGAGTGTGTGTCCAAGGAGATTGTTACAATGAGCTTGGTCGTGCCTTTTATGGGGAGTTGGAAGAAATCGTAGATTTATCGTACAAGGGCACGTATGGGGGTCATATTAACTTGTTCAAGTGTCGTTGGTTTGATTCAGAAAAAGGGATACGTGTTGACAGACATGGAATCTTCGATATTGACCTCCATAGGTCTGTGTTGCCTCTTTTATAGTTCTTATAAAAGAGCTCTAACTCATGCAAGTATACACGGGTCAACAAGTAATACAGAGTAAGTAAAGTATCGATCCCACAGAGAAAGTTGTTAACTTTAGACTACTATGCATTAATTAACTCACTATATTTATATGCTAAGACTATAAACTTAATTGTTGATTTGAATCATTTATAATTACCAACTAAAAATAAGAATATAAACGAATTAAATATGATGTGAAAACAATGGGATCCTAACTTCATTCAATCGCCATATGTCATGCAAAAAGTGTTCACATATCACAGGATAATAGCCAAGGGCATAAAAGCGAGTTATAACCATTTTCCAATGCACTATAACTAACTCATATATCATCTACAGATGTTAGAATCTATGTGATCACCAATACCATCACAATTACCATATTCCTATGCGTAATTGCAATCCTATTGACTTTAAACACAACCCTTATTCTAGCTCATACGGCAAAACAGTATATTCCTATCTGTTTCACAAAATATGCAATCTCCATATTCACATGCTATCATGATTTCATCCATATTCATATGTTCATTTCCAATTCCATACAAATACTAACATGAAGATTATCAGTCATTCATACATACAAACCAACCATGATAGATAATCCATATGATATGCAAAACAAATCTAACATTTAGATGTGCAACCAAACGACATATTAAAATCCGTTAGGATCCCATAATGGAGTTTAGTTCATGGCGGAACCAAAAACCATTATGGGATCAAGACTAAACATAATCAATAATCAAGCAAATGAGATTAAGAAAGAAAGAACAATCAAACCCAAACGTTGAATAGTAATCAATGATTAACTATGAAAACCCCAAAGAATTCCATTAACAATAATCAAAATCCACAATGGTGAAGAACTCCAAGAAGAAGAAAATAAGACGTTATGGCTTCGTTCTCCGTTGGACTCTCTCCCAAGGTGTAAACCCTAATTGCTACTATGAAAGTTACGTAATAACAGTCAAGTCCCCCTCTAACATACGTCAGAATCGCTTTATATCAATTACACATCATCACGTTGCTTAATTAAAAATAAAACAAATTACTGACGCTCGATCGCATGTAGCCGCAGCGTGGCTCTAGTGTATCCGTCTACATGGTAGCGAGACTTGCGATAACTTCAGTTCCCCAGACGTCTTATCGCGGCGGTGCGCCTTTTTCCTCATGCTGCGCGTGACATGAGAAGGTTCCCTATGTAAAGCCTCCTTTCGGTGTAATATTAGTCTTCTCTTGTTATCTTGCCTTGTATTGCGCGGCTTGTATTCTGCAGTTCTAAGTCCGGTTTTTGGTCTTTAACTTTTGCATCTTGTTCATTCTTGCTTAATCCCTCTTTCTTGCTTGATTTCCATGCCTTATTGTACCCCCATGCCATGCACATCCTTGCCTTGCGACTAGCCTTCATACATCCGCTCACCGATACCTCAATTCCCACCAAAATGACGCCGATTCCTGCACTTATTCACCAAAAGGAGTTTAAATACATGCAATGCAAAATAACATGAAATGCAACTAAAACACAATGAAATGTGCTCAAGGTGGGCACAATTCGCATGGATCGGTATACAATAAGTGAGTAAAAATATCAGTTATCACTCTGCGTACTCCAACGAACCGTTTGTTTTACCAATTCAAACAGTACAAGTATACTACACTTCTAGTCCTGTTAGGAAAAGGGATAGACCGCCTATAGATTGGAAAGTTGTAATTCATACTCCCGTGCGCAGTCGTGTCCAAGTAATAGACGGGGATTTCTACCAAAAGGAGATGCTTCATAGACCTCCTATAATAAATATAGAGGACAACAATGAATTAATACGGTTAGAGGGTGGAGATGAACCTGATGAATTGGATCCCGAGAGGCAGTTATTATTGTGCCGATGATAAGCGGTGATACTAAGGAAGAGTTATTGATCGGACATCGACCACGAGAATCAAAAGAAGAAGATGGTTATGAATCTCCGATACTTGTACAAAATGATTCAGACTCAGACAAAGAGTTTCATTAAAATGTATGTTTAGTTTTAATTTTATTACAATGAATTACATATAGGAATGTTCTATATCCTTCACATGTTTATGTATCTTTCATTTATAGTTGTCGTAGTTAACTATTTTGTCCTTTTCTATAAAATATATGTTTAGTTTTAATTGTATTACATACAATCACATATATACATGTTCTCTATGTCCTTGACATGTTTATGTACCTTTCATTTATAACTCATACTAACATCCTAAATTTTTTATTTATAGATGTCTTTTGAACCAAAGAAAGACGAAAAGCGCTGAGTTGGAGTGTGGGCCCTAATCATGTGCCGAAGGCCCCGGCTAATCTGGATGATCGCATTCTTATACATGTCTGTCCTCCTCCAAAAAGCACGTAAGTTAAACATCGTATATATATAACAATTTAATATTTCCATTGTTATAAATATATTTTAATGTAAATTATTGTATATTGTAGTGATTTCCAAGATGGTAAAATTGTGAAGTGCATTTCACAATTATGCTTAAAAGAAGCGGCTCACGCATGAATGATTACATGGCGAAGCACACCTCTCGCCCATAAAGATGCAGTTTGGACTGAATTTCATGTATATTTTTTTATCAATCTGATAGATAATACATAGTTAATCAAATAATATTATTTAGTAATGTTGGATTATGGTAATATAACAGTTTTAATGTTATTATTGTTGTTTTATTTGTAAAAGAGTTATAGATGGGACGACGCGCAGTCTTCAGTTATTCAGACACTGTTCTGGTAGAAGTGTGTCGTACAAACTAAAGATAATCTGAACAAGGAACGACAGAAAGCCCTGCATAATGCTAAGATTGACCATCCAGGACAAGGTGAGCAGTATATGCATGAGCATAGCCCCTGGTGGTACGCACAACCCATATGGGTGGAGATGTGTGACCAGTGGAGAGCTGAGGGCTGGGTCAAGAGGCGCAATACTGCCACCTCGAATAGATCCTCAGGTGTATCTAAAGGTGAAAAGGCAAAAGGCACGTATCGGAGCGGAAGTATATCACAGCTACAGCATATTGCTGCCAGGGTACGTATGTTATGTTTACAGTCATGTTTTGTAGCTAAAATATCATATGTTTATATATTAATATGAGAAAATGAACTGTATGAGTCTCAGTCTCAAGGTCAACCTATCAATTGGTTGGATGTGTATGTGGCCACCCGCGATGGTCTGTCTGAGGCTGTTCAGATAGCGGTAATAAGTTAACTTTATACTAATATGTTGTTTATAAATTGTGACGACCTTTTTTATAGCATTTTTTTATTTATTTTTAACTATATAATTGTTGACCTTCTGACAGGACACTTATACGAATTTAATGAACGAGCGCTATCTTAAAGGCACCTCGCGTCCGTCGATTGATCAAGAATTATGGGAGAGGGCGTCAGTCGTGAAGAAAAACTATGTTAAAGGCCAAGGACAAAAATGACGCCCGACCATCAGTGGCACATGCAGCTCTGCTACCCAGTCTACACAGTCATCAGGTCATCCAACATATCATACTCATGCTAAATGTGTGAAAGCGATATGTCAGGATCGTGATCTTCTTCGTATACTAGGCAGGCATCTGCAGTCTCTAAGTACTGATGAGTTGGCGGATGTAATGGCAGAAGAAAGAATAAATGACGACAATGACGGGATGAAAGCAGTAACATCACAACATCAGGATGACGATGAGGTATATATCGATATTGTTACTGTCATTGTCTTACTTATATGTTTCACTACATTATCTATTGTTTAGCTTTCCCTAAGTCATAGCAGAATCAACACATATATGTAACATGTTTTATTCTTTTGTCAATTACAAGGTCCTGATTTGGAAGATCCATGAAGATTTAGACTTGTTTTTTAGATATTTAAAGCCTTGTAATCTTTTATATTTATTCTTTGGACAATTGTATTATTTTACGATTCTATTATATGGATGTTTACGATTGTATTGTGTTGTGTTAATTTAATCATAGATGGATGTTTATATGGATGCTTATATATATTGCTGTGTTTTGGGATAGAAAGCAGGTACAAAGCAGGTTATTTTTGGGAAATTAACAAAACAAGAAAAATATTTATAAAAAAAAGCCAATATCAGCGACCGCATGCGGTAGTTAATCCTCTGCGCGGTCGCTGATAGCTACTTGGAAATCAGTGACCGCATCGATCGCTATTACCGGTCGCTGACATGTGTGCTACGTCATCCCTGACACCTGACTCGAAATATATCGATTAAGCGGCGGCGTTGGTTGTAGATGCGATCGCTTAATAAGTCGATTTGTTGTTATTGGTCATTGATGTCCACTCGTGACAGATTACTCGCGACTATTATCAGCGATCCGATTCGGTCATTAATATTCATCTCGCGACCAGATTCTTGAGATATCTGATCATTGATAAGCCTTTTTGTTGTTGTGGGAGCTTGAGACTAGACGTAGCAGCATACCCAGGATGTATGTTGTGAACCAGACAAATCTCTGTGCATTGTGTGATTGAATTTTTACTGTCTTGTATATTAATTTCTAACACTGCAAATTAATTATCCAAAAATTCAAAAAGGCCTAATATAATTTTTAACATGTAATAATCTATTCAACCTCTCTTCTAGATTATAATTGGACTTTCAGATAGGATACGCTTGGCGAGAGAGCATAAAACTCTACTTTCCAGTTTAAATAATGAGTAAAGGAACATTTATCAAACCATCATGAATGTTGTAAATAAGGTGAACGAATATGTGATGTCTTTATGGCCAGGTGATGAAGTAACATATCTAAGCTAGGACATTATTCCGATGTTTCCCTTTTCGTTTGGATGTTAGAATTCTGGTGCAAGTAAGCGTATATGAGACATCGACTCTTCAAAATGCATCAAGTACATGTGTCAGATATTTAAGGCTTGGTGAGGTTAGAGTAATGTGTAACAAACTTCAAATATGCCATTTGCAATCATATCAATGTAACAACTCGATGAGATTGTGCATTACACTTTTTAAATATTTGTTAGTGCTTTAGAATGAAAGAGGTACCCATTTTTAACCCTATTGGTTACATTATAGATATTTTTATCAATATATATATATATATATATATATATATATATATATATATATATATATATATATATATACACACACACACACACAATTGTTATATAATGTCACGAGTTTTAGTGATCAGATTAATTCTATACTTGAATATGTATTTGCGCATAAAACAGTTACCCAACTCTATGTAATATATGCTACCAAAATTTGATCATCGCATAATAATCTACCATCTTCTTATTATAATTTAATTTATTAATTGCATGTATAAATTTATTATTAAAAAAATAAATAATTCCGCCGCAACGCACGAGTTTGTATCTAGTTAATTATAAATTTGTCACTATATGCTACTATTAGTCTATTAGCGGATGTACCAGTCATTAGCTAAAATTTGGATCGTTCTTGTATATAACATACGGTAAATTTTTTAGGGTCCTTTACAATAATATAAAACATTTAGTAAGTAATTACACTATTAGTGCATCCACAAAATAATTACAAAAATAACGCAATTCACAATAATAAGGAAACCTAAAATCAAGGAGAAATAATTGCCATAATTAATAATTCAAATTCAAATTCAAATATCTTGGATCTAACAACAAAAACACATTTAAATTAAAAATAATAATTCAAATTCAAATATTCAAATTTAGAGAATATAGTCTGGCCCAAAGCTGCTTGGATTGGCCAGACACTGAAAGTTTGGCAACTTCATCTTCCTCTTCCCCTTCGCCGGTCATCTTCCTCCCCTTCGCCGGTGAGACAGTCGAAAATTCCAATTCCAATTTTATGTCCAAAAGAAAATAAGAACACTGCATAGGAAAGAGAGAGATAAGAGAGTGATGTGTAATATAATGTTGATAACCAAACCTTCGTACCAAGGTAACCAAACTTTTATACCAAGGTAACTAAACCTTTATACCAAGGTAACCAATCTACCTCCATGCCTGCAGTATGAATTGGTTACCTTGGTCTGAAAGTTTGGCAACCAACTGCAATAAGGTTTGGCTACCAACTGCATCACATTCAAAATAAATTGGTAACTTAATAAAACTGAATTGGTTACCTTGATATGAAGGTTTGGCTACCAACTGCACTATAAAAAACTGCATGTATGGATATGGATTGGTTATCTTGGTACGAAGGTTTTGTTACCTTAGTGTGAATGATTGGTTACCTTGGTTTGTTTACCAACTGCACTATAAAAAAACTGAAGGTGTGGAGGTGAATCAATATATTCTCCATTAATTGTTATGTGGGATTAAAAAAGAGAGAAATTAGAAACAACACAGGAAAGGAAAATAGGGTAACATATGAGGATGTCAAGATCGTCGTGGATGGGGGTGAAGAGGATGTCAGAGAAGCGATTGAGGTTTATGGCCGACCATCGGAGGGAGACGGAGCGAGGAGGAGGAGGGTGGAGGAGGGCCGACCCATAATCTTTGTATTTATTTCGGCGTGACATCGGAAGGTGGAGGAGGGTGGAGAGAGAGTGGGAAGTGAGAGGAACGAGGAGTTTGACGACGGAATAAAGATAGAGCTTGGATTTATTGGTAACAATGGAGACTGAGTTTGTGTTTCTGAGAGAGAGAGAGAGAGAGAGAGAGAGAGGGCCTTTGTGACTTTTATTGAGATGAGAGAATGTCTGCTATATGGTTTACTTATTAATTAATTACTTAATTTAATATGTAAATCAATATTAATCCCCTAAATTAAGGAATCCTAATTGCATACTAATCTCCTAAATTAAGAAATCCTAATTGCACTAATATTGTAAATAAATATGAAAAATGTATTACTTTTATAATTATTTTATGTATGCACCATGCATTATTATAATTATTTCTAAAAATGTACTAAAATATGTAATTGTTCCAATTTTTTATGGTTCTTGTGTACAACGGAGGTAAAAGATCTATTTGTCCTAATATTAATCATACTAAGTATTTGATACGGATCAAATCATGTATATATATATATATATATATATATATATATATATATATATATATATATATATATATATATATATATATATATAAGGATCAATTACGTATCCTATTACATTTTTAAAATAATTATAACAATAGTGTACTCATAAAATATTTACACAATTAATACACTTTTCATATTTATTTACAATATTAGTGCAATTAGGATTCCTTAATTTAGGGAATTAGTATGCAATTAAGATTCCTTAATTTAAGAGATTAGTATTAATTTACTTATTAAATTAAGTAATTAATAAGTAAACCATATAGCACCTCCACCACCTAAGCCTCCACCCCCACCTACACCTCATCCAACACCTCCATCAAATCCTCCACCTTTCTCACTTCCAAGTCTGTCGCCATCCCCTAAGCCTCCACCCTCCTCATCCATGCTTCGGCAAGGGCGAGAAGGGTTCGAATCTAGCATGAATAGGGCCTTTCGCTGTAGCCTAGCAAATCCAATTAGATCTAGCTTGTACATAGGAAAACTCCAATTCAAAGTGTATGTATGTGCATGTCCTGATCTGGTGCATAATCTAGAGGAATATTCTTATGTGCATGTCCTTGTTGGTATTTGACGGGATATTTGTTATATGGACTAATAATGGACATGGAGCTGCTGCTTGTGCTTGGTAATCATAACAGAAAATGATGATTATAGTCGATTGTTTGATCCAAATAAATAATCACATTGTGGTAGGAAAAAGTATGTTAGAAATATGACGTGTTGGTCATAGTAATGATCGTTTTTGAAACAATAGGTTAGAAATATGATCCTTCCGAGAGCAAATACCAACGCATAAATATGATATGTCGCCGCTCTGTTTCTGTAGTTTTTTCATAGTGCAGTTGGTAGCCAAACCTTCAGACCAAGGTAACCAATTCTGTTTTATTAAGTTCCAATTTATTTTGAATGTAATGCAGTTGATAGCCAAACCTTCATGCAGTTGGTTGTCAACTTTTGAGAATAAAGTAACCAATTCATACTGGCGGTGTGGAGGTAGATTGGTTACCTTGGTATAAATGTTTTAATTCTTTGCAGAATGCGAAAGTTTGGTTATCAACATTACATTCACATCACTCTCTTATCTCTCTTTTCTATGCAATATTCTTATTTTCTTTTGACATGAAATTGGGTCTCTCCCCATGCGTGAAGAGAGAAGGAAGATGGCGTTCTGCCAAACTTTGAATATTTGAATTGGAATTATTATTTTTGAATTTGAATTTGTTTTGTTGTTAGATCCAAGATATTTGAATTATTAATTATGACAGTTATTTCTCCTTGATTTTAGGTTTCCTTATTATTATGAATTGAATCGTATACTAATTCCTTAAATTAAGGAATCCTAATTGCTCTAATATTGTAAATATAAATAAAAATGTAAGGTGTATTAATTGTGTATTATAAACATTGTTTGAAAGCAAGAATTTAGCAGTTACCAAGCAGGCTTTTTCCCCCACCATAAACTATTTAAATCTTCCTAGGAAAATCTGAACAAACTTCAGTTTTCATGAGAACTGCAAAGTTGTCTACTTTAGGCCACCAAAGCCAAGAACTTTTTCAGTTTCCAATCTCAAAAGCTTTATCTTCATCAACAAAACCTAAAGAGCTTCACAAAATTCATTCACTATTAATAGTCTCCGGACTTGATCAAACTGCCTTCTTTTCTGGGAAACTTATAAGCAAATACGCCCAATTCAAAGACTCGCTCGCTTCTTTATCTATTTTTCGCCAAATTTCACCTGCAAAAAATGTTTATCAATGGAATACGATTATTCGAGCAATGACCCATAATGGGTGTTACTCTGATGCTTTGAGTTTTTATTCCCAAATGTGGAAGATGAAAATTCAACCAGATACATATACATTCCCATCCGTTATCAATGCGTGTGCCGGATTATTGGATTTTGATATGGGTAATTTTGTATATGATCATGTTGTGGGAATGGGGTTTGGCTCGGATTTGTATATTGGTAATGCTTTGATTGATATGTATGCAAGATTTAATGAGTTGGATAAGGCGCTTAAGGTATTTGAAGAAATGCCGCACACAGATATTGTGTCTTGGAATAGTTTGATTTCAGGGTATTGTTCAAATGGATATTGGAAGGAAGCATTGGTGATATTTCAGCAATTAAGAATGGCTGGTATGGTGCCGGATTTTGTTACTGTGTCAAGTGTTTTACCTGCTTGTGGCTGGTTAGTCGCCTTTGATGATGGTGAAGTAGTTCATGGATTTGTAGAAAAGATTGGGATGAAAGTAGATACAATTATAAGCAATGGTCTTCTTTCTATGTATTTTAAGTTTGATAAGTTAGCAGATTGTCGAAGAATTTTTGATGAAATGGTGGTTAGAGACACAGTTACTTGGAATACTATGATTTGTGGTTACTCTCAATCAGGCTTGTATGAAGAGTCAATTAAGCTGTTTCAGGATATGTTGTCTAAATTCGAGCCAGATTTGTTAACAATCACATCTGTAGTCCGTGCCTGTAGTCACATTGGGGACTTGAAATCTGGTAGATATATTCATGAGTACATGAGTGGGAATGGATACATTTGTGATACTACATCCTGTAATATTCTCATTAATATGTATGCCAAGTGTGGTGATATATTGAATGCACGGAAAATTTTTGACGGAATGGAGTACAGGGATTTAGTGTCATGGAATTCCTTGATCAACGGTTTTTTTAAAAATGGATGTTATCTCGAAGCGATGAAAGTTTTTAATATGCTGAGAATGGAGTTAAAACCAGACTTTGTAACTTACGTGACACTTCTTTCTATGTCTACTCAATTGATGAACATAGATCAGGCGAAGGAAATCCATTCTGATATTACAAAACTGGGATATGATTCATGTTTAGCTGTAGGAAATGCTCTTGTGGACACATATGCTAAATGCGGCAAAATAGAGGATTCACTGAAACATTTTGAGAACATGAAATATCGAGATATCATAACTTGGAATTCCATCATTTCTGCATGTGCTAGTTCTGAGGAGTATGATATAGGGTTCAGAATGATCACTCAAATGAGAATGGAGGGGATGATGCCAGATGTGGCTACCATGTTAGGTTTGATGCCTATATGTTCCCTACTTTCCATGAAGAGACAAGGGAAGGAGATTCATGGCTGTATTTTGAGGTTAGGATTTCAGTCAGATGTCCCGATCGGGAATTCACTGATAGAGATGTACTCAAAATGTGGTTGTTTGAAGAGTTCACTTATAGTATTCGAGCATATGGAAACCAAAGACGTAGTGACATGGACCGCATTGATATCTGCATATGGGATATATGGTGAAGGCAGGAAAGCTCTAAGCGCTTTTAAGCAGATGAAGGCAAAAGGTGTTTTTCTTGATCATATTCTATTTGTTTGTGTCATTTATGCATGTAGCCATTCTGGTTTGGTGGAAGAAGGCCGGGCTTGCTTTGATCAGATGAAGAAAGACTATAACATTGAGCCTCAGATTGAAAATTATGGTTCTGTAGTTGATCTTCTATCACGATCAGGCTTGTTAGCCGAAGCTGAGGAGTTTATTCTTTCCATGCCATTTAAACCAGATGCAAGTATATGGGGAGCTTTGCTTAGTGCTTGTCGAGCAAGCGGAGACATCAAAATTGCCGAACGTGTGTCGGAACGTATAATTGAATTGAATTCAGATAATACCGGGTATTATGTTTTAGTGTCAAATGTATATGCAACCTTAGGGAAGTGGGATCAAGTAAGAATGATTAGAAAATCCTTGAAATCTAGAGGACTGAAAAAAGACCCTGGTTGTAGCTGGGTGGAGATACGCAACAAGGTATATGTTTTTGGCACTGGAGACAGGCTCTTTGAACAATATGAAGAGGACAATAAGTTTCTAGAGTTCCTTTATGGTTTAATGACTAAGGAAGGGTATGTTGCCAATTTAAAATTTGTTTTTCATGATGTGGATGATGATGAGAAAAGAGAAATGCTTTGCGGGCATAGTGAAAGGATTGCCATTGCATTTGGATTGTTGAATACAAGTCCAGGTACTCCTTTGCAGATAATGAAGAATCTGCGGGTTTGTGGGGATTGCCACACTTTCACCAAGTACATATCAAAGATTGTGCAGCGAGAATTATTAGTTAGAGATGCCAATCGCTTCCATTTGTTCAAGGATGGAACCTGTAGTTGTAGAGATCTCTGGTGAGTGTTGATGATTCTTTTCTCATGTTTACTTGATTGACGAAAATTGACTGGTGTGGAAGAGTCAAGGTGCTCTTTATGAATCCTAAAATTGGTGACGGATGCCAGGCTGGCTCGATGCTACTCTCTCTTTCTCTGTTTGGTGGATCTAAGCTCATAGTTAGTTCAACAAATTGATTTGTTATTTTTTTGTTGAAGACAAGTCATCAGCATCGATGTGCAAGTTAACCATAAATCATGGGAATTCAGTGTTCGACCAATCATCTGGTAAACATTATAAATTTTTCTGTCTCTTTGTTTAAAGATTTCTGATCATCCAGGGAGTGAAATACTGTTACTTATCTTTCCTCTATTGCCTTTTAGGAATCATTTTATAATGTAACTTTCTTTTAATTATATTTTGGTGCTCAGTTTAAGTTAGATGGGAATTTTAGTAAATCTGACAAGGGGAGTATGAGACAACTTATGATGTATTTTCTCTGCAGGGTGTTACTCACGTTGATCTCTATAGGTCTATCTGGCACGGCCATATTAACTGGATTTAATATGCTTTCAAAAGGTATACTTTGATTGCTTCATTTCTGTTTCAGTATTGCCATAACTTTACGTACTTCTAGCAGCATCTTTAAACGTTGTTTCATTTTGATTTCTCCCTTTTTTAGTTATTCCATTTTAATGGGGGAAGATAATAAGTTATAAATAAGTGTCGTTAGGTTTTTAATTAAGAAAGTTTTCTCATTTTTTGTTTTCTTTATTTGCATTTTGGGGAATATTATCATTTAATAGTTAAAATATAAAATTTCATCACTACCCTTTATGGGAAGTTGAAAACTTTAATACTAAGGGTGAGAATACAATGAGATAAGGTAGGGGTAATAAAGAAAGTAAATAATTTATTTTGAAAGTTGTAAAGATAAAAATTGGAACAAATAAAATGTCACTTATTTAGAAATGGAGGAGTATAATTTTTCCATCTCATTAAAAGTTATATATTTCTCTATTTTATACATACATTGTAGGTTTTGGAAAGAAATTATATGCCAATTGCTTGGAATACAACAGTCTACTGTTAAGCAAAATGAAGGATTCTCAAAAAAAAGAAAAAATCTTTCTTTCTAAATAAGTTATCAAACCTTCTCTAGAACGTGATTACTTTGCATATGATTTTAATGAAAACTTATGATTTCTAAAAATTCTCTGCAAAAAAAGTAAAATAAAAGTAATTGCAACATTCTTAGGAAACATGAAAAGTAACATGTCCTTCCATCTTGCTAAATTTTTTTAATGTGATTTCCCATTACAAGTAAGTAATTCTATAGCTTAATTCATATTTGATAAAGAGTACGAAGATTAAGAAATCCTGAATGGGGAATTTTATGCCATTAATGTTCTTTTGGAACCCTGTTTAGTAGGTACTCTAGGGAAGTTAATGTAATTTCAACCCAAATCACGCACAAGGTGAAATCCATCCATGCCAACGTTAGTTCCATAAAGAATGCACGCCACTTCCAAACACTCCCTAAGCTATTTCATGATAGATTGGGAAGTGGAACTAATGTCCCCTTATATAGTTGATGCAAGATGAGGTAACCTTTAATCTATTTCCACTATGAAATTCCTATTTTAGTCTCGTTTTGAGCAAGTGTAGCTGCTCATAAATCTCAGTTTTTAGTTATTTGATTTTGATTGATAAAACTTATCCCATGAGGTATTCTTAATCAGGAAACTAAAGAAAGTTAGTTCTATATTTTGCTCATCAATGTTCTTGCTCAATTTCTCATTTGGAAGAACTGTTTATCAATGGAAAGAGAAGTATAACACGCTGCCAAGTTACGGTGTTCCTTTAGAAATTGACGTTTCTATAACACTACTATAACCTTTGTGTCAGGTAATGAAGTAATTCAAGATATGGTCTCAAATGATGGTCTTATTTTTTCTGGTAGAGATAAAATAGATGTATTGAATATTGTTATATTATTACAAAGAGCACTAAAGCTTTATATATTGGTTACTAGTTGAGTAGTGGTCAAGTATATGTGAGCACCAAGTATGTGTGGGTATCAAGCATACTTGGTGACCAAGTAATAATAATAATATACTCTAATACCCCCTCAAGTTGGAAGTCTTATATCACGACTCACAACTTGTTACATAACAAAATAAAAGACTCAAAATCAACTACGAAGGACTATGCCTAATAATAATATACTCGAATACTCCCCTTCAAGTTAGAAGTCTTATATCCCAACTTACAATTAATTACATAACATAATCTTAAAAATAAAAGTGTCAAACGAACTAGGAAAATTGAACCCCTCTTCAATTTGCATAGAAAAAAGATTAATTTTTTTACATCCAAAGTTAGATGTCTCATTATATAACTTCACACATCCACTTTCCAAGGATATCATATAATGGAAATAACGGAGAATACTCGTCTCCCATAACAAATGTGAAGGACTCTATATCCTTCAAAAACAACTACGAAGGACTCCTTTCCTTCCTCAACAATGAAGGACTCTAGCCTCCCAAAAAATCGAAGGACACACTCCTTCCTGAAATCTCGGCCCCTATGCAATCCTTACTTTTCAATCAACCATCCATTTACATATTCAAGGAGAAAAATAACTACGAAGGACAAATCATTTTGTTTCACCACAAAACAAACAAACCATGGTTTTTATTTTGTTTTTCTAAACGAATAAAAGAAAGAAAAAAAGATCCCTGCCGCCCGGCTATGTGCTGTCGTCAACGGAAGCAAGACTTCTAGTTGGCCTTCCAAGATCAAACTAGCTTTGATATCATATTAGAGATAAAATAGATGTATTGAATATTGTTGTTATATTATTACAAAGAGTACTAAAGCCTTATATATAGGCTACTAGTTGAGTAGTGGCCAAGAATGTGTGGGTACCAAGCATACTTAGTGACCAAGTAATAATAATAATAATAATAATAATTTACTCTAATACTTGTCTAATCCATCAAACAAGTTGATTATATCTTGGAGTCAATTTTTCGGAAGGCTGGTTAAAATGTTCTGGTGAGTGGAACAAGTAACTGACAGTTGAGAAATTTTTGATCACTCGTATAGAAAAGCTTGACCAAGCTCTTTAATAAATTATTGTATACGAAGTGCAGTGAATTAGATCTAGTATTTTACTTAACCAAGGGGAAGTTTATGCATTTAATTGCAGCTATTGAAAAGCCTAATTAATTTCTCAACCAAGATAATTCTAGCTTGTTTCGAGTTGGTCAGCTTTGATGATTCATTTTTGATGTAATTCCTGCAAGGTATGCCTCACGTATGATTTGATACTTTGTGATTAGCTTGTCTCGAGCTGGCCAGCTTTCTTTGATTACTGGAACGTCTAAGAAGTTCTCCATCCATTTTGATAACAGCGGGAATTTCTCTTCCTCTATCAATTTATTGCCGGCTACTTCCTCTATGACACTAATCAGATTGGCCATCCAACCAAATACTAGATCTAGGAACCCAATTGTCTCTCCGCTGAAAAAATTCTTTCCCTGAAGTAGTTCTTCTACATATTTCAGGTTTTCTGAGACCAGAACACTAGCTTCTTCTTGCTCCTTCTCCTGTGTAAGAAAAACCTGGCGTACTGATGGAAAAAGCTAATTTTGAAAAAGAAAGAGTAGTCAAAGTTAGATCCAATGGTGCTACATGAGCTAATATAGTACAGATGTTACTTGCTGGACTTGAGGGCAAGTTTGGATATCTTTCCTGAGTCCTGTTTCAAACTCTGTTCTTCAGTAAACTTTTTTTTTTGTGACTGTTTGTTGCATTTTGAAACCCATGAATATTTGTATTTTGTCGAAACGGAAAAAATTAGAAACAGGGGTCTTTGAATTAGTGTCCTTAAAGACAGAAACAGAAAACCATATAAACCAAATATATACTTGTTCTAATCAAAATTCAGTTTCAGGTGTATTTATCAGCACATGTACAAGACCAGTTGGTTATTGTACCTTTTCATCATTGAAGCTTGCCCAAAAACGTCCTCTGGCTTTCTCATATGGATCTTCAGGGAAAAGGGGATTTTCCTTCCATGTATCTTCGACGTACTCGAGGATGACAAGTGATTCAGAGATCGGTTTCCCATTGTGCACAAGCACCGGAACTTTCTTGTAAACAGGATTATACTGGATGAGTGAAGGGCTCTTGTTGGCAATATCTTCAAATATGGTATCAAATTCTATGCTCTTAAGCTTCAGTGCCCAAACTATCCTCAAGGCAAATGGACTTGACCATGTCCTGTAAAGCTTCACTTCTTCTGCCATATTATTTTGATTGCCAAACTATGTAGCTATGGTTATTTATATACACATTATGTTCTTATCTATAGGTGCATCTATATAAACATGTACGTATTTTCTGTATATCATTTATTCCAAGGACCACGTCATGGATTGCGTATTATGGTGGTTGTTTGTAGTCCTTGGACGAGTGTGTTTTGGCTTATCAGGAAGGAAAATTTAGTATTAGTGGAAATGTGGTCCGGCATCAGGTTGGGTTAAAGTTAAAAGAGTAGGTATGCCTCTTGCTCAGGTGATACAAACCACTGCTTTTTAGTTTAGAAGGATAATATTGTTGAGAAGTGCATTACATTTTTTACTACTGCCTGAGGAGAGTAGCATCGTTCTCTAGTTAAAAGCATTGGAGAAGGAATAGTCAAGTTTGGTATTGTATGAAAATGATGAATGATGTGAAATGCTGATTTTTCTCTAGTCAAAACAGAGTATATATCAAGTAGGTTCTAACTATAATTTAATTTTTGACTTATAAATTAAATTGATGCCGAATGCTTTTACTTATAAGTTATAATTTAAAACAATTTATAAGTCCACTTATATTTGAATTTATAAATCATTTTAAAATAAGTCATTCTCGAATGAATGAGCTATGAACTGCTTTGGGCTTTTAAAGTGAACCTTAAAATGAAATCTAGAAATTTTAAGTTTTCTTTCTCCAATTCTAATCTCTAAGTTTTTTCCCCATCAAAGAAATGGATAAAAAAACTTGTCACTTACAATAAGTTTTCCGGGGCTTTGATTTTTCTAGAAAAGAAATTGGAATAAGTAATATTTTTATAATTTCATATTATCCTCAACTTTTAATATAATAAATTTTAAATTACAATTCATTGTCACAAAATTTTAAATTTTCTATTCTTTTCTATTAAATTTTGAAACAAGAAAGTAAAACTTGAGTTTTATTATTTTTCTTTTTGTTTAATTTAAATTTTATATTTTTTTTAAAACTCTTCATTTTTTAAACAGTGTTAAAAGTACTATACCTTAAAATGGGTCTAGAGTAAGTGTATCTAGAATCCTTATCATATAAAGACTCTTTCTCTCTCTCCCCCTCTCCCCCGTCAATTTCCTTATATAAAGTACCATTAAAGAACTAAAAGTCTACAAGGATGCCAAATGACAGCTATTTTCAGCTATGGCTTTGACATTCCTTCCGCGCTGGTACTGTCTATTCTATGCATTAGCCAAGGCGGCCTTGTTTCTGCCGGCATGGTTTTCAGATCGGACCGGACGGCCGGATCTATGTCCGGTCTGATTTGACTTGGTTTAATTGATTTGGTCAAAAACCGATTGACCCAGTTGACCACCGGTTAATTGATCGGCGGTTCATCTGATAAAATTGGTTAATTGACCCAGTGAGCTGGTTTTTAAATATTTTTTAATTTTTTTTGTACCAAAAATTTTTTAATATTAAAATTAATCAATTTTAGTAATAGTGTAACTCAACTTTATTATGTTTTAGTTTATAAAAAACGAGATTTTTTAAAATTTTATTAATTACTAATAATTTATATTCTTATGACGTCACCGGTTCAATAACGGTTCAACCAGTGTTGAACCGATGACAATTAGAGAATTATACTGTGGCTGATTTTTCTTTTCTTTTGTTTTTCTCGTGAAACATTTTTAGTATATTACATTACTTTTATGGTTTTCTTTTAATCTTATAGACCTAGTATTGCGTGAAATGTGCAATAGTAATGTATCTAGAGGCTGTAATAGTATAGAAATTAGAAATGTTGTATGGTTTGATGCTTAAGTTGCTCGTTCATGCATGTTTCTGCCATTCTTAAATTGAAAGGCCAAACCCCCTTTAGTAATCAAACATTTATGAACACACACAAACTTAGCTTTAATTGCCACAAAATTCTTTGATCTTCGAATATATGAACTCAAATAAAAGCTCGATCCACAAGTTTGTTTGTTTATTTAGATGCAGCCGGCCGCTGCAAGGGATGCCTTGTGCATGGCTTGGAACTTGGCGATTAAAATATCTCGAGGTGGCCAGCTTTCTTTGATTACCGTAACATCTGAAAAGTCCTGCATCCATTTCGATAACAATGGGAATTCCTCTTCCTTGATAAATTTTTGACCGGTTATTTCTTCCATGACACTAGGCAGATTGGCCATCCAGCCAAATACAAGATCTAGGATTCCAATTGTCTCTCCTCCGAAGAATTTCTTCCCCTTGAGCTGTGCTTCTACATAGTTCAGGTTTTCCATGGCCTGCACCTTAGCTTCCTCTTTCTCTTTGCCCTGTCTAAGAGCATCTTGAAACATTGATGTCAAAACCTACATTTGACAAAGAAATATATGTCAAAGCTTGACGCATAGCTAGATTTGATGTTACTTGTAGCACTTACGATTAGTTTGGATTGGATATCAACTCTGTTGTTAGTCATTGAAACATTCAAAGGTTATATTGCTGGACATAGGTAAAAGACCAGTTCGTGGGTATACCTTTTCATATGAATTTCGCCCAAAAACGTGTCGGTGATATACCTTTTCATCGCCGAATTTCAAAAGGATCTTGAGGTGAGGTAAAAGGGGAGTTTGTTTCCATGTTTGGTCGATGTACTCGAGGATTACAAACGATTCACAGATGGGTTTTCCATTGTGCACAAACACCGGAACTTTCTTGTGAACAGGATTATACTGGAGGAGTAAATCGCTCTTGTTCGGAAAATCTTCCATTATGGTTTCAAAGTCAATGCCTTTAAGCTTCAGTGCCCAAACAATCCTCAAAGCAAATGGACTTGTCCATGTCCTGAAAAGCTTCACTTCTTCTGCCATATTGTTTTGATACCCAAACTGTGTTAGCTAGGGGGTCTATGTATACACCTTTTTTTTTATAGGGATAATACACTTTTTAGTCACCGTACTAGGGCCTGATCGAAACTTTTTTTGTTACAATCGCGTAATTATACTCTAAAATAATTATCAAATATTATTTATGATTTTTGTCCGAAAAAACGGACCGAATGTTGACTGTGCATATTGGCTCGTTATTTTTGTTGACGTGGAGGGCAGAAATGCAAGGAGGCGGTTGTGGCATCATGTATTTGTAATAATAATAACCAGAATTCCAAAACATTAGCAATTGAGCTGAATAATTCCAGAACTAATAATAATAATAATAATAATTTCAAAATAATAATAATAATAATAAAATACTAATACTAATACTAATAATAATAATATTAATAATTTTAAATTTTTAAAAAAAAATTATATAAATTATAAAAATATTTTTATTTGAATAATCGTGCTAATTGTCCCCTGCATGCATTTAGTTGGTTCAAAATAATAATAATAATAATAATAATAATAATAATAATAATAATAATAATAATAATAATAATAATAATTTTAAAATAATAATAATAATTTTTAAATAGTAATAATAATATTAATAATTTTAAATATTAATAATAATATTTTAATAATTTCAAAATAATAATAATAGTAATAGTAATAATAATATTAAGAATAATTATTATTATTATTTCAAAATAATAATAATAACTTCAAAACAATAATAATTTCAAAATAATAATAATGACAATAATAATAATAAGAATTTTTAAATAATAATAATAAATTTTAAATAATTATTACAATTATTATTAATATTATTATTATTATTATTATTCTATTATTATTTTGAAATTATTATTATTATTAATAATATTTTATTATTATTATTTAAAAATAATTATTATTAATGTTATTATTTTGAAATTATTATTATTATATTATTATTATTTAAAAATATTATTATTATTATTTTTATTATTATTATTATTATTTTGAAAATTATTATTATTATTATTTTAATATTATAATAATAATAATAATATTTTAAATAATAATAATAAATTTTAAATAATTATTATGATTATTATTAATATTTTATTATTATTATTTAAAAAGTATTATTATTACTATTATTATTTTGAAATTATTATTATGATTAGGATTATTATTATTATTATTATTTGCATTATTATTATTTAAAAATTATTATTATTACTATTATTATTTTGAAAATATTATTATTATTCTTATTATTATTAATATTTGTATTATTATTATTTAAAAATTATTATTATTACTATTATTATTTTGAAAATATTATTATTATTATTAGTTGTTGATCTGATATTGTTACTGAAACCCATCCACATGGCAAAACCCATCCACATCAACAAAAAAAATGGAATTTTATGTACAGTCAGTTTTTCCGTCCGTTTTTTCGGATGGAAATCACAAGTAATGACCATTTGGTAATTATTTTAGAGTATAATTCTTAATTATAACAAAAAAGTTTTATAATAATGAAAAGTTTATAGTACATGATCAAAAATGTATTATCCCACTTCTTTTACAATATACTACTAATATTTGTAATTTTTTTAAATAGAACTCTTTTTATGAAACGGACATAGTAGAAGCAGGCCATGGAATTTTGCTCGACGAAAAGACAGTTTGGATTCTTAGTGGTGTTTGTTGTGTTTTGGCATCTCTGGGAGCCGGACACTTCCATGATAGCCACTTGGTGGGTTTTGCAAAGTCTGCTCCTCTTTGTGAGTTTCTAAGAGGTATTGTTTAGTTTGTATTGTATGGCAAGGGTGTTTGTATGGTTTTGTGAAGAACTCTGTTTGCTTAGTAAATACAATAGAAATTGGAGAATGTTATCTTATTTCAATACCCAACTTGACTGGATATATATATAACCTTACAATAACAAAAGAGAGAAAAATTGCAGCCCACGTTTTACAAATCTATTAACGTGGTAAGTGACTCTGAATAAATCAAAACAAATAACTTGTCCTTAAAGAATAGGGATTATTCAAACCACTAAGCAACTAACAGAAACAAACTCTGACCACTAAGCAACAAACTCTGAAGACTCGATAACAACTTCAACATCCTCCCTTAAACTGAATGCCAATTTCATTCAGTTTATACTTGAATCTGTGCAGACCCCCAAACGACTTCTCACAGCTTTACGAACATATCAAGCTTTATTGGCTTGGTCATTATGTCTGCAACCTGTTCTTGAGTATGACAATGGACCAGCTTTACAACTTCATCTCTAGTGAGCTCACGAAGAAAATGAAATCTGACATCTATATGCTTGCTTCGACCATGTAATACAGGATTCTTCGAAAGTTCAATAGCTGAGCTGCTGTCACAAAAGATTGTTGTACCGCTACTTTGAACATGATTAAAACCATTCAAAATCCTTCTTACCCAAACTGCTTGACAAGCACATGAAGCTGCAGCAACAAACTCAACTTCAGTGGTAGACAATGTGACTATTGGTTGTTTCTTCGATGACCAAGAAATAGCTCCTGAGCTCATTAAAAACACATAACCTGAAGTACTCTTTCTGTCATCTAAATCTCCAGCATAGTCACTATCTGTATATACAACCAACTACTCATCTCCGCCCCTTTTATATAGTATCCCAAAATCAGAAGTCCCTTTCAAGTACCTCAACACTCTCTTGGCTGCTTGAAGATGAAGCTCTGTGGGACGATCCATATACCTACTAAGAAGACTCACCACAAACATAATGTCGGGTCGAGTAGTAGTCAAATACATTAGACTGCCTATTATTTGCTTGTAACGACTACTATCCACCCTTATTCCATTCTCATCTCTCATGAGTTTACAACCTGGAACAATTGGATTATTAACTGAATTGCATTTATCCATATCAAACCTTTTCAACACCTCTTGCGTATACTTCCTTTGACAGATGAAAATATCCTCTGATTTTTGCATCACTTCTATACCAAGGAAATATCTCATTTTTCCAAGATCTGTCATGTCGAACTCACGCATCATAGAATTTTTAAATTCAACAGACATATGCTCATCATTGCCCGTAAAAATCAAGTCATCAACATAAAGACAAACAATTAGAATTTTACCTCCTTCTCCCGTTTTGATAAACAAAGTGTGCTCATAAGGACACCTCTCGAAACCTTCTTTAGTAAAATAAGACTCTATCCGACTATACCAAGCTCGTGGAGCTTGTTTTAGTCCGTATAGAGCCTTATTTAACCTGTACACTTTCTGTTCATCATCTTTCTTCTCATAACCAGGAGGTTGCTCGACGAAAACCTCTTCACTTAGTTCTCCATGAAGGAAGGCTGACTTTACATCTATTTGAAAAATCGTCCACCTTTTACGAAAGCTACAAGAGAAACTACCAATCGAGGCTGTCTCCAAGCGTGTTATAGGTGTGAAAAAACCTCAATGTAGTCCACGCCATGCTTTTGGGTGTAACCCTTTGCAACCAAATGTGCTTTGTACTTCTCCACCTTACCATTTTCATTGAGTTTGGTCTTATACACCCATTTCACACCAACCTTCTTTCCCCCAATAGGCAAATTCATCAATTTCCAAGTATCATTTTTCTCTATAGCTTCAATCTCCACATCCATCGATGTTCTCCACTTTGCATCTCTTACTGCCTCTTCGAATAGAACTGGATCATTTGCTGCAAATAAGACTAAATTTGTCATGTCTTATTCCTCAGATAAATTTTCTCCACTTACATATTCCTTCATCCAACTTGGTTGCCTTCTCTTCCTTTGTTCACGAGATTCAAATGAAGGATCTTCACTTGTGCTAGATGAATTTCCTTCATCTGACCCATTCAAGCCATCAATTTCACCATCATCTCCATTTACAACACCTGCATCATCTCTGTTTCCAGCATCTGCATCTAGTTCTTTGTCATTGTCATTGTTGCCCAAATCCAAGTCGGCCAAAATAGCTTCCTCATGACTTTTATCCCAATCCCAACTGTTGTCTTCTTCAAACACCACATCTCTACTTATAATAATCTTTTGAGAAATGGGATCATACAACCTGTATGCCTTTGACTCCTCACTAACTCCAAGTAAAACACATCTCATACTCTTGTCATCAAGCTTTGTCCTCTTGCAATCAGGAATATGTACATGAGATACACACCCAAACACCCTGAAGTAATCCACAGATGGTTTGAATCCGCTCCAAGCTTCTTCTGGAGTTTTGTTCTTCACTGCAAGAGTTGGACTCCTGTTGAGAACATGAACTGTCCAATTCACGGCTTCAGGCCAGAAGGTTTTTGGAATCTTCTTCCCTGAAAGCATACTTCGAACCATATTCATGATAGTTCGATTCTTCCTCTCCGCAACACCGTTTTGTTGAGGAGTGTATGCGGTTGTTAGTTGTCTTCGAATACCATTCTCACTACAAAAATTAGTGAATTCAAGTGATGTGAACTCACCCCCATGATCAGTGCGAAGACCTTTTATGCTCGAACCAGTCTCATTTTCAACTCGATTCTTATATTTCTTAAAGGTAATAAATGCTTCTGACTTCTCAATCAAGAAATAAATTCAAACTTTTTGACTATAATCATCAATAAAGCTAATTATGTACCTTTTATTGTTGTTGGACATAGGGCTAATTGGTCCACATATATCAGCATGCACCAGTTCAAGAATCTGAGAAGCTCTCCATGTGCCTTCCCTAGGAAATGGATCTCTCTGTTGCTTTCCCACCAAGCAATCTTCACATACTTTTGAAGAGATTTCAAGACGAGGAAATCCTCTCACCATCCCCTTTTATAGAAGAATTTTTAGACCACTGAAGCTCAGATGACCATACCTGCAATGCCAAAGTCGAGCTGGATCTTCCATGAAAGAATTGAAACAAGCTTCCTCCTTCGGTTGTGGTTGAGCAAACAGTTTGAACATTCGATTCGAGGACATTGCAGCCTCCATAATTAGCCCTCTCTCAGGATGATAAATTTTGCATGTTCCTCGTTGTATGAGGACTGCAAGTCCCTTCTCCGCTATCTGACCAATGCTTATTAAATTGTTCTTTAATCCTGGAACATAGAATACGCCAGTAACAATATGTACAAAACCATTCACCAGCATTCGCACATTACCTTTACCCATCACTTCCATGCTTGAATTATCTCCCAACTTCACATTCTCCCTGAAATTTCCATCAAAAACTGAAAACAGTTCCCTCTTGCCACACATGTGATTGCTGCATCCGGAGTCGAGATACCACAGTTCTTCTTTGCTGGCTTTCTTATCATCCACGTACGCCATCAACAACATCTCTTCATTACCTTCTACATAGTTTACTTTTGCTTCTGCCTCCTTCTTCGGACATTCATGCTGAAAGTGTCCAAGCCTATGGCAATTATAGCATTCAACAGTGGATTTGTCAAAGCTACGTCTGCCTCCTCTTCCTCGTCCTCGAATTCCGCCACGACCTCGTCCTCTTTCTCCTGAAGACTCTCCATAAGTAACCTTCAATGCTTGCTCTTCCATAACATGAGCTTTCATACGTTGCTCATGTACCAGAAGGCTACTCTGTAACTCATCAATGGTAAGGGAATCCAAATCATTTGACTCCTCAATAGAACACACCACGTAATCGTACTTGGGTGCCATGGATCTCAGAATCTTCTCGATGACTGCTACATCGTCCATCTTTCCCTTATTGGCCCTCAACTTGTTGACCACAGCAAGAGTACGAGCAAAGTACTCGTTCACCGACTCTCCCACCTTCATATTCAACATTTCAAACTCCTTTTGGAGAGCTTGTCGTTGAGCTCGCTGCACTCGTGCCGTCCCCTGATATTTTTGCTTCAAGGAATCCCAAATGCTTTTGGATGTATCCTTGTTCAAGATGGTCTCCAGAATCGATCGATCTATGGCTTGGAAGAGATAATTCTTTGCCTTCATATCTTTCAACCTTGCATCATCAATCACCTTCTTTTGTGCTTCAGTGGGTTGAACATCTTCTGCTGTTGCAGGAATCCCATCTTCCACCAAACTCCAATATTCTTTCGAGCGCAAGAAATTCTCCATGAGCATGCACCAGTGATCATAATGCCCATCAAATTTTGGAATTGCTGGTTGCACAAATCCACTCTCAGTCGCCATATTCTCGCCACTACACACCTTAGAAGACTACTGCCTCTCAATTTCAATCAGGCCCTGTGAGAGCTCTGATACCAGATGTTAAGAACTCTGTTTGCTTAGTAAATACAATAGAAATTGGAGAATGTTATCTTATTTCATTACCCAACTTGACTGGCTATATATATAGCCTTACAATAACAAAAGAGAGAAAAAACTGCAGCCACGTTTTACAAATCTATTAACTTGTCCCTAAAGTAAGTGACTCAAAACAAATAACTTGTCCCTAAAGAATAGGGATTATTCAAACCACTAAACAACTTCAAGAAACAAACTCTGACCACTAAGCAACAGTTTCTGAAGACTCGATAACAACTTCAAAATTTATAAGTTATGACTTATAAGTAAAAGCATTCGGCATCTAATTGACTTATAAGTCAAAAATTAAGTTAAAATAAATTATGAAGGTGTTCTGTTCGTAATGATTTATAAGTTAAAATCAAATGTAAAGATTACTTAAAATGTCATTAATAAAAATTGGGCAAAATAGACATTACATTTGGTCAAACTAACTTATTTTAAAATGACTTATAAGTCATTTTAAAATAAGTTACAAATATTTGCTTATTTTTTGACTTAAAATCAACTTATAAGTAGAAAAATAAGCCATTGTCAAACAGAGGATATAGTGGCAAATGACTTATAAGTTGGTTTGACGACTGTTTACAACGACTTATTTTAAAAATGACTTGAAGTTAAATATAAGTTGACTTATAAGTTGTTTTAAGTTGTGACTTATAAGTAAACGTGTTCGGCATCAATTTGATTTATAAGTCAAAAATTAAGTTAAAACAAGTTATGAAGGTGTTCGGCTCATAATGACATATAAGTTAAAAGTAAATGTAAATAAAAAGGACATTAATAAAAAGAGGGACAAAATAGATATTACATTTGGTCAAACTAACTTATTTTAAAATAACTTATAAGTCATTTTAAAATAAGTTACATATACTTGCTTATTATTTTGACTTAAAAATTAACTTATTAAGTAGAAAAATAAGTCATTGCCAAACAGCTAATGACTTATAAGTTGGTTTGACGACTGTTCAGCAACGACTTATTTTAAAATGACTTGAAGTTAAATATAAGTGGGCTTATAAGTTGTTTTAAATTGTGACTTATAAGTAAAAGTGTTCGGCATTAACTTGGCTTATAAGTTAAAAATTAAGTTAAACTCTATTATGAAGGTGTTTGGCTCATAATGAGTTATAAGTTAAAATCAAATGTAAAAATTACTAAAAATGAAATTAATAAAAAGAGGAGCAAAATAGACATTACATTTGGTCAAACTATTATTTTAAAATGATTTATAAGTCATTTTAAAATAAGTTACAAATACTTGCTTATTTTTCTTGACTTACAAATCAACTTATAAGTAGAAAAATAAGTCATTGCCAAACAGGGAAATAGAAAAATAAGTCAGCAATTAAATATTAATAACAAGGAGTACGTTTTAACTCGAATTCAAGGGTGCTTTGCCTTTGATACAAGAACTATAACAATTTAGCTGCAGCTGCAAGGTATGCGTCGCGCATGGTTTGAAACTTGGTGATTAGTTTGTCTCGGGATGGCCAGCTTTGTTTGATTACTGGAACATTTGAAAAGTTGTGTATCCATTTCCATAACAATGGGAATTTTTCTTGATTAATCAAATTTTGACCAGTTATTTCCTCCAGGATACTGAGCAGATTAGCCATCCAGCCAAGTACAAGATCTAGGAATCCAATTTTCTCTCCACCAAAGAATTTCTTTCCCTCAAGTTTTTCTTCTAAATATTTCAGGTTTTCCATGGCCGGAGCTCTTGCTTTCTCTTGCTCCTTCCCCTGATTAAGGAAAACTTCACGTACTGATTGCCACAACTACACTTTAGAAAGAAAAAACAGTTAAAAGTTTGTTTCAAAACTGTAACACATGTTCATGATCATGCATGTCAGAAGTAGGTGAGAAATATCCTCACCAGTCACCAACCACCATGGTAACTCGACACGTGAGTGTCAGGTCACGTAACTTCAACCATGATCCACTCCTATAAATAGAGCCTCTTGTACAAGAAGAAAGGTCATCGGTAATTTGTTACTCATGCAGGCCAAAGTCCACCGGACAAAAAGGAGCCTTAACACTAAATATAACATGAACTAACAGTTTCAGTTTCGAGTTGGCTAGTGGTTAATTAATTACCTGTTCATCACCAAATTTCGCCCAAAAACGTGCCTCGGCTTTCTCAGATGGATCTTTTGGGAAAAGGGGAGGAGTTTCTTTCCATGTTTCTTCAATGTACTCCAGGATTACAAATGATTCAGAGACAGGTTTCCCATTGTGCACAAGAACCGGAACTTTCTTGTGAACAGGATTATACTGGAGGAGTAAAGGGCTCTTGTTGGCAAGATCTTCATATATGGTATCAAATTCTATGCCTTTAAGCTCTAGTGCCCAAACTATCCTTAAGGAAAATGGACTTGACCATGTCCTGTACAGCTTCACTTCTTCTGCCATATTGGTTTCAGCATGGCCTAACATTGATGGCTACCATTCTTTATATAGTACTCCTTCACTTCCACCTAATTAAAGAGTTTCATTTGCCATTTTTCTCCCAAAAAAAAGTCCCAATTGCTTAAAATTACACAATGCCGTTAAGTTTACTATTACAATTACATTATCATGTCATTACTACTAAACTAAACGCTCAATAATTAGGAGTAAATACGGAGAAAAACATATATCCTAAAAAAATTGCAAATTTTGTAAGGAGACTTATTTTTATTGGACGGAATTAGTATTTTGATTTATTTTCGGCATTTCATTATTATTTATATAATTTCTTCCAAGGATTATGGCAGGGTTTTTTTTTATATACAGCAGGCCAGGGAATTATGCTAACATTGGTTACTAGGTTAGTGTTTGTAGTTTATGAAAAAATCTGTATTGGTATATTGGGAGACGGCTTATTTGATCGGCTCTAGAATCAAGTAAAGTTTTTTAAGTATAGTCACCCTCTTGGTTTATTCTCTGACCTGAATTGAGTGTCAAGATCAAAATGACATAGTTTAAGAAATGAAATTTTGGCCACCATTAATAATTTTTAGCTTAGAAAGATAATGCAGTTGAGAAGTTTAATGTTCTATGTATTTTTTGGCATTACTAATATCAAATGAACTTCATGTTAGAATTTGAGCTAAATTTGAAGTGGGTTTTATTAATCAGTTGAAGTGAATCCACATATCAATGTGTTCTACTTCATAACTAGATTAAAATTAAGTATTTGAAAACTCAAATTTATGAGATAATGAATAAGAAATTAATTCACAAAGATCACCATTGAAAATGATAATAAATACGAAGCTAAGTCTCACATCGGTTAAAAACTAAAGTTTGAATAGGACAATAAAGTTACTTTTGGGTTTGGGCCCGAAGGGGCACACCACTTTTGTGGAGGAGAGAGGACCTAGCCATGGTTTAGTTTGAACTCGCGCCCTCGATCGGCCGGGCCCGAGGCTTGAGGCTCTGGGTCATTGTATATATTTTTTGGGCAAAATTTATTTAAAATTTTGTTTTATTTTAGTTCTATTATCAAAAAGCTGTGTGGTTTTGAAAAACTTTATTTATCATACTACATCGTTTTGGGAAGCGTCATTTGTCCGAACTAAAGCGTTAATACTGCGTCGTTTTAAGAAGTGCATGCCTTAAGCGCCCTTTCTGCAAAGCCTAAAACTAAGTCGTATTTTGCCTGAACAGACGCGTATTTTCTGCCAAACCCAAAAACTACATTGTTTTTTTACTAAATGTGTCTTTTCAAAGTATTGTGTCTCGTCTGATGGGTCACTAAACCCTCCTATAAATAGCCTAGGGGAGGCAGCCTTTTGATTCATTCAATTCACAAGCATTCAAGCATTATCAGTCATTCAAGTTTTCATCTTTTCATAAGTAATTTATAGTCATTTTTGAGATAGAGTTCTGAGTATTTTATTTGGTTCGTTGAGTATGCTATTTGTAGTGCTGCTATAGCAGACGTTGTTATTGTATCTTGGAAGACAAATGTTATTAACTTTGAGCACCATAAGGAGAGCATAATTGTCTTAAGAACATAGTACCAAATACTAACTTTGATATATTAAATTTACTATGTTTCAACTTTACTTTATTTCAAGATAAATCTTATATATATATATAGCCTTTGTCCATTCAATTTTCCAAACACTTCAAAGAAAAAAATTCTGGTGAAAGTAAAGAACACTAGAGCATTCTCTAGAAAATGATTTGCAAACTTTTATCTGCAGTAACATTTGTGCACCAAATGTGTTGTAACTAAAAAAAGGTACGTGAATTCTACTATGTGCGTGGGTCATTTTTCGAAATTAGTGATGGATTTTTCAACTAAGTTGAAAATGAGTACTAGTGAAAATATGAAAAATGTTACTTCAGCATCGAGTTTGTTACACAACTTAGTACCAATGCGATCTTGTTTTAAAATTAAAGTTTTATACACAAGTAATGTGAGAATCATGACACATCATTAATGAAGTATTGGAAAAAAATCACCTTCAAAATATAGTTGTCTTTGATAAATTAAATGGCAAAAATATCAGTACATGTCAAATAGATTAAATATACAGTTTCACCAAAATAATAACTGTTGCAGGAAATAATGAGATGAAAAATAGTGAGGTACAAGACACCAATTACGTGAAAAGCCTTCTAAAACTAAGCTAAAAATTACAGGACGATCTCCGAAAAAACACCTATTTATTTGATCTTTCTTTCTCTCTATTTTTCTATACTAAGCTTTACCCTACCTTTTGTTCTCTTTTACTCTCGGATTGCTTACCCTCCTCCCTTGCAAATAATGCTAATATATATGCAAAATGAGTTAGTGTTCATTTAATGGTCATGGAGACAAGCATGATGGAAGTTACTAACTTTGTCTCCTCAATAATGGGGCTCCCACTAACTTTGTTTTACTATCTTTAATTGTCTCATTAACTTTATCTCCTTAATAATGGGTGAAAACCCAACAATCTTCCCCTCCAAACTCATGAGATGACGTGTTCACCATGACGTCACTTAAAGTCGATTCTTGTGTCAAACGCAGCTCTTGAAAAAATTGTTTCAACCATAACATTTCATTGTCAACTCAATAGTAGACAAAACAACACACTTATATATGTAACTTGGATTGCCATAACACAGCTCGCCCTGCAAAAGTAAACAAATACTTCGAAATAGACATATTCTCTTCGAAACCTGCCATGTCTGCTTCTGTATAGGGGTGATAACCGAGCCAAGTAGTTCGGTACTCGACTTGAGATCGGCTCGAAAATATGTTCCAAAGCTCGAATTCGAAGTTGATCCGAGTCGAATCTGATACATACTCGTTTTCTGTTTAATGATACACGAGTCAAACTCGAGCAGACCAGTGTTCGCTCATATTAAGGTTCGAGTATTTCATTTTTTCTCAAACCATACTCGATACCTGGTCGATGGATCATATTCAAAAATTGGTCTGATCCATGCTAGTAAGCTAAATATGTGATATTTGTATCAATCTTTATAATTTATAAAGTGTAGTATGAAATTGTGTAAACTTGTACTTGAATAAATCAATTAATTAAATATCAATTTATATTACATTCTTTATAATTTCAATACATAGATAAAAGTGAATTTTTTTATATATAAATATTAATTAAGTAACCAATTTAGTATGTAGTAGTTCAATTTTAAGTGAAATGGTTCATATTCGAAACTCGATTTGAAGGCTCATTAGTAACTCACTTTGTAAATGAGTCGAGTACTTACGAGCCGAGTAGGTCCGAGTAATGATCCGAGTCGAATCTGACGCAAAAATATAAATCCCTTATCGAATCCGAGTCAAATTCGAGCTCAATTTTTTTTGAGTTGAGCCGAATCTGAGCATGAAGGTGTTCGCTGAGATTCGACTCGTTTGCACCCCTACTTCTGTATAACCTTCTGAGACTGGATTTGCACACTTAACCACAACTCCTCACTTGGAGCTAATCCCAACAAAGCCTTGACTCAATTCAAGCTTCTTGAAATTTTCAACTTTTTTCATGCCCGAATTTATATCATCAGCATGATGTATCTCAATGGGAGGATCTAACTCAAACTTGACATCTTTTTCTTTGCCAAATTCCTTCACAACCGCTTTGTACCCTAGCTGCGAGTTATAACTTTCCTTCTTCACTTTTGGTACCCATTTAAAGCGAAGAGCTTTCTTCTCATGGTTCTCATGCAATGTTTTTCTTCCATCTTACATAGCCTTATCCCACATCTTTTTTCGCCTAACTCTCCCATCTTTAACACCTTTCGCATGCGCCTACATGTGTAAAGAGTGCCTACCTTCTTTCCTCTAGTCACCAATAAAGACCCTTTTGTGAGCTTTCACTAACCTCCACCAAAGGAAGTATAACCATTCTCATCAAACTTACCAGTAGACATCAAACTAAGGCAGATACCATGAATATGTTTGACTTCTCTAGGCATCAACTTGCAACCACTTTTAGTTTTCAAACAAATATCTCCAATGCCGATAATCTTGGACGCACGCCAAAATCACAACTAGTGTAGGATGTGAAGATATCATACACCACGCGAAATTGCATGGAGCGAAGTACCCAAATCAATAACCCATTCATTAACTTGGAACTTGAGTTTACCATCACAAACAATGGTTACATCAACGTCGGATAGATACACATTCGAGTCATTATCTTCGTCTTTTTCCTTAGACTGATCCTTCTTTAAAAATATACACTCTCGTCTTATATGACCCTAGTTTCTGGCAGGCAGTGAAAACAAAGTATCTCTTTTCCTCTCAACCTTCTCCTGGATTTGTCATCTTCAGGAGAGCTCTTTTCTCTATTTTTGTCGCTACTCTGCGTGACAAAAACTTGTGTTTGTGTCCCAAAATTCACACCTTGCTCCTTTCGTCTTGTCTCCTCATTACGAAAACTGTCATTAACCATCTACATGGTCATTTTCCTTTCTGGAGCTTAATTGCTTAAAGATACCACCAAAATCTCTCAAATGTTTGGCAACGAACTGAGAAACAAAAGAGCCTGAATCTCATCATCAAGATTCAACTTCATGGTGGACAGCTGGTTCACCAAACCATGGAACTCACTCATATGCTCCGACACACTGCTCCCGTCTTTGTATTTCAGGTTCAAAATTTTTAGAATCACAAAAGTTTTATTTTGTGCATTCTTCTTTTTGTACATAGACTCTAGTGTTATCCATGGAGTATGAGCATTCTGTAAGACCCCAACTTTTATAAATAAAGATGAATTTTCTATAAATATTATTTTTGAATATTATGGAATAAATTTGATATAATGTTATAGTTCAGGTAATATTTATAAATTTTGCAAAGTAAGCAAGTTGTTATAAAATATTCGTTTGGCTCTGGGAATATTCTTTTTGTTGGGAATATTCGTACGACGACTACCAATCATTGGTGGACCACACAACTGAAGAAGTATTGTCGTAGTTAGAAAAACAACAAAATTATATTTCTATAAAAATAACTATGAGGAGGTGTTACCGTTAATATGTTGAACTACCCTAAGAGTAAAAGTACAAAGAATACGCTGCGGTTGCATAGTAAGATACCAGATTGATTATTGATGCTTACGTGAGAAGTCACTCATTTATACTCAATTATTGCTACGTGAAGAATTTTCGTGATCATATCTCTTATATTATTGATTCAATTATTGTCACAAAGATTATCTCAGATAATATGTTATATTATTAAATCAATAATTGAGACGACAAGTTATAAATGATTAATAATTGTTGAAAGATTAAATATGTGTTGATTAAAATAAAATGATTTGTGGTAATATTTATTCAATCCTTGATGTATATAAAGAGTCTATTATGAGACGCTTGTGATAAGTTTGGTTATTTTATGGGGGGCCCATATGTCATCATCTAAGAATTCTCTTCATCAATAGTAATTACTTTCATCAATAGTAATTACCTTCGTCAATAGTAATTACCTTTACTACCGTCAAACCACTTGCCGCTTCATATATTACAAAGGTCGAACCAACTTGTCGTTTCACATTAAAAGGCCAAACCACTTTTTCTTTTCACATTTTCTTTTCACATCAAGCCACTTGCCTTTTCACATGGCAAGTGCTAAGCTAGAAATCTTCTATAAATAGAGGCCTAGTGCTTCATTATTTTCACTTAATTCATTCAAGCTATAGAGAGAGAAAGTATAGAGAGAATAAGAGAGAAAGAAGAAGAGTATTCGCTACATTACACTACATCAGTAGATTCAATCTCCTACTAAAGTAAGGGGTGTTATTCTTCTTATTCATGAAGAGAACTGTTGTTATTCCATTGCTTATTATTCTCGTTGAATAACTCGTGATACGCGGCTTACCCTATACTTGGTGACATTCTTCTATTATTCGTTGGAACATCCTCGCTCTGTGTTTTTTTGCACCGACCGGTTCCGCTTTATTATTATTCTCGCTGGAACATCCTGCTGTGTGTGTTTTACACCGACCGGTTCCGTCTTTATTATTATTCTATTGGAACATCCAGGTGTTTTGTGTTTTTTATTACTGGACATGGGTTCCATTCTTTATTATTCTGAATATGAATATCACCGGCTCCATGCTTTTTTCGCTGAATACTGAGCGGTTCGTTAGTTCCGTTATTTATTATTTGAATAATAACTCTTCATGCTATCTATCGCATGCATGGTGATTTCTTTTGTTATTCCATTCTTTATTATACTCATTGGTTAAAACTTTGACTTCTATACTCCATGAAATTAGTGGAATATCCTTGATATTTGCGCTTCATCCAAAGATCCTTTCATGGAAATATTCTTCTAAGTATTCTTGAATTTTACTCTACAAAGCAAAGATCATGTCGATAGCTTGATGTTATTGGTTCCTCGGATAAATTAATTCTTGAACTTGTTTTATTGAATTTTATATCATTGTCATCATCCTCATGTTTATATTATGTTGAAAGTCATCTCGTGGGTATTCAGAAGCATAGATGGACTTGGTATGATTATGACCAAGGATTATTCGGTGTAATCATGACCGTAATGTTACAAATGATGTGGTAAAAATCCTCATTGGTCCGTGAGTGCATTGATGGACAGCTTGTTGGCATGATCATGACCATTAATGAATACACAAATATTCTCGCCCAGTAGGCATGGATAATTGTGGTCGTGATACTAAAGAATATCCTCGTCAGAAAGCAGTGGGTGATTCGATGATGTGAAATATTTATTGTCGAGTCTCGCTTATAAAAGTGATGAAAAACCTTTAAATCATAAAAGATAGTAGATTTTATTTTCTACTTGACTCTTTTAATGGATTGTTTTGTTCCACCGCAGTTAAACTTGATGTTTATTATATTTTATCTGCTTTAACATCGTCAAGGCTAATGATAATTTATTCGCATTATCTTAGTCATAATATTTTTATCGGGCTAGTTGAGCTCACCTTTCTTTCATTGTTCTCTTCGTGAAATGAGAATATAATGGGACTAGCTCTGGGAACGAGTAATGGGTCAAGAGGATAAGATTAGTAGTCCTCACTATTTCGTGAAATAGTGTGATAATAATTGTAATGAGGACTCCTTTTGAGTTTGTATAATCTCTAGTAGATAATAATTGTATTCAAACTCACAGCTTATGTTTTGTCGTATTATACACTTATATATTGTATTAGTAAGTTGTATTTGAATTTTGCATCATGTATCCATGCACCCAAGATGGGTGATGTATACCTAATTTTGGGGCGCCACAGCTTGGTATCAAAGCTTAGGATACGATCCCCGGCTAAGATGTGAGAATAGTACTAGAGGGAGAGACGGGAATTCCTTCGCTAGTATTTGACCTACCTAAGTTTATGTGGCTATTTTATTGGCTCTACAAAATATAGGGATAATATGTTACATGTCAATTAACCTTTTGTTTTGTAAGAGATTCAAAATGACATCCGAGAATGTTGAGAATAAGAATGGAGCACAAAGCATCGCTGATTCACCACATATCAATAATCGTGGATAATGTGCATTAGAAGGCGATAATCCTCATGCAAACAACAACACCGACCAAATGATGAATGATCAAATGTTCAGAGGTTTTATGCAATTCATGCAACAAAGAAAGTAGAGCGGCTCCTATCCAAAACGTAGGTGGAAACACTCGAAACTCTCTCAAGGTCACCGCTAAATAGTTCAAGGAGTCGGGACCACCGAGTTTAAGGAGAGCCAAAACCACTTATATATGAAGCATGGATAAAGCAGATCACCAAGATATTTGATGTCTTGGGATGCTCCGAGGAGTAAAGGTTCCTTTCACGCTTTTATGTCATGTAGGAGAGGCAGACATCGGTGGGAATCCAGAAAACGACTCAACCTCGCCAGATCAAGATATCTTGGGAGAAGTTCCAAGAGTCTATTCAACGACAAATACTTTCCCGAAAGTATTCGCCACATGAAGGAGGTGGAGTTTATCAAGTCGAATAAAACAATATGACCGTGTCGCAATACGAGGCAAAATTCATGAGTTATCCTTGGTTACATGGCCCCACTTGGTGGATAATGAAAGAGAGAATGGCGCGAATGTTTTTAAGAGGTTTGAAGTCGAGATACGCCAACATCTTATTTCTCATAAAACCGTGTTTGTATTCGATGTTGTAAATAGGGCTCGCTTAGTGGAGCGATAACGAGAGTCAACGCAAACTAAAAGAGAGCAAATTTAAAAAATTATAATACCAAATGAGAGAGTCATCAAAGCTAGGACAACAAGCGTGGAGGGAATCAACAGCCGTAAATGGTAACCACTTTTATGGGTAATCGTGGCCAAAACAATAAGAATGGACATTTCAGAAAGAGGAGATTCAACAATGATGGAAAGACGCCAAGACCAAAGACCCGTTGTTAAGGAAGGAGAAAGACCACCTATCATATGCTTCAAATGCGAGGGAGGGACACATCAGTCCAAAAAGGATGTCATCCAAAGCATGTTATAATTGTGGAAGAGAAGGTCACTTTTAGCCCGATTTTGTCGCTCACCAAGACAAATTCAGGGCCTAGGATGGAGGCACCAAAGGCCGGCCCCAAAGGTCAAAGAGGTGTAAGGAGAGCATTTGTCAGGACCTCCCAGAAAGCAAGGAACCCGAATGAGGTCATCACGGTAAGCTTATCATAAACTCTAACTAAGTCTATACTTTATTTGATACCTGGTTCTACCCATTCTTTTATTTCTCCTACTTGCGCCATCGATTAAATTTGACCGAGAAATTAGACTTTTGATTTATCTCGTGGAAACTCCGCTGGGAGAAACCTTCATTACATCCATCGCTTATAAGTCTTGTTTGGTTCAAATCGGCACCCTCACATTACCTCGTCGATCTTATTTCATTGAAAATACTTGCATTTGACGTGATTCTAGGGATTGATTGGTTAACTACTCATCATGCAAAATTGATTATTTTCGTAAGGTTGTTAGCTTTCATATTCCTAATCAACCTATTATGCTAATTCAAGCCGACCAAACCATTAAAATCAATCACGGCCATCTCAAGCCATAAAGCTATTCGCTTATTAAAAAATGGATGTCAAGCTTTCTTAGCTCATGTCACAGATCTAAACAAAAATACGCCGCCTTTGAATGATATTTCATTGTTAATAAATTTCCGACGTATTCTCAAGAACTTCCTCGCCTACCTCAGAGCGTGAAATTGAATTTTGTATCGACTTGAACCCTAAGACAAAACCCATTTCCAAAGCCCCATATCGAATGGCTCTATTGAACTTCGTGGAGTTAAAGACCCAACCGCAGGAATTGTTAGACATTGGCTTTATTCATCCCTAGTACTTCTCTTGGGGTGCTCCTGCTCTATTCGTGAAGAAGAAAGATGGGAGTATGCGATTTTGTATTGATTATCTGGAGTTGAATCATGTCACCATCAAAAATAGGTATCCATTGCCACGTATTGATGACCCGTTTGACTACTTGTAAGGAGCCAAATTCTTTTCAAAGATCGATCTTCGCTCCGGATATCACCAATTGAAGATTAGAACCGATGACATTCCAAAGACGGCCGTAACTCTAAGACGGCATTATGAATTCCTAGTCATGTCCTTTCGATCGACTAATGCCCCGCCGCTTTTCATGGATATGATGAACCGAGTATTCAAGGAATATTTGGATCACTTTGTGGTCGCCTTTATTGATGACATCCTTATTTATTCCAAAAGCCGTGAAGATCATGAGCAACACTTGAGGTCGACACTCCAAAAGCTTCGTGAATATAAGCTTTATGCCAAGTTGAAGAAATGCGAGTTCGCTTCGAGGAAGTAGCATTCCTTGGGCACGTGGTATCAAGTCATGGAATATCCGTTGACCCAAACAAAGATTGAAGCTATTCAAAGTCGGGAGCAACCTAAATCAATGGATCAAGCACGTAGCTTTTTGCTTGAGCCGGTTATTATCGGAGATTCGTGGAAGGATTTTTTCTAATCGCTACTCCATCGACTCAAACCGACTTTGAAAGATACAAAGTTCTATTGGAGCGTAAGAATGTGAGAAGAGTTTTCAAGAACTCAAGAGGAGACTCATTTCAAAGACTGCTCGACAATACCATCCGCCTTGAGGGATTTGTCATCTACAAGTGATGCTTCGTAGCAAAAGGGGTGGGATGTGTTCTCATGCAACATGGAAAAGTCATAGTTTATGCCTCATGATAACTCAAAGAATATGAGAGGAATTATCCTACTCATGATCTAGAGTTGGTACCGTTGTCTTTGCACTTAAAATTTGGAGGCATTACTTGTATGGGGAGAAAGTGGAGATCTTTACTTGATCATAAAAGCCTCAAATATTTCTTCACTCAAAAGGAACTCAACACGCGACAACGACGCTGGCTTGAATCTATTGAAAGATTATGATCATACCATCCAATACCATCCCCGAAAAGTTTAAACGTGGTAGCCGTGACGATCGAGTAGTAAGATCATATGCAAGCACGAAAAGCGATATTGTCAACGCAAAGGGCCCATTTTGTGTGACTTGCAAAGGATGGAGATAGAGTTAAAGACTCAGGACGATGTGATGATGGCGTATATATGAGTAGAACCGACTTTAATCGATAAAGTTAAAGTCGCCGCTGCTGCACACGGAGTCGATGCGATGAGGAAGAAAGTGCAAGAAGGTGCTATGCCAAGCAAGAATCGATGAAGAAGGAATACTTCGAGTCAACTCTGCACTTTGTGTTCCTAACGAATTTCGATTTAAAGTATAAAATCATGATGGAGGCGCACAACACACCGCTTGTAATCCATCTCGGGAGTACAAAATGTATCATGATATTCATCATACATTTTGGTGGAGCAATATGAAGAGAGAGATAGCGTTGTTTATCTCAAGGTGTCTAACTTGTCAACGAAGTTAAAAGTGAGCATCAAGTACCAAAAGGTCCATTGCAACCACTTGAAATTCCGTAATGGAAGTGGGAGCACATTACCATGGATTTCGCTTACGGCCTTCCTAAGGTTTCTCAAGGCATAGATGCGATTTGGGTCATTGTTGATAGATCGACCAAGTCCGCTTCATTTCTTACCGATACGAGAAACTTATACACTTGAACGCCTTGCTTCAGATGTACATAAACGAGATTGTAAGATCGCATGGTATGCCAAGATCCATAGTTTTCGATCGAGACCCAAGATTCACTTCACGATTTTGGGTTAGTTTGCAAAAAGCTATGGGCACAGATTTCACGATTTAGCTCTAAGATATCATCCTCGATCGATTGACGGACAAATGGAGAGGACTATTCAAACTCTCAAGATCTATTAAGACTCGTGGTCCTTGATTTCAAGGAAGTTGGGACAAGTTCTTACCATTGGTGGAGTTTTCCTACAACAACAGCTTATCGCAAGTATCGCATGGCTCCATTCAAGCGCCAGATGGAAGAAAGTGTCGCTCTCCAAAGATGTCGGGATGAGGTGGGTGAAGCAACGTTGTTGGGACCGAGTTGGTACGTATGACTATTTTAAAAGATTCAAACGATCCGACAACGATAAAAACCTCACAAAATCGATAAAAGAGTTATGCCGATCTTCATCGAAAAGGACGGGAATTCGATATAGAGATCATGTGTTGTTACGTGTTGCTCCATGGAAAGGAGTTACAAGATTTGGAAAGAGAGGAAAACTCAATCCTCGATTCATCGGCCCATTTTTAATCCTCGATCGAGTAGAAATCGTGGGCCTATAGACTCGCTTTTACCGCCAAGTATGTCTCGTGTTCATAACGCTTTTCACATATCCATGTTACGTAAATATGTGAAAGACCCAACCACATTATCGAAGTTAGAACCGGACGAAATAATGGAAGATTTGACGTATGAAGAGGTTCCCTGCTCAAATCTTGGATAAGAAGGAACATATTCTACGCTTCAAAAGTTATACCTCAAGTCAAAGTTTTGTGGAGAAACCACGATGTTGAGGAAATGACTGGGAGTTAGAATCAAATGAAATCAAGGTATCCTTACCTCTTCGACATACTGTGTATCGCACTCTAATTTCGAGGGCGTAAATTTCATAAGAAGGGAGGTTGTAAGACCCCAACTTTTATAAATAAAGATGAATTTTCTATAAATATTATTTTTGAATATTATGGAATAAATTTGATATAATGTTATAGTTGTGGGTAATATTTATAAATTTTGCAAAGTAAGCAAGTTGTTATAAAATATTCGCTTTGGTCTGGGAATATTCTTTTTGTTTGGGAATATTCACGACGACTACTCAATCATTGGTGGACCCCATAACTAAAGTATTGTCGTAGTTAGAAAACGACAAAATTATCTTTCTATAAAAATAACTACGGAGGTGTTACCGTTAAAACCGTTGAACTACCCGTAGTAAAAGTACAAGAATACGCTGTGGGTTGCATAAAACACACCAGATTGATTATCGATGCTTACGTGAGAAGTCACTCACCTATACTCAATTATTGCTACAAGAATTCACGCATCATATCTCTTATATTATTGATTCAATTATTGTCACAAAGATCATCTCAGATAATATGTTATATTATTAAATCAATAATTGAGACGACAAGTTATAAATGATTAATAATTGTTGAAAGATTAAATATGTGTTGATTAAAATAAAATGATTTGTGGTAATATTTATTCAATCCTTGATGTATATAAAGAGTCTGTTATGAGACTTTTGTGGTAAGTTTGGTTATTTTTATGGGGGCCCATATGTCATCATCTAAGAGTCTCTTAATTAATAATAATTACCTTCGCCAATAGTAATTACCAATTTACACAAACAATAGTAATTAACCACAGTAATTACCAAACCACTTGTAATTTCATATTTAAAAGGCCGAACCACTTGTCGTTTCACATTAAAAGGCCGAACCAATTGTCGCTTTCACATTACAAAGCGCCAAACCACTTTTCTTTTCACATCATCACCGTCAAGCCACTTGCCTTTTCACATGGCAAGTGCTAAGCTAGAAATCTTCTATAAATAGAGGCCTAGTGCTTCATTATTTTTCACTTAATTCATTCAAGCTTATAGAGAGAGAAAGTATAGAGAGAATAAGAGAGAAAGAAGAAGAGTATTCTGTTACTACACTATCAAGTAAAGATTCAATCTCCTACTAAAGTAAGGGTGTTATTCTTTCTTATTCATGAAGAGAACTGTTGTTATTCCATTGCTTATTATTCTCGTTGGAATAACTCAGATACGCGGTTTACCCTATACTTGGTGACATTCTTCTATTATTCGTTGGAACATCCGAACATTCGTGTGTGTGTTTTACACCCGACCGGTTCCGCTTTTTTATTATTATTCGCTGGAACATCCTCGCTCTGTGTGTTTTACACCGACCGGTTCCGCTTTCTTTATTATATTCGTTGAATATCCCGTCTTGGTGTTTTTACGCCGACGGGTTCCATTCTTTATTATTATTATTCGTTATGCATTTTGACTGGTTCCGTTATTTATTATTCTCGCTGAATAACTCGCTCAAGGCCTATCGCATGCATGGTGATTTCTTTTGTTATTCCATTCTTTATTATACTCAATTGGTTAAAACTTTGACTTCTATACTCCATGAAATTAGTGGAATATCCTCGATATTTGCGCTTCATCCAAAGATCCTTTCATGGAAATATTCTTCTAAGTATTCTTGAATTTTACTCTACAAAGCAAAGATTCATGTCGATATTTTGATGTTATTGGTTCCTCGGATAAATTAATTTTGAACTTGTTTTATTGAATTCTTATATCATTGTCATCATCCTCATGTTTATATTATGTTGAAAGTCATCTGTGGCCTCAGAAAGCATAGATGGACTTGGTATGATTATGCACTGTGGATTATTCTAAGTGTAATCATGACCGTAATGTTACAAATGATGTGGTAAAAGTCCTCATTGGCCCGTAGTGCATTGATGGATGCTTGTTGGCATGATCATGACCATTAATGAATACACAAATATTCTTGGGCCCGTAGTGTATGGATAATTGTGGTCGGATACTAAAGAATATCCTCGTCAGAAAGTAAAGGGTGATTCGATGATGTGGAATATTTATTGTCGAGTCTCAAATTTATAACAAAGTGATGAAAAACTTTTAAATCATAAAAGATAGTAGATTTTATTTTCTACTGACTCTTTTTAATGGATTGTTGGTTCCACCGCAGCTTAAACTTGATGTTTATTATATTTTATCGCTTTAACATCGCTCAAGGCTAATGATAATTTATTTCGCATTATCTTAGTCATAATATTTCTTATCGGGCTAGTTGAGCTCACCCTTTCTTTCACCGTTTCTTCGTGAAATGAGAATATAGCCGGGACTTAGCTTCTGGGAACTGGAGTAATGGTCCAGAGGATAAGATTAGTAGTCCCTCACTATTCTCGTGAAATAGTGTGATAATAATTGTAATGAGGACTCCTTTTGAGTTTGTATAATCTCTAGAGAGACAATATTTGTATTCAAACTCATAGCTTATGTTTTGTCGTCGATTGTACATTTATAGCTTGTATTAGTAAGTTGTATTTGAATTTGCATCATGTATCTCATGCACCCAAGATGGGTGATGTATACCTAATTTTGGGGGCGCCACAAATTGGTATCAAAGCTTAGGATATGATCCTCGCTAAGATGTGAGAATAGTACTAGAGGGGAGAGACGGGAATTCTTCGCTAGTATGACCTACCTAAGTTTATGTGCTATTTTATTGGCTCACGTAATATAGGATAATATGTTACATGTCAATTAACCTTTGTTTTGTGGCAAGATTCAAAATGACATCCGAGAATGTTGAGAATAAGCAATGGAGCACAAGCGCACCGCTGATTCACCACATATCAATAATCGTGATAATGTGCATCAGAAGGCGATAATCCTCATGCAAACAACAACACCGACCAAATGATGAATGATCAAATGTTCGAGAGTTTTATGTAATTCATGCAACAAAGAAAGTAGAGCGGCTCCTCGCCCAAAACGTAGGTGGAAACATCGAAACTCTCTCTGCCATCACCGCTAAACAGCTTCAAGGAGCCGGGACCACCGAGTTTAAGGGAGAGCCAAAACCACTTATGGCGGAAGCATGGATAAAGAAGATCACCAAGATATTTGATGTCTTGGGATGCTCCGAGGAGCAAAAGGTTCCTTTCACGCCTTTTATGTCATGCGGAGAGGCAGACATCGGTGGGAATCCAGAAACGTACTCAACCCGCCAGATCAAGATATCTTGGGAGAAGTTCCAGAGTCGTTTCAACGACAAATACTTTCCCGAAAGTATTCGCCACATGAAGGAGGTGGAGTTTATCAAGTCGAACAAAACAATATGACCGTGTCGCAATACGAGGCAAAATTTATGAGTTATCCCTGGCCAAGGCCCCACTGGTGGATAATGAAGAGAGAATGAGAATAATAATGTTTTTAAGAGGTTTGAAGTCGAGATACGCCAACATCTTATTTCTCATAAACCGTGTTTGTATTCAGATGTTGTAAATAGGGCTCGCTTAGTGGAGCGATAACGAGTCAACGCTAACTAAAAAGAGAGCAAATTGACAAAATTATAATACCAATGAGTAGAAGTCAAGCTTTATGACAACAAGCGTGGAGGAATCAACAGCCGTAAATGGTAACCACTTTGGTGGTAATCGTACAAAACAATAAGAATGGACATTTCAAGAAGAGGAGATTCAACAATGATGGAAAGACGCCAAGACCAAAGACCCGTTGTTAAGGAAGGAGAAAGACCACCTATCATATGCTTCAAATGCGAGGGAGGGACACATCAGTCCAAATTGCATGATGTCATCCAAAGCATGTTATAATTGTGGAAGAGAAGGTCACTTAGCCCGATTTTGTCGCTCATCAAGACAAATTCAAGCTAGGATGGAGGCACCAAAGGTCGCCCCTGTAAAGGTCAAAGCCTAGAGTGCAAGGGAGAGCATTTGTTGTGACTCTCCGTAAAGCAAGGAACCCGAATGAGGTCATCACGGTAAGCTTATCATAAACTCTAACGAAGTCTATACTTTATTTGATACCGGTTCTACCCATTCTTTTATTTCTCCTACTTGCGCCATCGATTAAATTCGACCGAGAAATTAGACTTTGACTTATCTCGTGGAAACTCCGCTGGGAGAAACCTTCATTACATCCATCGCTTATAAGTCTTGTTTGGTTCAAATCTGCACTTCACATTACCCGTCGATCTTATTTCATTGAAAATACTTGCATTTGACGTGATTCTAGGGATTGATTGGTTAACTACTCATCATGCAAAAATTGATTGTTTTCGTAAGGTTGTTAGCTTTCATATTCCTAATCAACCTATTATGCTAATTCAAGCCGACCAAACCATTAAAATCAATCACGGCCATCTCAAGCCATAAAGCTATTCGCTTATGAAAAAATGGATGTCAAGCTTTCTTAGCTCATGTCACGATCTAAACAAAAATACGCCACTTTGAATGATATTTCATTGTTAATAAATTTCCGACGATTCTCAAGAACTTCCCGCCTACCCTCAGAAAGCGTGAAATTGAATTTTGTATCGACTCTGAACCCTAAGATAAAACCCATTTCCAAAGCCCCATATCGAATGGCTCCTATTGAACTTCGTGGAGTTAAAGACCCAACCGCAGGAATTGTTAGACATTGGCTTTATTCGTCCTAGTACTTCTCCTGGGGTGCTCCTGCTCTATTCGTGAAGAAGAAAGATGGGAGTATGCGATTTTTGTATTGATTATCTGGAGTCAATCATGTCACCATCAAAAATAGGTATCCATTGCCACGTATTGATGACCGCTTGACCAGCTTGCAAGGAGCCAAATTTTTTCAAAGATTGATCTTCGCTCCGGATATCACCAATTGAAGATTAGAACCGATGACATTCCAAAAGACGGCTTTAACTCCTGCAGACGGCATTATGAATTCCTAGTCATGTCCTTTCGATCGACTAATGCCCGCCGCCTTCATGGATATGATGAACCGAGTATTCAAGGAATATTTGGATCACTTTGTGGTCGCCTTTATTGATGACATCCTTATTTATTCCAAAAGCCGTGAAGATCATGAGCAACACTTGAGGTCGACACTCCAAAAGCTTCGTGAATATAAGCTTTATGCCAAGTTCAAGAAATGCGAAGTTCGCTTCGAGGAAGTAGCATTCCTTGGGCACGCGGTATCAAGTCATGGAATATCCGCTGACCCAAAGAAAGATCGAAGCTATTCAAAGTCGGGAGCAACCTAAATCGCTGATCAAGCACGTAGCTTTCTTTGCTTAATGGGTTATTATCTGAGATTCGTGGAAGGATTTTCTAATCGCTACTCCATCGACTCAAATTTGACTTGAAAGATACAAAGTTCTATTGGAGCGAAGAATGTGAGAAGAGTTTTCAAGAACTCAAGAGAGACTCATTTCAAAGACTGCTCGACAATACCATCCGCTCTTGAGGGATTTGTCATCTACAAAGTGATGCTTTCAGCAAAGGGTTGGGATGTGTTCTCATGCAACATGGAAAAGTCATAGTTTATGCCTCATGACAACTCAAAGAATATGAGAGGAATTATCCTACTCATGATCTAGAGTGGCAAATGTTGTCTTTGCACTTAAAATTTGGAGGCATTACTTGTATGGGGAGAAAGTGGAGATCTTTTACGATCATAAAAGCCTCAAATATTTCTTCACTCAAAAGGAACTCAACATGCGACAACGACGCTGGCTTGAACTGCTGAAAGATTATGATCATACCATCCAATACCATCCCCGAAAAGCAAACGTGGTAGCCGACGACGAGAGAGGTAAGATCATATGCAAGTACGAAAAGCGATATTGTCAACGCAAAGGCCCATTTTGTGTGACTTGCAAAGGATGGAGATAGAGTTAAAGACTCTGTGGACGCATGTGATGATGGCGTAATATACGAGTAGAACCGACTTTAATCGATAAAGTTAAAGTCGCTCAAGCTACGCACTGGAGCCGATGCGATGAGGAAGAAAGTGCAAGAAGGTGCTATGCCGTAAGCAAGAAGAATGAAGAAAGGAATACTGAGTCAACTCTGCACTTTGTGTTCCTAACGACCTCGATTTAAAGTATAAAATCATGATGGAGGCGCACAACACACCGCTTGTAATCCATCTCGGGAGTACCAAAATGTATCATGATATTCGCCATACATTTTGGTGGAGCAATATGAAGAGAGAGATAGCGTTGTTTATCTCAAGGTGTCTAACTTGTCAACGAAAGTTAAAGCGGAGCATCAAGTACCAAAAGGTCCATTGCAACCACTTGAAATTCCGTAATGGAAGTGGGAGCACATTACCATGGATTTTGTTAACGGCCTTCCTAAGGTTTCTCAAGGCATAGATGCGATTTGGGTCATTGTTGATAGATCGACCAAGTCCGCTTCATTTCTTACCGATACGAGAAACTTATACACTTGAACGCCTTGCTCAGATGTACATAAACGAGATTGTAAGATCGCATGGTATGCCAAGATCCATAGTTTCGATCGAGACCCAAGATTCACTTCACGATTTTGGGTTAGTTTGCAAAAAGCTATGGGCACAGATTTCACGATTTAGCTCTAAGATATCATCCTCGACGGACGGACAATGGAGAGGACTATTCAAACTCTTCAAGATCTATTAAGACTCGTGGTCCTTGATTTCAAGGGAAGTTGGGACAAGTTCTTACCATTGGTGGAGTTTTCCTACAACAACAGCTTATCAAGCAAGTATTGGCATGGCTCCATTCAAGCGCCAGATGGAAGAAAGTGTCGCTTCCAAAGATGCCGGGATGAGGTGGGTGAAGCAACGTTGTTGGGACCGAGTTGGTACGTATGACTACTTTTAAAAGATTCAAACGATCCGACAACGTATAAAAACCTCACAAAATCGATAAAAGAGTTATGCCGATCTTCATCGAAAGGACGGGAATTCGATATAGAGATCATGTGTTGTTACGTGTTGCTCCATGGAAAGGAGTTACAAGATTTGGAAAGAGAGGAAAACTCAATCCTCGATTCATCGGCCCATTTTTAATCCTCGATCGAGTAGGAATCGTGGGCCTATAGACTCGCTTTTACCGCCAAGTATGTCTCGTGTTCATAACGCTTTTCACATATCCATGTTACGTAAATATGTGAAAGACCCAACCACATTATCGAAGTTAGAACCGGGACGAAATAGCTAAGATTTGACGTATGAAGAGGTTCCTATTCAAATCTTGGATAAGAAGGAACATATTCTACGCTCAAAAGTTATACCTCAAGTCAAGGTTTTGTGGAGAAACCACGATGTTGAGGAAATGACTGGGAGTTAGAATCAAATGAAATCAAGGTATCCTTACCTCTTCGACATACCGTACGCATTCTAATTTCGAGGGCTTAAATTTCATAAGAAGGGAGGTCAGTAAGACCCCAACTTTTATAAATAAAGATGAATTTTCTATAAATATTATTTTTGAATATTATGGAATAAATTTGATATAATGTTATAGTTGTGGGTAATATTTATAAATTTTGCAAAAGTAAGCAAGTTGTTATAAAATATTCGCTTGGTCTGGGAATATTCTTTTGTCGGGAATATTCAGACGACTACCAATCATTGGGTGGACCCCATTAAACGGAAGTATTGTCGTAGTTAGAAAACGACAAAATTATCTTTCTATAAAAATAACTACGGAGGTGTTACCGTTAAAACCGTTGAACTACCCTAGTAGTAAAAGTACAAAGAATACGCTGTGGTTGCATAGAGTATTACACCAGATTGATTATCGATGCTTACGTGAGAAGTCACTCACCTATACTCAATTATTGCTACAAGAATTTCTACGATCATATCTCTTATATTATTGATTCAATTATTATCACAAGATCATCTCAGATAATATGTTATATTATTAAATCAATAATTGAGACGACAAGTTATAAATGATTAATAATTGTTGAAAGATTAAATATGTGTTGATTAAAATAAAATGATTTGTGGTAATATTTATTCAATCCTCGATGTATATAAAGAGTCTTGTATGAGACGCTTGTGGTAAGTTTGGTTATTTTATGGGGGCCTATATGTCATCATCTAAGAGTCTCTTTTAATAGTAATTACCTTCATAATAGTAATTACCTTCGTCAATAGTAATTACCTTCACAATAGTAATTACTTTACCACCGTCAACCACTAATTCGTTTCATATTATAAAGCGCCAAACCACTTGTCGCTTCACATTACAAAAGGCCGAACCAATTGTCGTTTCACATTACAAAAGGCCAAACCACTTTTCTTTTCACATCACTCACCGTCAAGCTTCACTGCCTTTTCACATGGCAAGTGCTAAGCTAGAAATCTTCTATAAATAGAGGCCTAGTGCTTCATTATTTTCACTTAATTCATTCAAGCTTATAGAGAGAGAAGTATAGAGAGAATAAGAGAGAAAGAAGAAGAGTATTCTGTTACTACACTATCGTAAAGATTCAATCTCCTACTAAAGTAAAGGGTGTTATTCTTTCTTATTCATGAAGAGAACTGTTGTTATTCCATTGCTTATTATTTCGTTGGAATAACTCAGATACGCGGCTTTTACCCCTATACTTGGTGACATTCTTCTATTATTCTCTATTGGAACATCCCGTCTGGTGTTTTACAACCTGACCGGTTCCGCTTTTATTATTATTTCGTTGGAACATCCCGTCTGTGTGTTTTACACCGACCGGTTCCATTCTTTATTATTCTCGTTGAATATCCTCGTCTGCAGGCTTTTACGCCGACCGGTTCCGTTATTTATTATTCTATTGAATAACTCATGTGCGGCCTATCGCATGCATGGTGATTTCTTTTGTTATTCCATTCTTTATTATACTCACTTGGTTAAAACTTTGACTTCTATACTCCATGAAATTAGTGGAATATCCTTGATATTTGCGCTTCATCCAAGATCCTTTCATGGAAATATTCTTCTAAGTATTCTTGAATTTTACTCTACAAAGCAAAGATCATGTCGATAATTTTGATGTTATTGGTTCTCGGATAAATTAATTCTTGAACTTGTTTTATTGAATTCTTATATCATTGTCATCATCCTCATGTTTATATTATGTTGAAAGTCATCTCGTGTATTCAGTAGTGCATAGATGGACTTGGTATGATTATGACTGTGGATTATTCGGTGTAATCATGACCGTAATGTTACAAATGATGTGGTAAAAATCCTCATTGGCCCGTAGTGCATTGATGGATGCTTGTTGGCATGATCATGACCATTAATGAATACACAAATATTCTGGCCCGTAGTGCATGGATAATTGTGGTCGTGATACTAAAGAATATCCTTTCCGTAGTGTAGGGTGATTCGATGATGTGGAATATTTATTGTCGAGTCTCGCCTATAATAAAGTGATGAAAACCTTTTAAATCATAAAAGATAGTAGATTTTATTTTCTACTTGACTCTTTTAATGGATGTTGTTCCACCGCAGCTTAAACTTGATGTTTATTATATTTTATCGCTTAACATCGTTCAAGGCTAATGATAATTTATTCTCGCATTATCTTAGTCATAATATTTTTATCGGGCTAGTTGAGCTCACCCTTTCTTTCACCGTTTCTTCGTGAAATGAGAATATAGCCGGGACTTAGCCTGGGAAACTGAGTAATGGTCCAGAGGATAGCATTAGTAGTCCCTCACTATTTCGTGAAATAGTGTGATAATAATTGTAATGAGGACTCCTTTTGAGTTTGTATAATCTCTAGTAGACAATATTTGTATTCAAACTCTCAGCTTTATGTTTTGTCAGATTGTATACTTACAGCTTGTATTAGTAAGTTGTATTTGAATTCGCATCATGTATCCATGCACCCAAGATGGGTGATGTATACCTAATTTTGGGGATAACCTTTGTTTTAATACCACTTGTTGGAAAAAATCACCTCCCAAATACTATTCTATATCAAATGATAAAAATAGCAGTACATGTCAAACATATGGGGTTCATTTAATGGTCAAGGAGACAAGCATGATGGAAGTTACAAACTTTGTTTTACTAACTTTGTTTCCTTAATAATGGGGCTCCCACTAACTTTGTTTTACTATCTTTGTCTCCTTAATAATGGGTCAGGACCCAAAATAAAGTACTTATGTTGAACATTATTATTCTTATTTTAATAATGTATCATAATCTTTAACACCGCTCGTGTCCTGAATTATTTTATACTCGGCTCCTTTGGTCCATCCCAAGCTTGAGGACTAGTATAACATTCCATACACATTTTAGCTTTAACAGGCGCTTTATAATAAGCCCATTCAAACTGACTTTGAGCACCACCATATAAAGTACAATCCAATCTAGATTATAGAGCCTAAAACTCATGACAAAATAAATTTGTCCCACCAGCCCGTATTACCGAGTTTCATTTCAAATACAACGTTCTAATTCACAGTATATACATAATACAAGTCAACAACTTCTCAAACCCTTGAGATGACATTTCTCAAACCCAAAGCCAACTCAACGAGTTCGTTTAAGGAGTGACTCGCCTATCCGAAGACATCCGAACCCTTGATGCTGACATAAAGGGGGAGAATAAAGGGAAAGGATTTCAAGGCAAGGGCAGAGGCGGAGGACAATCCGGAGGATAATTCCAAACTCAATCCTCAAGGAGTCCTCCTACAAGGCAGACTCACCAACAGACTCCACGATCTGGCCATCAGACTCAACGGTCTGATCAGCAGAAAGTCTTAATGGCTCAGCCAATAAGGAGTCTAGGGCCAGCTACCAGCTCACACAATGTGACCACCATAGGCCTCAGAATGCCAATTGGAGATCCTGCATTCATGAATAGACATGATCACAATCCTAGGCTAAGCCCAAGTGAGTTGGAAGATCTAGCAAGGAGAGATGAAGCAAGTAAGAAAAGAAGGGCTGAGGAAAAGATCAAAGAAATAGAGATAAGTGAAAGTTTAAATTCTTATTGATGTAAAGCTAAATTGTAATATTCTTCGAACATCAATAAATTCATGCTTATACTCTAGAAATTTCAGCTGCTCACTGAAATACTAAGTCATGTTTACTTTCCTGCAAATGCATCTAGAAACTAATAATCATGACAACAAATCTCCTTGGTTATGTCAACATCAAATAAGGGGAGATTGTTGGGAGAGTGCATATTTTGATTTGATGTTTAAATGTAAATGCTCATGATTATATGTAAAGTCCTTAAAGGAATATATGTACAAGGACTTAGTGATAGATCAAATTTGTTAGGTTGATCTACATCTTGAAGTGTAATAGATAGGCTTCAACAAGAATCGTAGAGTGTAAAGCTGCTCAAGATTTTAGAAGCCAAGGCAAAAATATAGAGCTCAGAGGATCGTAGTGTGCCTGCCTTGAAGGACCTATTCGGGAATCGTAGAGTGGTCCCAACGTTTGCCGAGCCAACTCAGAGATCGTAGTGTGCTCTCAGAAACGTAGAGCTTGCAAAACAAGCAAGTGAAGATCGTAGTGTGCAAGTGTTTAAGAGAAATCGTAGTGCTCTTGGTTGACAGCATCAAACCAAGCACCAAGGTGACAAGACACCACGATCTGGATCGTAGAGTATCATCTGCCTTGTGTCTGAAGCATCGAGCCCCGCCTTTTGTTTGGAGACAATTTCAAACAAATGTGGAATGGGTTTTCAACGTTGAAGTCCTCACTAGTCCTAAGGAACGTATTCAAGAAGCTAAGGAAAGGACCATAGGACAGAGAAAAACACCTTTTCAGGTGTTAGGTGAGAAAGCAGTCTGCTATGTCAGTGGGTCAGAATACAATTCAAAATATGTACAGAAAAGTCTCCATCAAGGTTCAGAAATGTCAAATGCATTTAATGCTTCATCAAAAGGCTTCAACGGATAGATTTCAAGGATCACATATATGCAAAACATATGCAGATGAGAAGAATAAACAAGCATTGAACAAAAACGTACAAGAACTCTCAACGCTCAACTCTACGATCTGAAAAAAAAGAGAAAGCTTTCTCAGCTACTTAGTTCTTTCGAACAAGTGCTTAAACAGCAACTGAGTAGCACCAATCAAGAACTCAACAACTACTAATCAACTGAAGTAAGAGTTCCAAGTCAGAAGGACTTGAAGAGTTCTAAGTGAACTGTGAAGAGCCAAGTCTGGTGGACTTGAAGAGTTCAAGAGTGAACTAAAAAGTGCCTAGACTGCTGGTCTAGAAGGAATCTGTGAGATTCAGAAAGTGTAAAAGATATCCTTAATTAGTGGATTTCCTACTCGAGGAGTAGAAGAGTGGACTAAGAGCTTTAAGTGCTCTGAACTACTTAAAACGACTATGTCTATTACATTCTTGCTATAACTGTTATATCTGCAATAACTGCCTCACTCTCATTAATTCACTATCTTAAGGGAGATTAAAACAAATATTAATTCCGTTGTGTTTTAATCATTATCAACTAACAAGTTAAAATAAAAAGAATTTTTAAATATCTATTCAACCCCCCCCCCCTTATAGATAACTATTGTGCCTCCGGGAACTAACACTATTGTCTTTGATAAATCAAATGATAAAAATAGCAGTACATGTGAAACATATCAAAGTTGCAGTTCCTCCAAAATAATAATTGTTGCATGAAATAATGAGATGAAAAATAGCAAGGTACAAGACACCAAAATTTTACTTGAAAAATCCTCTAAAATTAAGAGGTAAAAACCACGGGACGATCTCAAAAAAATTCACTATAATAAACAGAGATAATACAAAGATATCTTAATTTGAGTACAAACTCAAATTAATTCACTACAATAACCTGTGATGGAACCCAAATAAAAATACCTATTTGTTTTTTGATCTATTTTTTGTTTGTTTTTCTAAGCTTTAGCAGAAAGCAGAAGTTTACTCTACCCCTTGTTCTCTCTTGCTCCCGGATTTCTTACCCTCCTCCCTTACAAATAATGTTAATATATATGCAAACGGAGTTGGTGTTCATTTAATGGTCAAGGAGACAAGCATGATGGAAGTTACTAACTTTGTCTCCTCAATAACAGGGGCGGATGCAGGTTAGGGCAGGGGGGCACCTGCCCCCACTGAAATTTCAGAAGTCAGACGTTAACTTGAAAAAAAAATATTGAGAAGGCTTTTATACTTCAAAAGTTCCACTACATCACTGCTACACTATAAAAGACCAAGTCTAATTTTTTAAATCAATTGGACGTGGTCTAGGTGGACAAATCTCACTACAATACTACATTAGACTTTTAGTACTTCACTTTTATCTCCATGATAGACTTTTAGTACTTCATTTTTCAACAAAAGGAGGGAGCAACAGAGCATCGTGTATATTTTAATTTAATTTTATAAATTTAACAATTGCTATAGAAATTTTTGTAATTATTTATAGATTCTTTTTTTGTACTTTTACAAAATCAAGGTTTTTAAAGCAACACTCCAACAATGAAGAGAACTCCATCAAATAAAAGTCCTTCAAGTTCAAGTACGTGTTCTATTCTATTTTTACTTTCTTTAAATTTTGTAATTTATTTTGTAATGTTACGTGTTGGTTGTTAGTGGTTTAATTGAGATTGTTTATTGTTGGTGCTAATTACACTTGACTATTCACATTATATATTGATCATGTTTTAATATTGAATTAGTTTTTAAATATTTAATGATATAGAACTTTTGGCACTTGATGGTCAACTCCAAAATTATATTGTGGATATAAGAAACAATCCCAATTTTTCGAGTATAAAAGGAATTGGTTAATTGGCTCAAATGTTGATTAAGAAAAGAAAGGATGATATGTATCTATTTGTTGCTGAAGTTGGCTCTATTTTTGCCCATTGTTGTTGAAAGGACATTTAATATCGTGAATAATGAACTCCATAACTAAATGAGAGATGAATAGATGGATGATTGTTTAGTAACATACATTGAGCGTGATATTTTTTTAACTATTAAAAATGAGGCTATCTTGCGACAATTTCAAGTAATGAAACCTCGAAAAATATTATTGTAAATAATATTTGACGATTATTTAATTTTATAATTCATTTTATTAACTTTTTATTCTTAATGAACTTTTTTTCCAAATTTGATCACACTGAACTTTTTAGTTGGATCCGCCCTGCTCAATAACGGGGCTCCCACTAACTTTGTTTTACTATCTTTCTCTCCTTAATAAATGGGTCAAGACCCAATATGAAACATTATTATTCTTATTTTAATAAGGGTCCTTAACACTAATATACAACAATTAGAAAGTAATTACAAAAATAAAACATCTACAAAATAATTACAAAAATAACGCAATTCACATTAATAAGAAAACCTAAAATCAAGGAGAAATAACTGTCATAATTAATAATTCAAATTCAAATGTTCACCAATCAACAACACTTCCATGTCCCTGTCTTTTGATGATCTCAGGCGCGAGATACTCTGTGTCTTCAAAACCTCTTGCTTTATTGAGTTGGAACCCACCCTTAATTCTTGAGTAGTTTCATCACTTCATGTCAAAATAAATAAACCGTGAAACATATATATATATATATATATATATATATATATATATATACTCACACAAACTCATAATTCATAGACATGACAGTTGATGCAAACCTGTAGTGATCCAAACTGAAAATCTAAGAAGCTCTTGTAGCTAAGTTATTTCTTTTTCCATCTCCGATACTTAGATTCTGAAAATGTCTGAAGTTCTTCTACCTTCTTCCTTGAATCAGTCAGAAGACCCTCTATCTCCATTATCTTCTTCTCTAGTTCAACAGTAGCTTTGGTTACCTTGGCGTGAAGGTTTGGTTACCTTGGTGTGAATGTTTGGTTACCAACTGCACTATGAAAAATCTGAAGGTGTGGAGGTGAATTGGTTACCTTGGTATGACAGTTTGGTTACCTTGGTATGAATGTTTGGTTACCAATTGCACTATGAAAAAACTGCAGGTGTGGAGGTGGATTGGTAACCTTGATATGAAGGTTTGGTTACCTTGGTATGAATGTTTGGTTACCAATCTCTTCTATCAGTTGCTAATTTTTGGATCAACAGTAGCTTTGGTTACCTTGGTGTGAAGGTTTGGTTACCAATTGCACTATGAAAAATCTGAAGGTGTGGAGGTGGATTGGTTCAACAGTAGCTTTGGTTACCTTGGTGTGAATGTTTGGTTACCAACTTCACTATGAAAAATCTGAAGGTGTGGAGGTGGATTGGTTACCTTGGTATGACAGTTTGGTTATCTTGGTATGAATGTTTGGTTACCAACTGCACTATGAAAAAACTGCAGGTGTGGAGGTGGATTGGTAACCTAGGTATGAAGGTTTGGTAACCTTGGTATGAAGGTTTGGTTACCTTGGTATGTCTGTCACTTTGATTTATTCATACAACTTCAAAAATTCTCAACTGGAAATTTTGGTAAAGTCACATTATGTATTTCAGCATCAAAACCCCTTTAAAACAGGTTCTTTACATAATAAACATGCTTTCCAAATTCTGCCTAAGAGACGACAACTTTCAAATTATCCAAGTTATCAATTCTGCCTTCAGCAAAAGAACATGCTCTTTCACGAGACATCAGATGAAATCTAAATATATTCATGCTTTCCAAACTTTTGAGTAAAAATAATATATCATATGTTGAACTTGACTTTTCAACAGCAGAAGTAAGATGAAAAACGAACATATCAAAGAAAAGAGGCGATATTAATGATATGTTCCAACTTTGTCCAACACACAAGAACAATAAACTCACACCGAAGTGGGAACAACCTTATTTATGTTTCAGTACCCTCCTGTAAGTCAATTTATATGCTTGACTCCATAAACCGCCGGGCAAACCGTCGCCACTTTGGTTTATAGTAGAAAAAAAGAGGATGAAGAAAAGAGAGAGAGAAACAGGAACAAAGATCAAAAATGTGTCTACTTTGTTTGAATAAGAAAATAATAATTAACGGGGAAGAGATATGGGAGATCACCAATACTAATCCCCTAAATTAAGGAATCCTAATTGCATATTAATTCCTTAAATTAAGGAATCCTAATTGCACTAATATTGTAAATATATATGATAAAGTGTCATATTTTTGTAATTATTTTATGAATGTATGATTTTTGTAATTACTTTTAAAAATGTACTATAATATGTAATTGTTCCTTTTAATAATGTATCATAATCTTTAACACGGCTTGTGTATACTTTGTTGTCAGTGTATTAAATTTTAACTAATTATTTTGGATCAATTACATATTCTATTATATTTTTAAAAATAATTACAACAATAGTGCACTCATAAAATATTTATACAATTAATACATTTTTCATATTATTTACAATATTAGTGCAATTAGAATTCCTTAATTTAAGGAATTAGTATACAATTAAGATTCCTTAATTTAGGGGATTAGTATTAGTTTACTTATTAAATTAAGTGTTCTGTCATCAACGTGTTCTTCTGTCCTTCTGTCATCAACGTGTTCATCTCATCTTCTGCGTACCCCATAGCCACCCAAAATTTCTGTTCCAAGTGCTACCGAGACATATCCATAGTCGGCAAGAGCGTTGAATGTATCGGGAAAAGCACGTGAACAAGTGAAGTGGATAGAATTACGCCCGTCGTGAAGCACTTGATTACGAGGACGGCTTTGTCGTAAGCCGACTTACCTTGGAAGAAACGCGCTAGAATCACCCGTAAATGAGATGCCAAACCACGTACAAAGTGGAGAAGATGATTTAAGATTGATATGAGCTTTAGGTGAGTCATGCGGCCGACCGTCGCGACATGAAAGTTCTCGAGCCATGTCTGTTGCGCACAAATTCATGACAATTTAGAGAGAGAAAGTCAACGAGAGGGAGAGTAATGTTATAGTGAAATTGGGTCTTTCACTTGTATTTCTTCTTCTATAGTATTTTGGCCTAGAGGAAATACTTTATTTGGTTTTTTTTAGCGTAATACTCGTTCGAATTGATTACGAGGGAGAATCTTTTGGTCAATGCGGAGAAACTGAGGAAGAAGTATTAAAGTATTAAATTCGTAACAAAATCTTCATACCAAGATAACCAATTCAGTTTTATTAAGTTACCAATTTATTTTGAATGTGATGCATTTGGTAGCCAAACCTTCATCAGTTGGTTGCCTTTATACGAAGGTTTGGCTACCAATTGCACCATATTCATAATAATTTTATTTTTAAAATGTTATTTATACGTTGGTAGCCAAACCGTCATAGATAATTTTTTTCATAGTACAGTTGGTAGCCAAACCTTAATACAAATATAACCAACAAAAACTAAAATTGTTACATTTGAAAGTTTTGGTTACTAACTCAAGACCGAAATTTCTATCGTTACCCACAAAAACTAAAATGGTTACCTTTGTATAAATATTTGGATACCAACCGCACTAAAATTTATCTTTTTTCTCCTTTAAATTTTGGACTAAATCAACCTTCATTATCATAATAATGGCTATGGTAAGCGTCCATGGTGTTGAAGTCGTTTACATGTAAGGGATGTGGCGAATAAGGGGATGAGGAAGATGACCGGCGAAGGGGATGAGGAAGATGACGTTGCAAAACTTGGAATATTTGAATTTTAATTATTATTTTTGAATTTGAATTTGTTTTGTTTGTTAGATCCAAGATATTTAAATTTAAATTATTAATTATGGTAGTTATTTCTCCTTGATTTTAGGTTTCCTTATTATTATGAATTGAATCATATACTAATTCCCTAAATTAAGGAATCTTAATTGCACTAATATTGTAAATAAATATAGAAAGTGTATTAATTATGTAAATATTTTATGAGTGCACTAATAGTGTAATTACTTTCTAAATATTGTATAGTTATGTAAAAGACCCAATTATTTTATACTCAGCTCCTTTGGTCCATCCCAAGCTTGAGGACTAGTATAACATTCCATACCCATTTTAGCTTCAACAGGCGCCTTATAATAAGCCCATCCAAACTGACTTTGAGCACCACCAGATAAAGTACAATCCAATATAGATTGTAGAGCCTAAAACTCGTGACAAAATAAATTTGTCCCACCAGCCCGTATTACCGAGTTTCATTTCAAATGAAACGTTCTAATTCACAGTATATACATAATACAAGTCAACAACTTCATTTTGTCGATTAATTTACAGGTACAGTATTTCCTTTCTTTAATTTTTAGTTCTTTGTAAGTTTCATACTATTGCATTAGCTGTGAATAATGATACTTCTCACAAGTAGAAAACTACTGGGTCTCTAGTGGGAGCAAAATTTCATGATTATGCATGTGAAATGCAAGTTTAATGCATTAATAGCTTTTAATAGAAATTGTTCTAGTTTTCAAGGTAAGAGTTATAAACCCAATTCATTATATCAATGGAATACAAAGATTACAAGCTGTTTCAAGTGTGGTGACATTGAAACTGCAGTCCAGTTGTTTGATAAAATTCCCCACAAGAATGTTGTGACTTGGAACTGTATGATATCTGGGTATATTAGGAATGGGAAGACTCGTGAGGCCCTCGAGGTATTTGTTGCAATGCCACATAGAAATGTTGTGTCTTGGACTGCGATGTTAACTGGGTACGCGAGGTGTGGGAATTTAGAAGAGGCCCGGAGTTTGTTTAATGCTATAAATAATAAAAATGTAGTGTGTTGGAATTCGATGATATCAGGGTATATATCTTGTGGAAGGATAGGCGAAGCAAGGGAATTGTTTGATGCAATGCCGGTAAAAAATGATGTGACATGGACAAGTATTATTGAAGGGTATTTCTGCCAAGGGCTTGTAACTGAGGCTGAAATGTTGTTTGAGCAGGCTCCTGTGAAGAGTGTTTCGCTTTTTAATGCTATGTTGTCTGGTTATGCTGAAAAGGGAGAGGTTGATGCTTCGTACAAGTTATTCATGGGGATGCCTCAGCGTGATGTGGCCTCATGGACGAGTGTGATTAATTGTTTTTTGAGTGCTGGGGAGTTGGAGAAAGCAAGGGGCTTGTTTGATGAGATGCCTAAAAAGGATGTGGTGGTTTGGACAGTGATGATTAGGGGTTATTTGCATAACAATCAGATTGAAGAGGCTCGAAAATTATTTAATGAAATGCCTCATCGAGATATTGTTGCATGGAACTCAATGATTGGGGGTTATGTACAAAATAGAAGGATGGAAGATGCTCTTGTGCTGTTCATGGAGATGCCACGACGAGATATAGTGTCATGGAATTCAATTCTGCGGGGATATGTGCAACAAAATGATATGGTCTTGGCTCACAAATTCTTTGAGGAGATTCCCCGAAAGGATGAAACTTCATGGAATACAATGATTTCTGGATATCAATGTGAGGAAGCTTTAGTTTTGTATGTCCAGATGTTGCAAACTGGACTCAAACCTGATCAAGGCACATTTGCCAGTGTAATATCATCCTGTGGCGCCCTTGCTGTACATGGTTTGGGAAGAGCGGTGCACAATTTTGTAATCAAGATTGGTTACGAAAATCATACATTGGTAATAAGTTCAATAATATCAATGTATTCAAAATGTGGGTTTATGAATGATGCTTCTTTAGTGTTTGGAAGGATGATAAATAAGGATACGGTAACTTGGAATGCCATTATTACGGCACAAGCGTATCATGGCTCCGCTGTTGAATCCCTGAAGCTCTTTCAATATATGATTCAGGCTGGATTTATACCAGATAATGTGACCTTTCTTGGTCTCTTGGTTGCTTGTGCTCATTCAGGATTAGTCGATGAGAGTTGGCATTACTTTAGGTCTATGGAGAGAGACTGGAAGCTGATTCCGAAGGCAGAACACTACACTTGCATGATTGATCTTCTTGGGAGATCAGGATTACTCGCGGAAGCTTATGAATTAGTTAAACAATTGCCTGAGGATCTCCCAGCATATACTTGGGAAACATTACTAAGTTATTGTAGAGTCCATAACAATTTTGAAATAGGTGAATGTGTAATGCAAAAGCTATTTGGTATCAAAACTTTAAATACAGGAATGAGTGTGCTTTTTTCAAATATGTATGTTGAAAGAGGAATGTGGAATGATGCAGCAAATATCAGAACATCGCTAAAACATCATGGATTGACGAAAGAGTTGGCCTGTAGTTGGATTGAAATGAAGGGTCAGGTCTATAAGTTTGTGTGCAGGGACAAGTCTGATCCCCAAATGGAGAACATAAAGAAAGAGTTGGAGTCTCTCTCCATAATCATGGCGGAGTTTGGTCCAATAATGCACTGGTGAGTGATGACACAATGTATTCTCCGTGTTAGATGTTCAAAAATATAGTTCAATAGATTGAAAATATGTAAACAATGTAGAAGTTGAAGAAAGTATTACCTGAGCTAACCTATGGTTGTGAATGAATTGGGAATCTTGCAGTTACATTTCCAGTTAAGATTTTCACATGATTATGTATAGATGTGGCAGAATTTTGCCTTCAAGGAGATCTATTCATTCTTGTGTTTATATATATTTAAGCTCATTTATTTAAAAGTGAAGTCATGGCACTATTGAAATATATAGTATGTGTAATTTAAGCAGTAATTTGAAAGTAAAGAAGGAAAGGGATTTTGTTCTAATATGGAGTGGATGAAAGTTTTGTTCTGTACTGAAGAAAAATAGGAGGACAAGATTGCCTTTTTTACTTTTTCTTTTTTCTTTTTTCTTTCCTTTTTTTTTTCTTTTTTTGAGAACCTATACTATTACAATTGAATTCTAGAAATATATTTTAATCCTAGAAGTCTAGGGGCCTAATGGAAACATGTGGAAGGGGTCAAGAGAGGAATTACTGGGAGGAACTTGTTTCTGTTGACGGATAGACACAAACAAGTGATTTTGCACGGTGAAAAAGAGGCATTCGCTAGGCTATCTTTAGTGTAGAAGGATTGGTTTGTTTGTTAAGGTCTTTAACATCTAGGATTGGCATGCTTTATATGACTAACCTAGGTCCGAATTCCAGAGACAGCATGAAAGTGCAATTGTATTGCTCTATAATAGATTGACCAGGTTGTTCTAGGAAAAAATGATCTGACTATATAGATAAGAACTGACACGGGGTAATCTTTACCCTAATACTAATACTACTTTGCAAGAGTTCTATTTTATTTTTGAGAAACCAAAAAAGATCAAGATTGATCTAATCAGATCTAAAAGAAGATCAAAAAAAAATAACTGTTACCATATCCTCCCCGCCTTCTCTTTCTATATCATCTTTCTCTTTTCTACTAAATAAAACTAATTAAACTCATAAATAATAAATTATACTATAATAATTAATAATAATAATTATTATTATTATTATTATTATTATAACAATAATAATACTAATAATTATAATAATAATTACTACTATTATAATAATTATTATTATTATTACTACTATAATAATAATAATAATGATAATAATAATTATAATTACTAACGCTTATAATAATAATAATAATTACTACTACTACTATAATAATAATAATTATTATTATTATTATTATTATTATTTTATTTTTATTATAGTACTATTATAATAATTATTATTATAATAGTACTAATAATAATAATAACAATAATTATAATTCTTAATACTATTATTATTTTTATAATTATTATTACTATTATTATAATAATTATAATTATTAGTATTATAATTATTATTACTTTTACTATTATTATTACTATTATTGTTATTATTACTATTATCATAATTATTATTATAATAATTATTATTAATAATAATAACAATAATTATAATAGTAATAATAATTATAATAATTATTATTATTAGTATAACTTTAATAATAATAATAATAATAATAATAATAATAATTATGATAATAGTAACAATAATAATAACAATAATAATAATAACAATAATAATAATAACAATGATTAGTATAACTTTATAAGTTTTGTTGATAGGTTTAAATTTTTCTGGATATCTATTTTTAAAGAAAAATTAATTATTGTGGTGGTGTGGAGAATTTTGATAATTGTTATTTGTGATTGTAAGTTATTTTAGGTTGCAAAAAGCATTTAGGTAATGTAGTATTTTTTAAATTTTAATCTAATTTTTCGTTACGTCGTACCTTCAGGCACGGGCAATTACTAGTATTTGACAAAGTTGGATTGCGATTAACGTGAAAGTGTATGCGATAAGATAAAATAAATTAAAATGAGACGCTTCTCGTAATTAAGCCATTAAGTTCTTTTTAATCGTCTCAAATAACTAATAGAAATTCAAAGAGTAATTTAAGGTGCACTCGTCCTAAAATTAAAGATAAGTTCATGGCTTGGGCAAAACTCCTAACGACGATTTGCACGTACGTCTAAAGTGTCATTGCGACTTTGCAACGCGAACCTCGATGCAAGTCGTGGGCGTGTGGTACTTTGCAGCACGTCATTGGGACCATTTACAAGCCTTTCATTTAGTAGAACAAGTAAATAATAGTATTGTTTCTCTCCAATGTGGGACTAAAGAAAATAAATTTGGAACTAAAGAAAATAAATTTTTCAACCAACACAACACCTTTTCAAATTCCCAATTTAGGCTTAATTAAGTCATATGACTCCTACTTGAATCAAATAACACATGCATGCATGCATATATAGATTTAGCAAGTCCAAGCTACACATTTATTCTTCATATAATTAACAAGTCAAACGAGTGGAAGACAAAGCCTATTAAACCCTTAAATTGACATTCCTGTTTCTTTTCTTACTAAATAATACAGTTAATTTCAATATGTTAACTTACATGTAATTAAAATCATAACCTTCATTACATCTATCTTTTGTGACAAATTTCTCAGATCATCTCCCATTTTCCAGTGCATATCATTGAAATTACCGCTCATTTTCCTTTTATCGTATATTCATCAACATATAGGAGATCAACCGATAATTAGCCTGATCATATAAGCATTATATATATATATATATATATATATATATATATATATATATATATATATATATAAAGAAATTGATACCCATTATGTTAAAATAATATTTTTAAATCACATGAAAATATTGATTTTTTATATAGAAATATCAATTTCCTATATATAAACGAAGATAAATACCACATACATGTCAAGAAGATATTCCCGACGATGTTAACGGCATTTCGATTTCTTTTTCGGAGTTAACGGACTCTTCTCCTCCTCCATCTTGTCCCAAATTCTTGTCACCGTCACCTTCCATAACCACCACCTCCCCAAAATGCACGTGCGGAGCTGGACCGCCGGTGGAAATATTGTTATTGTTATTGGTTGACTGACCGGCCGATACAGTGCGATTCATGGCGGAGTTGGTGCTAACGGCACGTGGCGCGGCTCGCTTTGACGACTGACGGTCCTCGATTCGTGTGCCCCGGCAACAACACGCTTTAATGCAGGTGTAGATGTAGGTGAGGAACCAGAAGATCCACGGGGAGCCTATTAAGAGCAATGCAACAATGGGGTACCAAGGCTGGGAGTTTTCGGGTAGGTATACGTATAGAATAAGGAATACACCACCAGCAATTACAAATAGGCAGAAGAGGGCAGAGATAAGAGGAACCCTAATATCTCCTTCCCTTCCCTCCTCCATTTGTGATCCCAAAATGACTGTCCCTATATATCTAAGAAGATTTAATTTGAATGGGGTTAGAAATTCAAGAATCTAGCTCCATATTTTCCAAGAAACCAATAATATGGTGGACGGATCCAAAACAAAGAAATAAAAAGACAGCGTTAAATGCGGGTGCATGGTAGTTTATATAGTTACCATAAACTATAATATATATATATATATATATATATATATATATATATATATATATATATATATATAGATATATAGAGTAGAGAGAGTGAGTGATCCACAATGTAAATATTTGCTTACGGGTTGTTTAGTTGGACAGAATCATTTTGGGACGAAATGGAATGATAGTTGAAATAAGAATCGAACATTTCATTCATGTGTTTTCCGCAAGTTACTAGAAAATTGCATGCAAATGGGATGAAATAGATGAAATGACCAAAATAACCATGATTATATATATATATATATATATATATCAAGGTTAAAATGCGGATTGTTTTTTATTTTTGATTTTTTTTTTTTTTTTTATTGATTCAAAAAAAAAAAAAAATAAAAAAATAAAATTCCATTTAGTTATTTTAAAAAAAAAAAAAAAATTTCTATATTTTAACAAAATCCGGGCGTCCAGACTATATATATGTGTATTTGTGTGTATATATATACACACATTAATAGTTGTACATATATACTTAGTATACGGGTTATGATTCATATTAAAAGTTAGATGAGAGCCTCTATTATTTAACTCATGGATCTTTGACCGCTTAAAAAGAAGATCAAATAGTTAATAGTTTTATGGATGACACATATTATTGTGCGGATCCACACAACTATTATTTAGATGGAATATATTTAATTACTTATGAATGTATACTAATATATAGTTATTAATAAATATATAACTATATTTTATATATTAAAATCTTATATATAATATATTTAAATATATACTATAAAGTATTTATGAAGATCCAATACGCTGTGTATTGAAGCGTTGGTTGTCTTCTTTTTCTTTTTCTGTTGAAGGCTATTATAGTCCCGTGCCTTTAATTTTTTTCCATTCCATTAGGCAACTAGTTTTTTTCATTCCATTAGCGAACTAGTCACAATTCCTAACCCTACCACCCATCCTCCACTCCCACCCCTAGGCATGCACAACAGATCGGCATAGTCTGGTTTAGTCTGAGTCTGTCAGGCATTAGATTTTGACCAGATCAAATCAAATTTAGACTGCTGACTTTTGACCTCCGCATCGAGTGTCAGCCTTGGTCATTAAGTTGTTGTGGTTCAGTTGAGCCCTCGCAGCGAGCCAAAGGTAAGACCCAAGACTAAAAGCCCAAGGCCATTTGATGCCCTGGCCCTCTTTTTTTAATGTTACATATTAAATATTAAAAATATAAATTATAAAACATAAATTAATAAATTTTATAAAAATGATGCAAGATTTTTTAGATTTATTTTATTTTAACATTCTACTACACACTAATATAAGTTGAATGATTAGAACAAAAATAAATATATTCATCTTAAATTACATAAAAATGTAATTTAGATGTAACTGGAATATAAAACAAATTGATTTCTTAAATATATGTCTAATTGTCTACTATGCGCATCGTAGAAAATATTGTAGATTACCTAAATACTGTAGATTACACTTTTATTTTTTGAATATAAAGTTAGTTTCGATTTTATTTTCTTATAGTACTAGGATCGGTTGGACATATATTTTGTAAAGTTTAAACTGTGACGCCCCAAAAAACAGGTATACATCACCCATCTTGGGTCGCCAGATACAAGGTACTGAATTCAAATACAACTTAATTATACAACAGTCGTGTAAAATACGACAAAACATAGGCTGTGAGTTTTAATACAAATATTGTCATCTAGACAATATCCACACTCAATGGAGTCCTCATTACATTTATTATCACATTATTTCACAAAATAGTGAGGATTACTAATGCACCATCTAGGATCATCACTCTGTTCTCCGACTAGTCCCAGCTACGTTCTCATTTCCTGAAGAGAACAGTGAAAGAAAGGGTGAGCTCAACTAGCCTAGTAAGAAATATTATGACTAAGATTAATGCAGAATAAATTATCATTAGCCTTCAATAATGTTAAACTGATAGAATAATATAATAGACAACAAGTTTAACTGCAGCGGATCAATCAATCAATTAGAAGAGTCAAGTAAAGTATAAAATCTACTATCTTCTATGATTTAAAAAGTTTTCCATCCACTTTATCGCTGAGACTCAGCTTAATAAATAAAATCGAATCATCCCTGCTCCACGGCCAAATATATTCATGTAATCATCAATGGTCATGACTATACCGAATAATCCCTAGTCATAATCATACCAACAACCGCCCACCAATGAACTACGTGCCAATGAGGACTTTACCACATCATTCGTCACATTACGGCCATGATTATACCGAACAATCCCTGGTCATAATCATACCAAGTCCATCTATGCACGTAAGCCAAAGATGACTTTCAACATAATATAAGCATGAGGATGATGACAATTCAATAAAAATAGGTTCAAGAATAAATTTTAAAGATTTATAAGTTAATTTATCCTGAACTCAATAACGTCCAAATTGTCAACTTGATACTGCTTTGTGAAGTAAAATTCAAGAATGCTCGTAAGTATATTTTCATGAAAAGATATCTTTGGATGAAGCGTTAAATATCAAGGATATTCCACTAATTTCATGGAGTATAGAAGCCAAAGCTTTAACCAACCGAGTATAATGTAATATATGAAACCGCATGAATGGATTTTCGCTTCGCCATGCAGAATTCACGTAGACGTGTCATTTCCACAATTTAATAAGGAATGAATACGGAAGGATCATTCACCATTCATGTGGTAATCCACATAAACATGTTATTCCAAATGTAATAATAAAGAATGGAATAATGAAGGATGCACCATGCGTGCGATGATAGATCGCACGCATGTGCATTATTCCCAAATGTAATAATAAATAATGGAACCAGTCCGGCAGAACGCATACGCATGTGATATTCCGGCGTAATAATAAATAATGGAACCAGTCCAAATAAAAGCATATGCAAGGATATTCCACGTAATAATAAATAATGAAACTGTGTCCCACAGAACGCATGCATGAGGATATTCAAGCGGTAATAATAAAGAACTAATATTAGAAGAATTTCACCATGTATGCAGATTAAGATAAACAAAGTTATTCCAATGTAATAATAAGAATGGAATATTAGAAGAATTTCACCATGTATGCAAAGATTTTGCATAGACATGTTATTCCAACATAATAATAAAGAATGGAATAATGTTGATAATTTCACCAAGTATAGGTATCCGCGATATACAAAAGTTATTCCAACAGAATAATAAAGAATGGAATAATGTAAGTTCTCTTCATGAATAAGAAAGAAAGAATACCCTTACGAGTACAACAAATAATATCCCTTACCTTAGAAGAAACCGGATATTGGAGTAGTGAAGGAAGTAAGGTATACTTTTCTTCTTTCTCTCTATAGTTTCTCTCTAGAGTTTCGGTGAATTCGTAAGAAATAATGAAGGAATGAGCTTCTATTTATAGGAGAATGGACCTGAATAAGAACTAATTCATGAACGGTCCAGATTGATTTACTTTTTAAACGGACGATCCATATTGGTTTACTATTAAAACTTAAAGCAACAAATTCATACCGATTTACTATTAAAACTTTAAACCAAATGATCCATATTGATTTACTATTATAACTTTCCACCAAATGGTCCATATTAATTTACTATTATATCTTCAACCAACTGGCCCGAAAAATTAGCACATCTCCACATGGAATAATATTGTACCCAAAAATGATTTGGACCAAAAGAAAATATATCTTACGGTGAATAGTACCCGTGAATAGTAACTTCGTGAATAGTAACTTATGAATAGTAATTTGTGAATAGTAACTCGTGAATAGTAACTCGTGAATAAGTAACTCGTGAATAGTAACTCATGAATAGTACTTCACACCTAAAAGTGCTCCAATAATTCGATTGAACAATATAACCTCCAGACATCAATTATTATCGAAACAAATGTCAATTTCTACTAACACAAATAATTCCAACACAATGGAACTATAAAATTCATATTTAATCAACACGAACTTATTCATCATTAATATTATAATTCACAATATTTAACAATCGTGTCGCTCCGTGAAGCAGGGGCTTTCCGATAAGGATTTCTCCTTATGGCGCCGCAATTAGTGACCAAACCTCTCCTCGATGTAACTTCTAGACATTGTCAATATTGCAAATAATAATATGAATAACTTTGCCGTCTCAATTATTGATTTAATAATAGAACATATTATGCAGATGATACTGTAACAATAATTGAATCAATAATATGAGAGATATGATGCAGCAATTACTGTAGCAATAATTGAGTATAACTGAGTGACTTCTCACGTAAGCATCAATATTTAATACCGTGTGCTACTATGCAACCACGCCAGACATCGCATTTCTTTTACTAATGGGTAGTTCAACAGCTTTTAATCTGGTAACACCTCCGCCGTTATTTTTATAGAAAGATAATTTTGTCATTTTCTAACTACGACAATACTTTCGTTGTGGGATCTACTAACGATTGTGCCGTCGTACAATATTCCCTGTTAAAACGAATATTCCCTGACCAATCGAATATTATATAACCACTTGCTTACTTTGCAAAATTTATAAATACTATCCACAACTATAACATTATATCAAATCCACACCATAATATTCACAAAATTATTTCGAGAAAATTAAATATTTATTCATAAAATCTGGGGTCTCACAATCTCCTTTCCTTATGGAATTTCGCCCTCGAAATTTACGACGCACGTAGTGGTATTTCAAGAGGTGAGGGTATCTTGACTTCATTTCAGATTCTAACTCTTGAGGTATAACCTTTGAGTGTCGAATATAATCCTTCTTATCCAAGATTTTAACACGTATCTCCTCATACGGTAAATCATCCGCTATCTCGTCCGGTTCTAAATTAATAATGTGGTTCGGGTCGTCCCCATATTTACGTAACGTCGATACGTTAAAAATATTATGAACACGCGACATACTTGGCGATAAAATGAGTCTATAAGACACAGTTCCTACTTTATCGAGGATTTCAAATGGGCCAATTAAATCGAGTGTTGAGATTTCCTCTCTTCGTCAATTCTTGCTTCTAGGATAATGCCCTCTTGAACCTTCTTAATTCTTCACATTCATCAGCTCCGGGTGTGTAGCTTGAGCGGCTTTAACTTTATCGATTAAAGTCGATTCTACTCGTATATTCGTTATCTTGGGGTTTCGAGATATTCACACTTGTAAACGATACGATCTTCTACTCAAACGCCACTACTTAATTCGCTTTTCCACGATGGTATTGAATGATATGATCGTAATCTTCAACAAATTCGAGCCAACGTCTTTGGCACATTACACGCTCGCTTTGGGTGAAGAAAATATTTGAGGGTTTTAGAAATGGGTTTTGTAGATGGGGTCAATACAAAATTCGATTTCACGCCTAGGGGTAGCTAAGAAGTCTTCAAGAATACGTTAGAAAATTTATTAACAATTGAAATATCATTCAAAACTCGCGTGACCTCATCCAAGACTTGGATAGACGTCACATTAATACCTATCAACTTGCCATCGCTATTTACGACGCCGCTTACTGTAAAGTCCGCTTCGTGCATTTCACACAAGGAAGTCAACAACAAAAAAGGATGGGGCTCTTTACTTATGGCTTGATATGACAATGAATGACTTTAGTGGTTTGGTTGCTTGGATTCGCATAATGAGTTGGTTAGAATATGAAAGCTAACAACTCATTTAAAAGCATGATAAGTAGTTAACCAATCGTTTCAAACAATCACATCAAAGACAAGTATTTTCAAAGAGATAAGATCGACGGAGTAACGTGAAAGTGTCGATTTGAATTAAACAAGATTTATAAATAGTAGATGTAACGAAGGTTTCTCCCAACCGAAGTTTCAACAGATAAATCAAAATCTAACTTCTCGTCGAGTTAAATTCAAACATTGAACACAACTAGGTGAAATAAAAGAGCGCGTAGAATCCAAGATTCAACACGGTATAGACTTCGCAAGAGTTTATGATTAACTTACCCATGATAATTTTATTAAGGTTCCTCGTCAAAAAATGCTCTCTTAAACTACCTAGGTTTTCATCATTCGGGACATCCTTTGGAATTACTATCCCAGCTGGACTTGACTTTGGTGCACGACAAAATCGGGCTAGGTGACCTTTTTTCCACAATTATAACATGTTTTGGACTGCATCACGCAGTTTGGACTGATATGTCCCTCCCCTCCGCATTTAAAGCATACGACCGGCGGTCGTTCTCCTTCCTTAACAGGTGCTGGTGTTGTTGTCTTTCCATCATTATTGAACCTTCTCTTCTTGAAATTTTCACTTCTATTATCTTGGCCATGATTACCACCGAAGTGGTTACCATTCTTGGCGTGATAATTTCCCCCACGATGGTTATCATTGTTCCGATGGTCGTTGCCACCGGTACGATTATTACCGTGTTTTTGTTCGTTACCTTTTAATTGTGCTGAATCATTATCGCGCTCCAATAACTGAGCCATATTCACAACATCTGAATATAAACAAAGTTTGTGAGAAATGAGGTATTGACGTATATCGGGTTTCAAACCTCTTAGAAACATTTGCATCATTCGCTCCTCATTATCAACCAAATGGGATGCAAATTGGGATAACTCGGCAAACTTAGTCTCGTACTGCGACACGGTCATATTTTTTTGTTCCAACTTGATAAACTCCACCTCCTTCATGTGACGAATACTTTCGGGAAAGTACTTGTCGTTGAACAGCTCTTGGAACTTCTCCCAAGACAACTTGAGTGCGTCAGGCAGGGTACATTTTACAGATTCCCACCAATAATCTGCTTCTTCACGCAACATAAAGGTGGAAAAGGAAACTTTTTGCTCCTCGGAGCATCCCAAGACATCAAATATCTTGGTGATCTGCTTTAACCACGTCTTTGCCTTAAGTGGTTCTGGCTTTCCCAAAAACTCCGGTGGTCCCAGCTCCTTGAACTGCTTAGCGGTGACCGACCAGTTTCCACCTGCCTTATGAACATGAGTCTCTCTCACCTGATGTTGCATGAATTGCATAAAGCCTCTGAACATCCCATCGTTCATCATTTCACCGGTGTTATTGTTTACCTGAGGATTATTGTCTTCCTATTGCACATTATCCTGGATATTGATCGTTGGTGACTCAACGGTCTCATGTGCTTCATTGCTTATCCCAACATTTTCGGATGCCATTTTCAAATACTGCCACAAAATAAGGGTTAATTAATATATCACATATTATCCCTATACTCTGACCGACCAGTTAAATACCAAATAAACTTAGGTAGGTCATACTAACGAAGGAATTCCCCGTCTCTCCCCTCCTAGTTCTTGTCTCACATCTCAGTCATGGATCATATCCCTAAGCTTTGATACCAACTGTGACACCCCCAAAAACAGGTATACATCACCCATCTTGGGTCGCCAGATACAAGGTACTGAATTCAAATACAACTTAATTATACAACAATGCGTGTAAAATAATACAAAACACATAAGTCATGAGTTTTAATACAAATATTATCATCTAGACAATATCCACACTCAATGGAGTCCTCATTACAATTATTATCACACTATTTCACGTAATAATAGTGAGGACTACTAATGCACCATCTAGATCATCACTGTTCTCCGACTAGTCCCGAATTTACGTTCTCATTTCACAAGAGAATAAGTGAAAGAAAGGGTGAGCTCAACTAGCCCAATAAGAAATATTATGACTAGGATAATGCAGAATAAATTATCATTAGCCTTCAATAATGTTAAATTGATAGAATAATATAATAGACAACAAGTTTAACTGCAACGGATCAAGCAATCCATTAGAAGAGTCAAGTAAAGTATAAAATCTACTATCTTCTATGATTTAAAAAGTTTTCCATCCACTTTATCGCTAAGACTCAGCTTAATAAATAAAATCGAATCATCCCTGCTCCACGGCCAAGGATATTCATGTAATCATCAATGGTCATGACTGTAACGCCCCCAAAATAGGTCTAATCCAACCAACCTATTCTGAGTCGTCAAAAACATGGTACAGAAAACAACTATAACTTTATTACTAAAATTGTCGTGCAAAATATAGCAACACATATGTTGTGAGTTTTGATACAAATATATACCAACTATGACTCATGTCCCAACCTTGGATAGTACGTCACAATGGCACCTTACATAAAGGTACAGTCAATAAGCATTTTAGAAATTAAAATCTTTGGGAAGTGCTCAAGAAACCTTTCGTGACGGGGAGGCCATGCGTCTCAGGTTATGATAGATATCATATGCCCACAGAATTATCCTTGGTTGACCCAATAGACCCCAAAGAAAAACGAGAAGATTACTATCATATTCTTTCCAATGGTGAGTCTTCTATTGACATATCATTATCTCCACCGTCTCTAATTGGGAATTATATTTTAACCAAACTCCAAGATCATATAGGTAGTGCTTGTAGATATACTCAGCAAGTGGATCTGCACAACCTTGTCTTATAATAACACGAAGTCACATGTCATTAGACATGCACCCTTCCAACGTTGGGTTCGCCTCACCCTATTTGGTTCACCAAATATAACTACTAAATGATGTATAAAATACAACACATTTTTCTATCTTGCTTAGTGGAGAACCTCCACGACTAGAGACCACCGATTCTATTCCCTCAGTAACCCCGCTCGACCAGCCTACACTCTTATTACACGAAAGGAATTGTGAAGAAAAGGGTGAGCACAACTAGCTCAAAGAAAGAATATTATGACTAAAGATAATTAAATTTTAATAGCCTTCATCAATAATAAATCGAGATTTAGAACATATGGTAGATGATAAAACTTTTCAACCATAGTTGCAGCTTGAACGAGCAATCCATTAGAAGAGTCAAATAGACCATAAGATCTATTATCTTTCCATGTTAAAAGTCCACCAACAATGTTTTAACCTCAGTAACATCAATCAACAGCCTCGCCCACAATCATGTGAATAACTCATAATCATAATTGTAGTTCTAAATTCCTTTTCGCATCTAGGACGAAGATAATTTTCATCACTGTCTTTACCTGAAATATCAAAGTTTATGGTTATACCAATTCACGCTCCTCATTCATAATCATACTAATAAATTCATCTTTGCACTACACGGCCAAAGATATTCATCAACGATTCATCTTCGCTTTTCTGTGCCAAAGATATTCAACAATGTGTCATCTTTGTACTCTACCAAAGATATTCAATAACAGGTCATCTTTACACTATAGGCCAAAGATATTCAACAACAGGTCATCTTTGGCCTACTATAGGCCAAAGATATTCAATTATAAATTCAATGGTCATGATCATACCAGTCAACAATTCATCTTTACACTCAAGTCAAAGAGAAATTTTTTCACCGGGATTATAATAATGTTATATATGATAATAAAAACAATATGATCAAAACATGGATTTAATTTCAAGAGTAAGATTCATAAATCAACGATAATTTGGTCAGAAAAAGAAACCAATTTTGTCATGAATAGTACTCAGGAATAGTAACCCGTGAATAGTAACTCATAAATAGTAACTCGCGAATAGTAACTCGTGAATAGTAACTTGTGAATAGTACTCCGTATTTGTACATAGTACCATATACATAAATAATGTTATATACGTAAATAGTGTCGTATACGTGAATAGTGCCGTATACGTGAATAGTAACCCCAACACAAAAAGGTAGAACTTCCACAATAAAATTCATACCAATATCTCGGTATAATGATATTGAAAGAATAACATCATTACTAAAAAAACATCCCTTACAATCCCTTACTATCCCTTACCTCAAAAATACAATACTTCTGACTGGAATACTGGATATAGTGCTGAAGGAACTTGCACCATATAGCAACACTCAAAGTATCTAAATACTCACAAAAATACGCTCGATAATATAGAGAGAAAAAACTTCAGTTTCTGGTGTGATTTTCAATTCTAACCTAATCACCCTATTTATAGAAAAATGCTTAGAACACCAAAGTAGAAAATTTAATAAATAATATTATTATTTTTCTAAAACTTCCTACGCCCACTAATTGAATCCAAACATCAGACATCCACTCAATAAAAGTAACAAAAACATTTTTCTTAATTAAAATACTTTAAACTTCAAAAATTAATTGTTCCGGAACTTCGAAACTTCAATAATTCATAGTAAATAGCCCTTTTATCAGAAAAATTTGAATCTTATGTCCTTCCATAGGAAATTCAATTCTCTACAACTTTGTACGTTTAAGTTTTTCCAAATTACAAACAGAAATTGACCGAAATCCACATACGGACGATTTTACAAGCTATAATCAAATTTCAGTCAAGAAATAGGGCCCACGAACATGTTTAACATGTTTTAAACATTTTTTTTGTAACAAAAATACTCTTCTTCCTCATATATTCATATATCCCACATTCATTGTAAAAATATCACCATTATTATATTATTGTAATATAATAATATATTTATCAGAAAAGATAAAATATCAATTTTCAACAATTGTCACATTAAAAATTTTGTCCATCTATATCCACAAAAATAAATATTTTCCTTATCATATAAATCAATAATTAATTATTCACAAATAATATTACAGAATCACAATATTGACAATCAGGCTGTTCCCAGGAAAGAGGGGGCTTTCCAATAAGGATTTCTCCTTACTAGCGCGCAATTAGGTGACCAAACATCTCCTTGGACAGAACTTTCTAGACATTGTCAATAATATTATCTAGTAATATTATTAAAATAATATGAATCATTGATCTGATAATGGGAAATACTGTGTCGTGACAATGATTAAAACAACAATAATATAAAATATCAACGTAGCAATTATTGAATCAATAAAATAAAATATTGAATAAATAATTATCGTAATAATTATTGAGTAAGTGCCTTCTTACGTAAGAATCAATAATTCAAAAATATCATGCAATACCGTATTGCTTATGCGTGCAACAACGCGACATTACTTTACTTTACCCACCGGGTATTCCAAATGATGTTAATTCAGTAACGATTACTGCCAATTATTTATAAAAACTTAAATTTGTCATTTTCTTCATCCGACAGCTTATTTTATTATGGGGCCCACAAATGGGTGCCGCCAAATGAATAATATTCCTCTGACAACAAGAATATTCCACTTAATCGAACTAATATTCCCCGACAACAAGTAAGTATTTTATACCATGCGTATTTTGAAAATTTTGCACATTTCACCCATAACTTTAAACTTTTATCAATTTAACCATTTACTAAATAGAAAAATTGAATACTTTTATTTCATAAAATTCGGTCTTACAGCCTCCCTTCTTATGAAATTTAATCCTCTAAATTTACGCACAGTATTTCAAAGAGTTGAGAATACCTTACTTTCATTTCAGATTCCATCTTCCCTGTCATCATGATTTTTCCATTCCTCATCTCCTGTATTTCAGATATCATTCTAGAATACAGCTTCAAAACAAAGGTTAATTGACATATCACAATTTGTCAACTTAAGTAAGAAAATTCAGCTTAGGGTAGGACACACACTAGCGAAGGATATTACTCATCTCTCCCTTCCTAGTTCTAATCCCGGATCTCCGCCAAAGATCATATCCCTAAGCTATGATACCAAATGTAATGCCCCCAAAATAGGTCCAATCCAACCAACCTATTCTGAGTCGTCAAAAACATGGTACAGAAAATAACTATAACTTTATTACTACAATTTTCGTGCAAAATATAACAACACATATGTTGTGAGTTTTGATACAAATATATACCAACTGTGACTCATGTCCCAACCTTGGACAGTACGTCACAATGACACCTTACATAAAGGTACAGTCAATAACTGTTTTAGAAATTAAAATCTTTGGGAAGTGCTCAAGGAAACCTTCGTACAAAGGAGGCCATGCGTCTAGGTTATGATAGATATCATATGCCCACAGAATTATCCTTGGTTGACCCAATAGACCCCAAAGAAAAACTAGAAAAATACTATCATATTCTTTCCAATTGTGAGTCTTCTCTTGACATATCATTATCTCCACCGTCTCTAATTGGGAATTATACTTTAACCAAACTCCAAGATCATATAGGTAGTGCTTGTAGATATACTCAGCAAGTGGATCTGCACAACCTTGTCTTATGATAACACGAAGTCGCATGTCATTAGACATCTTGTGTGATAGTGGCAAAACACCCTTCCAACGTTGGGTTCGCCTCACCCTATTTGGTTCACCAAATATAACTACTAAATGATGTATAAAATATAACACACTTTTTTATACTATTTAGGGAGAACCTCCACAGCTAGAGACCACTAATTCTATTCCTGCTACTCCCCGGCCGACCACCCAGCTACACTCTTATTACCTGAAAGGAATTGTGATGCAAAAGGGTGAGCACAACTAGCTCAGTAAAGAATATTATGACTAAAGATAATTAAATTTTCAATAGCCTTCATCAATAATAAATCAAAGATTTAGAACATATGGTAGATGATAAAACTTTTCAACCATAGTTGCAGCGGAACGAGCAATCCATTAGAAGAGTCAAATAGACCATAAGATTTATTATCTTCTCCATGTTAAAAGTCTACCAACAATGTTTTAACCCTGTAACATCAATCAACAGTTCTTGTCCACAATCATGTGAATAACTCATAATCATAATTGTAGTTCTAAATTTCTTTTCGCATCCAGGACGAAGATAATTTTCATCACTGTCTTTACCTGAAACATCAAAGTTTATGGTTATACCAATTCACAGTTCCTGTTCATAATCATGCTAATAAATTCATCTCTGCACTACGGGCCAAAGATATTCATCAACAGTTCATCTTTGCACTACAGGCCAAAGATATTCAACAACAGGTCATCTTTGCACTACGGGCCAAAGATATTCAACAACAGGTCATCTTTTTGCACTACCGGCCAAAGATATTCAACAACAGGTCATCTTTGCATTATAGGCCAAAGATATTCAACAACAGGTCATCTTTGCACTATAGGCCAAAGATATTCAATTATAAATTCAATGGTCATGATCATACCAGTCAATAGTTCATCTTTACACTCAAGTCAAAGAGAAATTTCTTCACCAGGATTATAAAAATGTTATATATGATAATAAAAACACTATGATCAAAACATGGATTTAATTTCAAGAGTAAGATTCATAAATCAACAATAATTTGGTCAGAAAAAGAAACCAATTTTGTCATGAATAATACCCGTGAATAGTAACCTGTGAATAGTAATTCATGAATAGTAACTCATGAATAGTAACTCGTGAATAGTACTCTGTATTTGTACATAGTATCGTATAAGTAAATAATGTCATATACGTAAATAGTGCCGTATACGTGAATAGTAACCCCGACACAAAAAGGTAGAACTTCCACAATAAAATCCATACCAATATCTCGGTATAATGATATTGAAAGAATAACATCATTACGAAAAAAACATCCCTTACAATCCCTTAAAATCCCTTACTATCCCTTACCTCAAAAATACAGTACTTCTGACTGGAATACTGGATATAGTGCTGAAGGAACTTGCACCGTATAGAAACACTCAAAGTATCTAAATACTCACAAAAATACGCTCGATAATATAGAGAGAGAAAACATCAGTTTCTGGTGTGATTTTCAATTCTAACCTAAGCACCCTATTTATAGGAAAATGCTTAGAACACCAAAGTAGAAAATTTAATAAATAATATTATTATTTTTCTAAAACTTCCTACGCCCACTAATTGAATACAAACATCAGACATCCACTCAATAAAAGTAACAAAAACGTTTTTCTTAATTAAAATACTTTAAACTTCAAAAATTAATTATTCCGGAACTTCAATAATTCATAGTAAATAGCCCTTTTATCAGAAAAATTCAAATCCTACGTCCTTCCATAGGAAATTCAATTCTCTACAACTTTGTAAGTTTAAGTTTTTCCAAATTCCAAATAAAAATTGACCGAAATCTACATACGGACGATTTTACAAGCTATAATCAAATTTCAGTCAAGAAATAGGGCCCACGAACATGTTTAACATGTTTTAAACATTTTTTTGTAACAAAAATACTCTTCCTCCTCATATATTCATATATCCCACATTCATTGTAAAAATATCACCATTATTATATTATTGTAATATAATAATATATTTTATCAGAAAAGATAAAATATCAATTTTCAACAATTGTCACATTAAACATTTTCTCCATCTATATCCACAAAAATGAATATTTTCTTTATCATATAAATCAATAATTAATTATTCACAAATAATATTACAGAATCACAATATTGACAATCAGGTTGTTCCCAAGAAAGAGAGGGCTTAACAATAAGGATTTCTCCTTACTAGCGCGCAATTAGGTGACCAAATCTCTCCTTAGACAGAACTTTCTAGACATTGTAAATAATGTTATCTACTAATATTATTAAAATAATATGAATCATTGATCTGATAATGGGAAATACTGTGTAGTGACAATGATTAAAACAACAATAATATAAAATATCAACGTAGCAATTATTGAATCAATAAAATAAAATATTGAAGCAAGTAATTACCGTAACAATTATTGAGTAGTGCCTTCTCACGTAAGAATCAATAATTCAAAATCTTTGCGGCAATACTGTGTGCTATCACGTGCAACAACGCCAGACATTTTATTTTACCCATTGGGTATTCCAACAAGTGTTAATTGATGAACGATACGCTGCCGTTATTTATAAAAACTCAAATTTGTCGTTTTCTTCATCCGACAGTTATTTTGTTATGGGGCCCACAAATGGGTGCGCCGTCGTACGAATATTCCCCGACAACAAGAATATTCCACGACCAAACGAATATTCCCCGACAACAATAAGTATTTTATAGCCACTTGCGTATTTTGAAAATTTTGCACATTTCACCCATAACTTTAAACTTTTATCAATTTAACCATTTACTAAATAGAAAAATTGAATACTTTTATTTCATAAAATTCGGGGTCTTACAATGACTATACCGAATAATCCCTGGTCATAATCATATCAACAATTGTCCACCAATGAACTACAGGCCAATGAGGACTTTTACCACATCATTCGTCACATTACGGTCATGATTATACCGAATAATTCCTGGTCATAATCATACCAAGTCTATTTATACACGTAAGCAAAAGATGACTTTCAACATAATATAAGCATGAGGATTATGACAATTCAATAAAACAGGTTCAAGAATAAATTTTAAAGATTTATAAGTTAATTTATCCTGAACTCAATAACGTCTAAATTGTCAACTTGATACTGCTTTGTGAAGTAAAATTCAAGAATGCTCAGAAGAATATTTCTATGAAAAGATACTGGATGAATCGCAAATATCAAGGATATTCCACTAATTTCATGGAGTATAGAAGCCAAAGCTTTAACCAACTGAGTATAATAGAATATATGAAACTGCAAATGGATTTTCGCCCGCCATGCAGTAATCCACGTAGACAGGGCATTTTCACAATTTAATAAGGAATGAATATGAAGGATCATTCACCATGCATGTGGAAATCCATATAAACAGGTTATTCCAACAGAATAATAAAGAATGGAATAACAGAAGGATTCACCATGTAAATGCGATAGGATCGCATGCATGATTATTCCCAACGAATAATAAATAATGGAACCATGTCCGTACAGAACGCATGCACGAGGATATTAAATGAGAATAATAAAGAACGGAATATTAGAAGAATTTCACCATGTACGCGGTATTTCAGACATAAACAAAGTTATTCCAATGTAATAATAAGAATGAAATATTAGAAGAATTTCACCATGTATGCAAAGATATTGCATGTAGATAAAAGTTATTCCAACATAATAATAAAGAATGGAATAATGTGTAGAATTTCACCAAGTATAGGGTATCCCGCATATACAAAAGTTATTCCAATGTAATAATAAAGAATGGAATAATGAAGTTCTCTTCATGAATAAGAAAGAAAGAATACCCTTACTTAGTACTGACAAATAATATATCCTTACCTTAGAAGAAACTGGATATTGGAGTAGTGAAGTGGCGAGAATACTTTTCTTCTTTCTCTCTATAGTTTCTCTAGAGTTTCAAATGAATTGTAAGAAATAATGAAGGAATGAGCTTCTATTTATAGGAGAATGGACCTGAATAGTAACTAATTCATGAGCGGTCTAGATTGATTTACTTTTTAAAGCAGACATCCATATTGGTTTACTATTAAAACTTAAAGCAAACGGTCCATATCTTGATTTACTATTAAAACTTTAAACTAATGATCCATATTGATTTACTATTATAACTTTCAACCAAGCGGTCCATATTAATTTCTTATTATATCTTCAACCAACGATCCAAAAAATTAAAGACATCTCCTCATGGAATAATATTATACCCAAAAATGATTTGGACCGAAAAGAAATATATCTTACGGGTGAATAGTACTCTGTGAATAGTAATTCGTGAATAGTAACTCGTGAATAGTAACTCGTGAATAGTAACTTGTGAATAGTAACCCGTGAATAGTAACTCTTGAATAGTAACTCTTGAATAGTAACTCGTGAATAGTACTCCGATACGAAAAGTGCCCCGAATACCCGATTGAACAATATAACCTCCAGACATCAATTATTATCGAAACAAATGTCAATTTCTACTAACACAAATAATTTCAACACAATGGAACTATAAATTCATATTTAATCAACACGAACTTATTCATCATTAATATTATAATTCACAATATTTAACAATCAGGTCGTTCCCATGAAAGAGGGGGCTTTCCGATAAGGATTTCTCCTTATTGGCGCGCAATTAGGTGACCAAACCTCTCCTTGACAGAACTTCTAGACATTGTCAATATTGCAAATAATAATATGAATAACTTTGATGTCTCAATTATTGATTTAATAATAGAACATATTATGCAGATGATACTGTAACAATAATTGAATCAATAATATGAGAGATATGATGCAACAATTATCGTAGTAATAATCGAGTATAACCGGTGACTTCTCACGAAGCATCAATTTTCAATACTGTAGTGCTATTATGCAACCACACGACATCGTACTTTTACTACAAGGGTAGTTCAACAGGTTTTAACCAGTAACACCCTCCCAAGTTATTTTTATAGAAAGATAATTCTGTCGTTTTCTAATTACGACAATACTTCCATTGTGGGATCCACCAATGATTGTGACGTCGTACAATATTTCCTATTAAAACGAATATTCCCCGACCAATTGAATATTATATAACCACTTGCTTACTTTGCAAAATTTATAAATACTATCCACAACTATAACATTATATCAAATCCACACCATAATATTCACAAAATTATTTCGAGAAAATTAAATATTTATTCATAAAATCTGGGGTCTCACATAAACACACATATATCTTTTCATTTATGGTCATAAACTCTTACATAGTTATATCTCAAGTATTAATTTCAGTTAGTTTTCTAATTGCTTTATGGAATTTTTATTTAAATTGGTACAACAGAATACCTAAAAAATAACCAAAATCATAAATCCCCCAAGAATTTAGCATATACAAATTAATGAAGAACTTGAGTATTTATAAGAAACTAACTTATTATAAATATTTAATATTAAATTTTAGTTTATTGATGTATTAATTAATGTCAATATTTAACATTAAAGTAACAAAGAATATTAATAAAATTTAGTATTCACAATAAATTAACTTATTATTAATATTTAATCAACTAAGTAACTTATAATTTATTATTAATATTAAATATACTAACTAGTTATATTCATTGAAGATATATATTAATTAAATGTATTTACAAGAAATCAAGAATGAATAATTAAAATTTTAAATTTTATTGACGTATTAATTAAAACTAATGTATTATAATTTATAAATTACAATAATGAATAAGTAAAAATTTATATTTTATTGATGGATAATTATAAATTTAAAGTTCAAAAATTACAAATAATTGGATAAAAAATCATGTAAGGTCTCAGGTTTGCCAGGCCAGGCCTCATGCTAGGCTAGGCCTTTTTGCAGACCAGGCCAGGCCTTTTTGTAGGCCAAGCCAGGCCAGATTTTTATCTAAAAATAGTAGCCTTTTCAAGCCTTCCAAGCCAGGCCTAACCGGGCCAGGCCTTGACCAGGCCGAGCTTTGACCGAGTCGGGCCCAGGCCGGACCAAGGTCAGGTCGCAGGCCTCGAGCACTACAAGAAAAAGGCCTATCTATGACTAAATGACATCATGACGAACCTATCCGGTCGTGATAATAGTAATAATGACCATTATCTCATGACCATTATCTGCGATCGCTATGGATTCTAGTCGCTATTTAATATCGGATCGTCACGATCGATCACGATCGGTCACGATATGATTTTCCCTCCCAAAAATTGGTGCGAAACTTTGGCGCGGCGACCACTCCATATCAGCGACCGTTATCGATCGCTGATATGTCCACATCATTAAAATATAGCGACCGCAAGCGATCGCTGATGCTAATAAACATTATCAGAATCAGGCGTTCGCTCGTTCAGTACAAAAGAAAAAAAGAGAGGGAGAAACAGTCCGGGAGAAAAGGAGTAGGGGAGAAGAGAAGAGGGAAGGAGAAGAGAAGAGGGGGTACGCCTTCACTCGTTCGCTCGTTCATTGCTACTGCTTCATTAAGTTTCAAATCTTAAGTTTTAATTTGTCATGTCCCCTCTATATATTTTGTTCGATTTAGGGTTTCTCCTTTAGGGTTTTGTTTAAGTATTGATTTTATAATTGTTTATTGATTCTGATTTGGTTTTGTGAATGGAGATTTGGGTTTTTGTTAATTTATTGAATAAAAGGTGTTTGGGTTAATATATAGTTGATTCTGCACTTTTATTTTGTTCAAGAAAACTCAACATAGCTGATGCAATAATTATGTAGGCCTAACATACTACTTCAGTTAAACTTGTACGTGTAGTTTTTACTGCAATGACAATCATGATAAAATTTTTGGTCAAAAATTTTATGTAGAATAATTTTATTAATACAACTCTGCAATAATGGTACAATGTGAAATTCATTTATTCATGTTATGTTTGATGTTATGTTCAGTAGTGGGATTTTGAATCTTCAATGGATGATAAGAAGGGTTATTGGTGTGTCACTTAAGTTTATGGGATTTTTGTTATCCTACTTTAATTGAAAATATATTATTCTTATATAGTATCCCCTCCATATCACATAGGATAGTTTTGGTTATTTCACACATTAATAACGTAAATTTTTGTTCCCAAGTTTTAAGCTAATTTTCATTGTGTGCTTTACTTACATAATGGATCCCATTGTACTAACATAATGGTCCCTTTTAACTTACCAAATGTGCTTTACTTAATAAATAATCATAGTTTAAAAGAAGTACCCTGTCCAATCAAAGTTGGGAAGTTTTGGTGTTCGAGACTGCCCTTTTCTTAAGCAATATAGCCAATCATCATTTGGTGAGGCTGAATTTTGTTCATCTGTAGTATTGGATCCAAGTGAGGACAACTTCGCCTTCAAGTGAACAGATTTATGAGAACTCCAGGATGCTTTAAAACAGTCTTGAGTGTTGTTAAAAGACACAACTTCATCAATACACGCACAATTAAACGGATGCCAACGACAAGTATCAGGAACAAAACTAGAGAAAGTTAGTCTTAAAAAACCATAAAAAGATATTCAACAAGCCAGAATTAAGGGCACATTCAAGTTCTATATGTTTGAATCAGAAAATCAAATTGCAAGGTCATATTTAAATTAAATGCTCCCTCACAATGCTAAATTGTTATTTATGTTACCCCTTTCTTATAGTATTCGAGCTCCATATCCTTAACATGTTTATGTACCTTTCATTTATAGTTGTCGTAGTTAACTATTTCATACAATTAATTGTCATTACTGTCATTTTCTATAAAATATATGTTTAGTTTTAATTGTATTACATACAATTACATATGTAAATGTTCTCTATATCCTTGACATGTTTATGTACCTTTCATTTATAACTCATATATACTAACATACTAAATTTTTTATTTATAGATGTCTTTTGAACCAGCAGCACGAAAGCGCGGGTTGGGTCGGGGCCCTAATCATGTGCCGAAGACCTCGACTAATCCGGATGATCGCATTCTCATACAGATTCGTCCTCCTCCAGAAAGCACGTAAGTTAAACATCGTGTATATATAAGGGTTTCATATTTCCATTGTTATAAATATATTTTAATGTAAATTATTGTATATTGTAGTGATTTTCAAGACAGTAAAATTGTGAAGTGCATTTCACAATTATGCTTACAGAACTGGCCTACGCCAATGATTACATGGGCGAACACACCTCTCGCCCATAAGGATGCAGTTTGGGCTGAATTTCAGGTATATTTTTTTATCACTCTGATTGATAATACATAGTTAATCAAATAATATTGTTTATTAATGTTGGATTATGGTAATATAACAGTTTTAATATTATTATTGTTGTTTTATTTGCAAAAGAGGTATAGATAGGACGACATTGACGACATCGCTTATTCGGACACCTGCTCGGCGAAGTGCGCACGAATAGAACTAAAGATAATCTGAACAAGGAACGACAGAAAGCCCTGCACAATGCTGAGATTTACCATCCAGGACAGGGTGAGCAATATATGCATGAGCATAGCCCCTGGTGGTGTGCACAGGATGTAAGACCCCGAATTTTATGAAATAAAAGTATTCAATTTTTTTATTCAGTAAATGGTTTAATTGATAAAAGTTAAAGTTAAGGGTGATATATGAAATTTTTTTCAAAATACGCAAGTGGTTATAAAATATTCATTTATCGGGATATTCGTTTAGTCGTGGAATATTCTTTCTGTCAGGGAATATTCGTACGACGGCGCAGCTATTTGTGGGTTCCATAACGGATAACTGTCGGATGAAGAAAACGACAAAGTTTGAGTTTTTATAAATAACGGCGTAGTTGTTACCGTTAACACTGTTGGAATACCCGGTGGTTAAAATACAGTAATACGCGTGGATGCAAAGTATTGATGAATTATTGATCCTTACGAAGAAGGCACTACTCAATAATTGTTACGGTGAGTTCTTTATTCAATATTTTATTTTATTGATTCAATAATTCTTTGCGTTGATATTTTATATTATTGTTGTTTCAATAATTGTCACCGCATGAGATTTCTCATTATCGGATCAATAATTCATATTATTTGAATAATATTATTAGATAGCATTATTGGTAATGTCTAGAAAGTTCGTCAAGGAGAGGTTTGGTCACCTAATTGCACGTCGAAGAAGGAGAAATCCTTATGAAATCCCCTCTTTCCGGAACCGCCTCTGGTTGTCATTATTGTGATTCTCAGTAATATTATTTGTGAATAATTAATTATTGATTTATATGATAAGGAAATATTTATTTGATGTGGATATAAATGATGGATTTATTTATGTGGTTATAAATGAAAGAGTTAATGTTGAGGTGTTTTATCAGTATTTTATCGGATTGGAGGTATTAAAAGATCAAATCGGTGTTCTTACAGCTTTATTATGTGAGATATAATTTTTAATCTGATCGTTGGATCGTTGTGATTTTTGGATATGTTATACATATATAAGTTGAGTATATGTCCACAAATTTTGAACCGTTAAAATGAGCGTATAATTTGTTGTTATGAATTTTAAGAGGTGAATCGATTCGGAAATTAGGTTATAAATGATTTTGGTGGAAAATTCTAGAATTGGTGGGCCCCACTTTTGGTTGGTGAGAAATGTGCTCAATTGAATTTTCATATGTGGTGGGTGAGAATAGTAGCAGGTAAAGCCATCAGGTAGCAGGTCAAGTCTGCTTCGGCGTGCTAACATTTTCCTATAAATAGAGGGCTAAGTTAGAATTGAAAATCACACCAGAATTCATAAGTTTTCTCTTTTTCTCTCTCTATATTATCGAGCGTATTTTGTGAGTATTTAGATACTTGGTGAGTTACTATTCATCAGTGCAAGTTTCCTTCAACTTATATCCATATCCGATATGTAATCGAAATCACTGCTCTTTGAGGTAAGAGATAGTAAGGGATAGTAATGGATAGTAAGGGATAGTAATGGATAGTAAGGGATATTAAGGGATGTTATATTCTTCATAATGATGTTATTCTTTCAATATCATTATACTGACATATTGGTATGGATCTTATTGTGGAATTTCTACCTTTTTGAGTCGGGATTACTATTCACGTATACGGCATTATTCATGTATATGGCACTATTTACGTATATGACATTATTTACGTATACGGCACTATGTACGAATACAGAGTACTATTCACGAGTTACTATTCATGAGTTATTATTCACGAGTTACTATTCATGAGTTACTATTCACGAGTTACTATCCACGAAAAAAAATTGGTTTCTTTTTCTGACCAAATTATCGTTGATTTATGATTGTTGCTCTTGAAAATAAATGCAGTTGTTGATCATATTATTTTTATTATCATATATAATATTTTTATACACTACACCAAAAATGGCCTCTAGCGAAGGACAAATCCTTCACTAGAGTCCCTATATCACTCACAAATGATTTATTGCGAAGAAATATTTCCTTCACACGAGTACTCGCATTAAACCTCCTCGCAATTGGGTATCCTTCGCTAAGTAGTAACTAAATATTTTTTGTGAAGGATATATTGTGAATAACTTTTTTATTCACAAATTGTATTTAGTAATGGAATATTGTTATTTAGTGAAAGATTGATTTCCTTCACAAATAATATTTTAAGAAGGACTATTTGAAATTAGTGAATAACTTGATTCCCTCACAAATAATATATTGTGAGGAACAAATTTATTTAACGAGAGAATATTTTCCTTCACTAATTATAAATTGAGAATCTTTCTTCAAATTAGTGAGAGAAAAATTCCTTCGCAAATTATAAATTTGTAAATAAAAAATTAATTGCTAAATAATCAAAATTCATTGAAAATTATAATTGATTTTTAAATCATTGATTTCATATTTATTATTATTATTAATCTCTATAAGAAATATTAAATTTATTTTTCAAGTAAATATAAATATTGCCATACTTTTTTCAAACTAATTGATAAGCTAATGCATACAGAGCTAATAAAATCAAAACTTCTCATATAAATAGATCATAATACTCGAGTCACAATAACTACAAAATTTGTTATTGTATCTTAGTCTCACAAGGACCATAGTACCTACAAAATTTATTAACTAACATAAGAAAACTGAAAGAATTGTAATAACCCGAGATTTCCTAAATAAAATAATTAAGAAATTTTATGATAAAATTTTTTTTTTTTATTTAATGACGAGAATAAGTGTCTAGTAATGTGAACGATAAATATGAATATATTTATTACTTGAAAAATTAGAAATAATTTTGGAATTATTAATTACTACAAATTATATTTTTATGGTAATTAATTTACGTAAGCGTAAATGTTTTATTAATTATTTTTCATGATAACATGATTGGAAATAATATATGAAGTGATAATTAGAACTTATATAATATATATTTTATTATATAAATTGTTCGAATATTTAAATCAAGTATTTTAACTTGATATGCGAAAAGAGAAGTCGATATGAGATCCAAACCACGAATTGGGATTGTGATCAAGAGATGAGAATAATAATATTATATTATTGTTATAATGATTTTACAAAGACAATAATTATGTAAATGTGTATATATGATTGAGATATTATTGAGTTGAAACGACGGCCGTTATTAGGTCATAAGATATTACCGTCTTTGTGAAACCCTAATTATTAAACTCGGTTATTATAAATGACCGAGTAGTATATGAAGTTCATTGTGTATATGAAGTTTTACCGTACACGAATGTCGATAATTAGAAGAAAAACCCTAATTACTATTTTTACGCTGATAACTAGGACAAACCCTAATTATTACAACCCTAATCGGTTGAAGTTAGAGATCGTAATGACTGTGTTAGATCATACACAGATAATTAGAAAACCCTAATGGTCAATTAGAAAATCCTAATTGATAACGTTAAGAAACCCTAATTAGAAAACCCTAATTTTCTATAGAAACCCTAATTTAAAAATTATCGGGTTTAATTACGATGTTATTATATAAATGTTTTAATTTACCAAATGATAGAAATTAATTGGTAAATGGTAAGAATTATAATCTAATGGTTAAATATTACATTTAATGGCCTTTTACAAAAATGCCCTTGGAATTATATGTGAAATGACCAAAATACCCTTGTTGTCATTTTAGTGTATTATTGCTTACATTGTTGATGGGATCTTGCAACAAGGATGCCCAACATACTTACCCTACATGCTATCACTCTCAAACAAGGAATCATCCCACTTTAGCATCCAAGGTATTTAAAATTATTTTTTTAAATTAAAGAAAAGGGAAAATGCATTATTTATGTCTTATTGCTACACTTGTCCACAAAATCCTAGCCAATCCATCTAGAAATTACCTATGGGCTGTAGTATTACCATCAATCAGCCACTATAATCATTTCATGCATTATTTTATGAATTCAAGAGAGAGAAATGCACCATTTTTGGCCTATTTATACACAACACTTAGCTTCATTCTCCCAAGCTTAAACCTACGAAATTCTCTCATTATATCAGTCTATAAACAAGCCCCATTCACACCAATAACAAATCAAGAGCTCAAAAATCTAATCAAAGCATAAAAAAGGTATAAACCTAAAGCTTGATTTTCTTAAACTTTTTGGTGTTAGATGTTATGTTTAAATGTTAAAACATGTTGATTATAGTGTCTAAGCATGATCTGGGTTGCTTGATGTTGATTCCATAACATTCAGAAGCTCGGATTTGAAGATCTTTAAAATCTGGAAATTTTCATTTTTGTGTTCTGACAACGAATGTCAGAGGCTGTAGATCCCATCCTGTTAAGAGTTTTTGATGTTTAAAGCTTAATATGTGTAGCCTGGTATGTTGTCTTTATTCTGCAAAAAGAATCATGGTCATACCTGTTGTAGATTAGGAGTTATTTATGGTCAAACTACCATTGACCGAACTGCTCAAGAACTTTCTGGGTTTTCCAGAAATGTTCAAGAAACGATTATTGAGGTCACATTTGACCGGCCTCTTTCTGTTGGATCTGTTGTTGTTATATGCCTTATATGTAATAGAGTTGTAGTATTACATGTTATCTACAACCTGGAATCAATATATCACTTAGATCAAACTCAGAATGAAAGATATAAAGACCCAAAGTAGCCTGCACGATCTGTTTTGAAATTCTGGAAAACCCAGAATTGGCATACAAGTTTTGTCAGAGAGTTTGATGATTTATATCTTTGGTATTGTTGATGTTTAGACTTGAAATTTGATTTAATCATGTTCTCTGTAAGTTATACTTCACAGCCCGACGTATAAAACACCTATAACATGTACAGATCGACCAGAATAAGACCACTAAGGTCATTGTGGAAGTGTTGACGAGTTTTCGGGCAACCTGTAAACATGAAGAACACGTCTGACAAGGTTTTCTATTGATCATATCTCACAGATTTGTTGCTGTTTGGTCATGAAATGAGTATATAGTTGTAGTATTACATTAGTACTACAACATTGAAGTTTTTGCAAGTCCGTAAAATGAGTTAGATCATGGATTTAAGGCTCGGTCAAACTAGCAGACCTTTTGTGCACCGACATGAAGCTCAAGAACACCTATATACGGTTGCTGCCGCTATAGATGCCTTTTAATGACGATTATCATTTTATTTTAGAAAATTAATTTAAAAATTAGAAAAATTAGTTTTAATTATTAAAATACCAAATAAATTATGAAAAATTATTTTAATGTACGAAAAATAGTTTTAATTATTTTGAGTATATTTCATAAATATTTAATATTTTTGAAATATAAAGGTATTTATTTATTTAATTATAATATTAAATAAATGATTTAAAATAGTTTTAATTCATGAAAAAATCATGAAAAATTATTTTATGGTATAAGAAAATATTTTGAGTTATAAAATATAACTTTTAATATTTAGAAGACAATTTCATTAATAATTATATATTAATGATATTTAGTTAATGATTTGTGATATTAAGTTTATTTAATATTTATATTAAATAAATAGTTTAAAATGGTTTTATTTATTTAAAAATCATTTAAAGAGGATATTAAGGATTTAAAAATATTTTAAGTTATAATTAATGACTTTTAATATTTGGATGAATAGTACATTAATATTTATATATTAATGGTGATTATTTAAAATGATTTTAATTGTTTTAAAAATCATTTAAGGGTAATATAAATGTTTTAAAAATAGTTTGAGTTATTATAAATAACTTTTATATTTTGGCAATGGTTTCATTAATAGTTAATATAAATTAATTATTAATAATGGAATTGTTTAATGTTTAAATCATGTAATTATAATTACGATGTTTGAAAGTGATATCCCATCAAACTAGTATTACTAGAGAACCTAGGTTATGAAGTCCAGAGATTGGTGAAAAGAGCACCCATAATACAGCTTATATCACTATAAGCCTTGAGTGATGATTTGATTTATTTTAAATTTTTAATTTCGGAAAATTCGAAAATGATTAAAAGTAAAATGTCCGATATTTCTGAGATGTTGAGGTATAGAATAAGAGTCTTAGACTCAGTATGTACCCGATAAAGCTGTCGGTACGCCGACAACTGTCGGATCCTATAATAGAAAGAAAAGACTACTGTAAGAACATGGATGAGATATTTGAAAAATTTATAAAAGTATAGAATGCGAACTAAAAGTATGATCACTGCGATTATGTGATGACATAATTAGACTATGTGCTGACCATAATTGACAGTACTATGTGTTATGATATATTGTTCTAATCGGACGAATGACTGTTTATTGATAGGTTGTGATAAAGAGATAAGATCTAAGTTGAGATTTGTAATCGACCAAATCGGCAAGTATCCTACCTTTGCATTTCCTTTATGCAATGGACATGAGTAAGAAGTTTCGTAATTATTCTATTCCCTGCATACATTATGTACGTTTTGATTATCAACATGTTAGCTCGGATATATATTACATTAAGTTGATTTCTAAATGGTTATACAAGTGTCCCCACTTGGATAATCATGGCATTTATTCACATGTTGATATACCATGTCAATTACCCGTATACATATATGTTGAATTACATATTATTGTTGAAAGCAAGATTAAAACCGGGTTTGGAACCGTGCATGTATGAACATCCCGATAATGGGAAAAAATTTTATGCGCTTCTACGGACAAAGGATGAAAGCGATGAATTTCGTTCAAGTTATGTAGTATTGATCAATACAGGTACAATGAGGTGATCACCCTCGCGTCCGTAAGTTATGACGGTTTCATGGATGAATTTTCGCTAAACCTTTCGAAAATGAAAAACCATGTTCATAGTATGTTTCTTAAACCCTATTCATGGGTGGAGCCTAATTTCAAGAAATTGAAAGAGAGTTGTTATGTGAATCTTTTATCAAGATGATTACTTCACAACTTTTGATTCGTTGTAGAAGTGTTATGTAAAGAGAATACTTATATTCTTTCAAACTTATATATATAATTGCTATTACTTATTGGGCACTCAAATGCTCATCCTTGCTTAAATTAAATGTTTTCGGTTATGTATGAGCAACTTTCAAGGCTCGAGCACGAACAAAGGAAAAGAAAAGTCGATCGAATAAGTGTGTATTATGAGTTAATGGTTATATATTTTGCATGGGTATCTATTCATGTATTGTAAGGAATGTATTTGAAGGTCTCGTGCACTGGAAGTAAACTTTGATGTATGTAAATTAAGTTTGAATGTAATATTACTATTGTATTATTCAGCTTATAGAAATGGTATCGTGAAGCACTGAGTTCGGGTTTCAAGTACCCGGATTTGGGGGTGTCACAAGAATAACAATGAACTAGAAGAAATAAAGTGTGACATGTTAGATCCACTTCATCATCATTTTCTTCAACAAAATCAAGGTTAGGCATGTAAACGCCATCCTGCAATAAACACCAAAATTCAATTTCAATAAGACGAGGAATAAGAAAAGATGAAACTGATGAACTTAAATTAAAAAAATAAAATAAAATAAAAACCTCTTTTGGCAACAGACAATGATCCTAAACTAGTACAGAGAACTCACCATGAAACTGGAGTTGGCTGCACAACTCCTTTCTCTAGGAGCAGTTACATAAAGTGAAAAATGTTAAATATAAAAAAATAGGAAGACAACTATATACAAGACAACAAGAAGACAGACTGAGGCGAATCCTAGATACACTTTGCTAATCCCGAACTCAATTACAACACTCGAGAAATATAGGCCAATGACAAAGTTGGATACCTGTTCAAAACGAGAGAAAGAAAGTTTGTAACGTGATCATATACATATCTGTAAGAGTATTCTAACAAGAGCCACAAACTTTGCATATGTAGTCCAGATACGCCGAAGATATATTGTAGTGCTTATCCATTAAATAAATAAATAAATATTAAAATAGATACTTGGTGGATATGGCAGGAGAATGAATGGTTATTTTTAAATTTCTGTAACATCGAGTTCTTTTTACAATTTGATCACAATTTGATCCATATAGCACAAGGTGCTGCCAGAAATATAGAACAAAGTTCACAAAATTTTAACCAGGGGAATTTACTGTAAAATAGGATGCTCTCATATAACCTAGTGCTTCTCATTTCTTTGTATTGAGAAAATTACATAACTTTCTATGGTTATTATCCAATTGTTTTACAATGCCATTCTGTCTGATAAATAAGCAATAAGAAACACCTAACGATTTCATTTAGACTAAACTTGTCCACTGCTAGCATGGCTTTCAGGTAAAGGTATATGTATACGTACTCAAGGTCAATAGTGCTTCTTAGACCTGAGTAGCTCATCTATAATTTATGCTCATAGCAATGTTATCCCTCCTAAATACTGTTCTGTTCAGCTATTATGAGATGATTCTACAAAGTGATGGCAATATAGTAATGCCAAATTTGAAATGCCTCAGCACCTCCTCAAATGAAAAAAGTAGAAACATACTGGATGGAGTATTGATTTATGTTATTAAGAAATATATGGACCATCTAATAAAAGTAAATAGCAGATCTTTAAGCAAATTTCTCCCTATATGAAACATGATGACAGGATCGATGAATGAGGCCCCCTGAAATACCAACCGCACACTAATACAAACAAAGAAACAAGACACTATTCAAATCGGCCATAGTCATTTTAGGCATCTACTAAACTTTAGGAATATCATTGAAATGTCATCAAACTTGAAAAAACTGATTAGTGACCATGGTACTATATATTAGATTTCTTATTTCAACAATGTATCAAAAACAAGCAGAAAGAAAAGGGTGCAACTGTATATAATTGCGACCTAAAGTAATGAATGTTAGACATGTAATATGGATTATACTATAATTTTTTAGTGGATATATGTATTAACTATTAAGGAACTGGTTTTGGGAGTGAATGGTTATCTAAGTGCTGAATCTCAGCTACAAGGAAGGAGAAGGGGTTTTGCACTTTTGTTAATATTGGAATGAACTTGGACATAACAACTATTAGATATGTGCAACATAACCTCATCACGGTGTATTCACATAAGTAATCCAGGGGAATAGGGACCAAGTTGCAGAAACCATTATAATCAAGCTAGCCACACTTTTTGATTAGTGCTACTCAGGTCTATTCATGCCAATTTGTGTTTAGTCAAAGGTAGAGATAGAAGAAAATGATAGGCAAACATACCACAACATTTTTCTATATCCAAAATCAAGCTATATCACCCATTATCATAAAAAAGAGTTAAAAATTACCTCACAAGAGAGCTTAGTCATTCATCATCAGAATCCTCTTACGAGAACCTTCCAGAAGTCTTCTGGTTTGGCCTTTCTGCTGTATCACTTGTATTCTATTTGGTTTTGCTCCTAAAATATCCACACAAACAAAAAGTAGAATGATGACAAAAAAACACCACAATTATTGACTAAAAATCTAAAATAAAGCTCCAGCCCGCATAGACATGCCAAAATAAGATAGTGAAAAGGGTAATAATTTGTTGCCCAAACTACTAATAAGATATGATGCCTAATGGCATTGCGTAATAAAGGAAGTGTATGTACCATTTCTGCTTCTCTTTTAACTGCAATATAAGCAACAACAGATTGTATCAGTGATTTATAACCTCATAAAAGTTAAAAATCTGCAAGAGTAAATATAAGGTAATCTATTCCAACAAAACAGACTAATAACAAAGTATCAACTAACTAGAGGGGTTCACTTTAACTTACTGAGCATCTTCTGCGAAGTTAAAAAAGGGATCACTATAATTCTTTATCGGGAAGTTGACCACAAAAAGGGGCTCAAGTCCATGCAAACCTCGTTCCAACTGTACAATGCAAAAGTCAACCATCATACTTAGTTCAAATGGAAAAAGTGATTTATAAATAAAAAACAAAAGCAATATGAGATAATATAATAAAAAATGGGGTAAAGAATTAAGTCAATCTCAAGTACAAACCAACAAAACATTAAAATGAAAGCAACCCATAAGAAAAAAATATCAAACAAATGAAAAAGTAAATCCGCACAAATTTGGCATTGCTAGTAACCTAGTTACCTACTACAAGTTGGTTTTAGGGGCACAAGCAAATAGAACGTGAAGAAATGGACAAAAAAAGGTTTAAGCATAAAGTAAACTAACACATACCAAATAACCAAACCAATCTAATTACGTCCAATTAGGATGTAATTTAAATGACCAAATGCAAACAAGTACAAAAAAACAGAGAGAACAGACATTAATTAACTTTTGAATAATAATTCGGAACTGAATGCATTGAAATAAAGCTTACAATACTAAGAATAGATTTTGGACGATATATTGAAGGAGCATCGCGACGCATTCAATTGAATTCGAGCACAAATGAGCCTGGTGCATATAAATACAATAAACATCGTGCTCACAGCAAATCCAATCACTATCATAATCAAATTTATCCCTGAAGATATCATCTTTTTTGGCTAAGTGATGTATTTTCAAACAAACCCAATTCAATTCAGTTGCTATTTCCTTCCAAGTTTAAGAACCAAAGAATTAAAAATTGAATTTCAATTCTAGTTATGTTCATAACTGAAAAATAAAAATGCAATTATACTTTGTACTAGCTCACATCAATTCAATCCACACTTCAAAAAACCCAAAAACCCCACAAACTATAACAACAAGACTCATATAATTCAAAATGACAACAATACCTCTAAAATTGGCTGTTTTTTCTCAAGAAACTATGTCTCTAACCATGGATATAGGTGTATACATATACTTTATCTAGAATTTAGGTGTCGTACAGATCATTTCATCAAGAAATTGAATAACTTATAGGTGTTTAAGCTATATTATTAAGAAGAGACAAAGTTGTTGGAACAAATACCTGTAAACAAATTGACGGGTCTTTTGGGCCTTTACATCTAGGGCTTCTACAATTGAGATAAAAAGAACAAATTTCTTGGGGAAGAGATGAAGTTGAGGGGAATTTACGATTAATGCTATAAGCTTACCATGTTGACAAATTATAGCAAATCCCTGTGTTGAAATCGGGGATTGAGGGCAGAAGAACCCTACGGATCCGAGTGAGATCGAAGTGAACGAACGGAAGATTCAGCTATAAATATCTTTGCACGAATTGCTAGCAAATTCTGATATATATATATATATATATATATATATATATATATATAGAGAGAGAGAGAGAGTTAGATGAGAGATCAAGAGAGAGGTTTTGCTCAGGGCTACCTCTATCAAATCAAAAGGCGGGAGAGAGAGGAAGAAGAACTATAACGCATATTGTATAAATTGACCAGTCGGTTTGTCCTCTTTTGCAAATTTTTTTGTGGAATTAAGAAATTGAGGGTAGATCAATCACCTTTCCACAAATCGGCACTGAGATAGTAGATCGACAATGGCACAAAGAGGAAAGAGGACTGCCTTTGTTGGTTGTGAAACGAGGGAATAGAAAGTTGGAAACGAAATTGGGGAATATGATGAATGTATTTTCTATTACGATGGAGTGATAGGAAAACATAAAAGTTAATAACATTTTTTTTAAAAAAACAACTATTGTAAGTTAATTAAAAAGTGTAATTATTATAAGTAAATTTACTACTGTCAAAAATTTAATGTATTTATATTATAATTTTTATTCACCATAATTAATTATAAAAAATTATTTAGAATAAAATAGTGACCAATTTTATCTCTCGCAAAAAACTTCTGAACAATAATATATAGTGAGTAATAATTTCTTCACTAAATAGATTTTTTCCTCGCAAATTTTTATCATAAATTGGCTCTAAAAATCTTTCTATCGCCCCAATTTTGCGAGGAAAAAAATATTAATTGTGAAGGATGTTTCTTTCGCTAATAACTATATTGTCACTATACTTTTTTCCTTCACTGTTCCTTCGCTAAACAACTCCTCGTGTGAAGGAATAAATTTCTTCACAAAATTTCCTTCGCTACATCCCTATTTTGGTGTAGTGATAACCCTGATGTTGAATTTCTTTTTTACTTGAGTGTAAAAATGGGTAGATTATTGGTATGATCATGACTATGGGTTCTCTTTGGCCAGTAGTGCAAAGATAAATTGTTAACTGGTATGATCATGACCATTGAATTTATAATTGAATATCTTTAGCTAAAGTGTAAAGATGAATTGATTAACATAGTTATAATTATTGTTTATATAAATTCTGAAATGATTATATATTTCTTTGAGATATGAATATATTTGGCCTGTAGTGCAAATATGAACTATTGAGGAATATCTTTGGCCTGAAGTGCAAAGATGAATTGTTGATGAATATCTTTGGCCCGTAGTGCAAGAGATGACTGTTGTTGAATATCTTTCGCCAGTAATGCAAAGATGAATCTGTTAATGAATATCTTTGGCCCAGTAGTAAAAGATGAATTTATTAGTATGATTATGAACAGAATTGTGATTTGGTATAACCATGATCTTTGATGTTTCAGGTAAAGACAGATGATGAAAATTATCTTCATTCCGGATGAGAAGAGGAATTTAGAACTACAATTATGATTATAAGTTATTCATATGATTATGGACCAGAATTGTTGATTGATGTTACAGGAATAAAATATTGTTGGTGGATTTTTAACATGGAGAAGATAATAGACTTTATAGTCTATTTGACTCTTCTAATGGATTGCTTCGTTCGCTTGCAACTATGGTTGAAAAGTTTTATCATCTACCATATGTTATAAATCTCTGATTTATTATTGATGAAGGCTATTGATAATTTAATTATCTTTAGTCATGATATTCTTTACTGAGCTAGTTGTGCTCACCCTTTTGCTTCACAATTCCTTTCAGGTAATAAAAGTGTAGATGAGTCGAGCGGGGGATAACAGGGGAATAGAACGGTGGTCTTAGCTGTTGAGGTTCTCCCTAAATAGTATAAAAATAATTTTATTAAGACTTTAGATAAGTGTGTCGTATTATATACGTCATTTGATATTTAATTTTGGTGAACAGAATAGGGTGAGGTGAACTCAACGTTGGAAGGGTGTTTTGCCACTATCATACAAGATGTCTAAAGACATACAACCTCGTGTCATCATAAAGATGAGGATGTGCACATCCACTTCATCGAGTATATCTACGCCAAGCACTACCTATATGATCTTGGTGTTTGATTGAAGTACAATTCTCAATTAGAGGCGAGTGGAGATAATGATATGTCAAGAGAAGACTCACCATTGGAAAGAATATGATAGTAATCTTCTCATTTTTCTTTGGGGTCTATTGGGTCAACCAAGGATAATTCTGTGGCCATATGATATCTATTATAACCTAGAAGCATGGCCTCCCATGTACGAAGGTTTCCTTGAGCACTTCCCAAAGATTTTAATTTCTAAAACAGTTTTTGACTATACCTTTATGTAAGATGTCATGGTGACGTGCTACCCAAGTTGGTGTCAAGAGTCACAATTGATATATATATATATATATTTGTATCAAAACTCACAACACATAAGTTGTTGTATTTTGCACGACAATTGTTGTAATAAAGTTGTAGTTATTTTCTGTACCATGTAATTGGCGACTCGGAATGGGTTGGATGGAATGGACCTATTTTGGGGGCGTCACACAGGACATATGGGTGCAGATGTGTGACCAGTGGAGAGCTGAGAGCTGGATCAAGAGACGCAAGACTGTCGCCTCGAACAGATCTTCAGGTGTATCTGAAGGCGAAATGGCAAAAGGCACGTACAAGGGCGTCAGTATATCACAACTGCAGCATATTGCTTCCAGGGTACGTATGTATAGCAAGCTAAATAGCTTAGTTATTTGTTTTTATGTTTACAGTCATGTTTTGTAGCTAAAGTATCATATATTTACATATTAATATAAGAACATGAACTGTAGGAGTCTCAGTCTCAAGGTCAACTTATCAATTGGTTGGATGTGTATGTGGCCACCCGTGATGGTCTGCCTGATGCTGTTCAGATAGCGGTAATAAGTTAACTTTATACTAATATGTTGTTTATAAATTGTGACGACCTTTTTTAGCAATTTTTATTTATTTTTAACTATTTAATTGTTGACCTTCTGACATGACACTTATAAGGGCTTAATGAACGAGCACTATCTTGAAGGCACCCCGCGTCCGTCGATTGATCAAGAATTGTGGGAGAGGGTGTCTATCTTGAAGGCACCCCGCGTCCGCCTGATGCTGTTCAGATAGCGGTAATAAGTTAACTTTATACTAATATGTTGTTTATAAATTGTGATGACCTTTTTTAGCATTTTTTATTTATTTTTAACTATTTAATTGTTGACCTTCTGACATGACACTTATAAGGGCTTAATGAACGAGCGCTATCTTGAAGGAACCCCGCGTCCGTCGATTAATCAAGAATTGTGGGAGAGTAGGTGTCTGTCGTGAAGAAAAACTATGTTAAAGGCCAAGGACAAAACGACGGCCTACCATGATGGCACAGTGACTCTGCTACCCAGTCTACACAGTCATCAGGTCATCCAGCCTATCATACTCATGATGACTGTGTGAGAGCGATCTGTTAGAATCATGATCTTCTTCGTATACTGGGCGGGCATCTGCATTCTCTAGGTCCTGACGAGTTGGCAGAGGTAAGTATATGCAGCAGAAGCAAAGATCACAAAGATCGTGGTGGCGACCAGGTATATATATCGATATTGTTATTGTCACTGTCTTACTTATATGTTTCACTACGTTGTCTATTATTTAGCTTTCCCCAAGTCATAACAGTATCAACACATGTAACATATATGTTTTATTCTTTTGTTAATTACAGGGTACTAATTTGGATGATCTATGGAGAGCTAGCTAGACCAGTCATGTTAGATTTTTAAAGCCTTGCTAGACTTGTTTTTTAGATTTTTAAAGCCTTGTACTCTTTTAGATTCATTCTTTGGACAATTGTATTGGTTTACGATTCTATTATATGGATGTTTACGATTGTATTGTGTTGTGTTGGTTTATGATTCTATTATATCGATAGATGTTTATCATATAGTAGTTATCATGGATGAATGTTTATCAAATGGTAGTTATCATGGATGGATGCTTATATATACTACAGTGTGTTAGGATAGAAAGCAGGTAAAAAGCAGGTTATTTTTTGGAAATCAATAAAACATGACAAATATTTATAAAAAACATCACATGATCGTGATGCGGTCGCGATTAATTATCTTAAACGCGCGGCCGATAAGCACTTTAGAAACTAGCGGCCACGATAAATCGGTCGCTATTATCGGTCACTGACACGTGTGCCACGTCACACCTGATAAATGACTCAGCATGAGTCAGAGTATCGACGGATTCGGTCACTGATTGCGGTCGCTAATGAGTCGGTCGCTATTGTTGGTCGCTGAGGTCCATCCAACGACCAGATTACCGGTGACTACTATCAGCAACCGCATTTGGTCGCTGATACTCATCTGCGACCAGTTGCGGTCGCTGATAGGCGGTCGCTGATAAGCCTTTTTCTTGTAGTGGAGCCTTTTCTGCATCCCTACCCACCCCCAACACCTACGCCCACGCCCACGCCCGCCCCCACCCCCACCCCCACTCCCACTCCCACTCCCACTCCCACAGAATGGTAATTCCAATATACAATTTAATGGAAATTTCGATGGAATTAATGGCCATTCAAACCATTTTTTGGCTACCAAACATCATCATGAAATACTCGGTTAGAATTATCATTCCATTCCGCAAATGATTCCGAAAAACCAAACTCCACCTTAGACTGTCCTAGGGTGGGAATTAAAATTTAATTTAATTGGTAAAATGGAATTTATTGCATTGTTTGCCTATAGGCCCTTATCAAAAAAATAATGTTACTATCACATAAAAAAAGTTCACATACACACATACATATTTATGGGACACACGTGTCAAGAGGGGCCCACAGTATGCATGTGTGTGTGTGAGCATTATGTGAGTTTTTTTATGTAATAGTAGCATTATTGTATCAAAAAATGGGGAATATAAGTAATTAATGTTGTTGTGTCCAAGGGATAAATATTTTTCCACAAACACACATTCTTAACAAAACTCTATACAATATTTAAAATTTTAACTATAAATATTAACTCACCCATACATACATGGCATACAGACAAACATATATATATATATATATATATATATATATATATATCCGGTCCAGATCTTAAGTACGCCCCTTATCTAACTCACCCGAGCTCACCCCTCCTTTAGCGACGGACTGGGACGACAGTTCGGTCATACATACAATCGTCGTCTATATACTTTTAGCGCATTTAACAACATATATATAGCGTCGCTAAAAGTATGTAGACAACAGATTGTATGACCGAGCAGTTCTTGCGTCCGCCTGCTAAAGGGGGTGAGTTCTAGTGAGATGGATATAAAGGTGAGCTTAAGATCCAGGACTATATATATATATATATATATATATATATATATATATATATATATATATATATATATATATATATATATGGGGAATGATCCATAGCTTACTTTAGCTATAGTATTATTCTAGCTAACCCATCTTCTACCATCCAATGGAAGATCTAAAGATGGGGTCAGTGGTCGATACTCCCTCTAGTGGTCAGCCAAATTCTTTTATGTTGACCGCTACTCCCGCGACTAGTGAAATTGGCCGCTAGAGGGAGTATCGGCCAACATAAAAGAATTTGGCTTAATTAGGGACTTAAAATAATTATAATTTAAATTTAAAAAATATAGCTAATTAATACTCCACTCGCTAATATGGATTCATAATTTATTTGAGTATGAATATAATATAAACTCAATCACTATTTCTTATATGAATTATCAATAATACTAATTAATAAAATAAGTATGTATAAGTATAATTACTAATTATCGCCTTATAATTATTAATTATAAAAAGAAAATACTGATTGAGTTTATATTATATTCCTACTTAAACAAATTACGTATTCAACTACTACTCCCAAATTACCTAATCAAGTATTATTCCTTATATTAGTCTACTACTCATTTTATAATTCTTTATATTTGTGAACCAATTAGGGACTGGAGTATTAATTAGCTATATATTTTTAATTTAAATTATAATTTAAGTCATTGATTAAACCAAATTCTTTTATATTGGTCGTTACTCCCTTTATCGGCTAGTCAAAACGATCGCGTTTTGACTGGCCCCAACCCAGCCCTTTGATCTTCAATTGGACGACAAGAGATGAGTTAGCAGGAATAGTGTCCATAGCTAACACAAGCTATGGATCATTCCCCTATATATATGTTTGTGTGGGAAAAATATATATACACAGTTGTGTAGTACACAGTCGCCTATGGCGACGGGTGAACTGTCGCTATAGTTCAAAAAAACCGTCACCATAGACAATCACTATATAGACATATAGCCATAAATATAGATAGAGAGAGTGAGGAAGGATCAAGAGCACCCTTTATCTAGCACTCCTCCTTAAATAACACTCATTTATTAAAACCAAGTCGTTTTGAAGATTTTTTTTTTTAAAATCAAGTGGAGTTGCAAGTTGCATTTTTGTAAATAAAAGGAAAGCAAGTAGGACCACTCTCTTTTAAAAATCTCCAAAATCATATAATTTTAATAAAGTAGTACTCCCTCCATTCCTATATGTAGGTCATTTTAGACTTTTTTTGTTATTCCTAATTATTTGTCGTTTGTGGTTATCTAGGAGAATTGATCACTATTTTTTCCAAATTGCCCCTTATTACTCTACCTAATTTTTTGAACCATATTTATCATTATTCTATACTACTCCTTTACTCTTAAGTCTTTCTCTCCTTCCCCCAATAAAACTCTTTCATTATGAGATAAGTAAGGTGAAGGGTATTATAGACAATTGATAGTATAGTTAATACTTTTCAATAATTTCCTTAATTCTTGTGCACATGTCTAAAACGACATATATTAAGAAACGGAGGGAATACTATTTAAGGAGGAGTGCTAGATAAAGGGAGTGCTCTTGTCTCTCTCTCTCTCTCTCTCTCTCTCTCTCTCTATATATATATATATATATATATATATATATATATATACAACCAGGATTCAGTCCGGGATCCCGGTTTTTGATAAGTTACGGATTTTTTTTTCTTTTTTTCTTTTTTTTTAAACAACTAAAAAAAATTAATATTTTATGGAACTTGAATTTTTACATAATACAGTATTTTAGGTGTGATTTGGATACATATAACAAAATATGTATGTATATGCTGCATGCACTTTTTGTTATATATATCCAATTCACACCAAAAATCTCAGATTATGTAAAAATTTGGCCCATAAAATATTAAAAAAAAATTAGTTGTTTAAAAAAGGAAAAAAATAAATAAAATTAAGAACTTAAGAAAATACGGAGTCCAGGATAGGAACTTAGGACTTATATATATATATATATATATATATATATATATATATTGAGGTACAACTGTGTGTAACTTTCAAAAAACACACGGTCACGATCGTAGAGTTATTTCACTCTACGATCGTGAGACTAGTCCCGAGATAGTAGAGTGAATTCGCTCACGATCAGAAGTAGTCCACGATCGTAGAGTGAATTCACAAATCGTGGAGTGACTACTCTACGATCGTAGAGAGTGAAATCACTCTACGATCGTAGACCGTGTAACTTTAAAAGTTACACGGCTGTGTACCTCTATTTTTACCTATATATAGGGAAATGATCCATAGCTAGTACTTGCTATGGATGGAAATTGGACAAATACCATCATAACCGTCCATTCCAATAATCAAGGGCGTGGATTAAAGATGGATTACTGCCATCCGCTACTTCGTCTAGCGGACGTGTTTTATGTTGGATCTTCGTCCGCTAGTCCAACTAGCGGATTATTAAAAAAAAAATTAATGCCCAATTTGCCCCCAAGCGGATGTATTTGACAGCCAACAGTGTTAGTTGGGCGGATGTATTGGCAGGACACAACTATCAACCTACAAGGAAACTCAAAGATAAGCAATCCATATCATAGAAGGAATCAAATTCAAATCAAAGAAGGAAACAAAATATGGGATCTAAAATTAAAAAACTCACAAAATTTCAGTAGTAAAAAAATACAAACCTTATATTATTATCATATGTATCTCTAAAAAAATATTAAGGAAGAAAACTGCGCAATAAATCAAGCAAGGCTTTGCAGGTCAAAATCATCCTGGTAAGTTCTCAATTATGGCTGAAGACATGTTTAATTCAAGTTCTTCAAATTCTTCTCATGATAATATTGACATGGATAATATTGGTGTTCATAACATGAACCAATCGCATATTAGTGTTTCAAAAAGTCCATATGAGGGTCAAATTTTTTCTACTATCCAAGAGGCGGAAGAATTTTATAGAACATATGCACGTAGTTGTGGATTTGAAATAAAAATTGGGACAACTCATAAATATGCTCACTCCAACAATTTGTCCAACCGACTTTTTACATGTAAGAAAGCTAAAAAACCAATTGAAAGAAAGAAACAAGACGTTGATGATGTTGATGGTAGTAAGGTCAAAAGAAAAAGGGATTCTATAGGTCGGACGATGTGCAAAGCTAGAATGTTTGTTGTTCATCTAAAGAAAGAAGATATCTGAAAAGTTTCAAAAATTGAGTTGTCTCACAATCATGATTTGGTGAATCCAAGCAAGAAAAATTTCATTCAAACACAGAAAAATATAACTCTTGTTGCCCGAAGTTTAATCGGAACTTTCACAAGGGCTGGAGTTGGGCCAAGTAAAATGATGAATGTATTTAGTGAAATAGGAGGAGGGGTGGAAAATGTCAGTTTCAGTGATAAGGACATTCGGAATGTTGTACGAGATATAAGACGTGACACAATAGATTCAAACGATGCCCAAGCAGCATTCCAGTACTTGAAAAAACTTTTGGCGGAAAATCCTCTATTTTTTTACGATATCAAACGAGATGAAAATAATCGCATCGAATGTATCTTGTGGATAGATTATCGATCAATGATAGCTTACAAAAATTTTGGGGATGTAGTGACATTTGATACAACTTATCGAACGAATAAGTATTCTATGCCGTTTATTCCGTTCACGGGGGTAAATCATCATTATCATTCCATCTTATTTGGTTTTGCACTGATTCAGGATGAAACAGAGGATACTTTTGTATGGGTTTTTGAAAGTTGGCTTCAAGCGATGAACAACAAGGCACCTAAGTTACCATTATCTTTGATCGATCAGACAAAGCTATGAAAGCAATGCGATTGCTAAGGTTCTTCCAGAAACACACCATGCTCTTTGCACATGGCATATTAGCAACAAATTTCCAGAGAAATTACATACATTGTATGAACAGTACCCAACATTTAAGCATAATTTTAACTGCTGTGTGTATAAATCTTTGACTGTTGCGAATTTTGAGGAGCGCTGGAAAAAGTTGATGATAGATTACAAACTGCATGACCATGATTGGCTCCAATCACTTTATGAGGTTAAACACAAATGGATCAAGGCGTGCACAAAGAATTTTTTTGCAGCAGGAATGACGACTACATCCAGGAGTGAGGGAATGAACAGTTTGTTCGATGAATATGTGAATGCGACAACGAGTATCAATGAATTTATCGTAAATACAGAAAAAGCACTTGAGAAACAGGTCATGAGAGAGAGAAAAGCTGACTATGTAACTTGTCATCGTTCCCGAAATATGACTCTTGAATCACCATTGGAAACACATGGAGCAAATATTTATACAAAGGAGATGTTCAGATGCTTTCAGATTGAGATAATAAAATCTCATAAGTACGTAATGCAGAAGCTTCAACATCTAACAACATCGGATACAAAGTCGTATGCATTGTGCAAGGCAAGTTACTGTTGTTAGTAATGTTCAAACTGGAGATATAAATTGTAATTGTAAAAAATTTGAACATTCTGGTATGCTTTGTAAATACATAATAAGGCATATGATTGCCAAAAGTACAAAAAAGATACCTGATAAATACGTTTTAAGGCGGTGGTGTAAAGATGGTAATAAAGTGAACGCTGAATTACCAAAGATTTTGACTAAAATGTCCAACTACGAGGAATCTCAGACGATGCGTTACAATTATTTGGTGACGTTGCTCTTGCGATTAGCTTCTACAGGATCATGCTCAATTAATGGTTTTAAGCATGTCGTACAATTGTGCATTGACAATCAACTCATCGTTGAAAAATTTGACCCTGATGAAATTAGTGAAAAAGAGGTTCCTGATATTCGAGAAGATGATGATCAGCCCGTTGAAGATGAGCTGTTACTGGATCCTATTTGTTCTCAAACAAAGGTGCGAAAAAAAGCTACAAGAATAAAGAGTGGGATCGAAGAGGCTGCAAGTCGTAAACAATTGAGAAAATGTGCAATATGCAATATGATGACCAATCATGATAAGCGGAACCACTACAAAATTATAAGAAAAGTCGGTGTTTGAAGTTATCTAAAAATGTGACTTTATGATTATGTATTGGCAAAACAATTTACTTGACCTTTATATATTTTGATTTATCAGCATGGTTTATTATTTCACAAAAATTACATTAAATGAATTATTGACAATCCCTGCAATGCGTGGTGATGGATCCTTGGCTAGTGTACACATAGCAGATACACATTGTGAATACAATGCATTGTCTAGAGGTCTTAATCTCGTATGGCTTATGACCCCATTGCTAGTACAATCATTCAATATCCCAGAATCCAAATGTTGAGATGAATCATCATACAATGGGGATCCATTCATTATGCAAGAATTTGCAAGGGAGTTGGCTAACAGATACGGTTTGCCGATAGTACTGTCAGAAAGGATAAATTTAACATATTGAATCTTAACTTCTCATCACATTACTAGTTTCCTGTATACTAAATAACTCGCAACTGAATGAAAGAAGAGCAACAGCCAACCTTATTTCTGGTTATCCAAACAATAAACATAAGTCATGAACTAATCCTTACCAAAAAATCTCAAGAGCAAACATTACCAAATCAATTTGCACAAAAACAAGCACAGATAATAAAAGATAGCTCGTCAACAATTAATATTAGTATCCCATCATAAAAATTATCCAATACCTAATCAGGTGCCGGAAAATAAACAGACTATGCAAATTTATATACTCAACCAAAGAACAAATGGCCTAGATAAACACAAGTAACATAGAACAACTAATCAGTGCTCCTAGTTTTCTGCAACTGGGGAAAACTTTGTCTTGCATCTCATCTAAGCTTCCGTTTCCCTTTACGTATTGCAGCAGCTCTTGCTGTGGAATCATCACTTTCGGGTGACTCTGCCACAGCAGTCTGTTCTTGCAAAACAAGACCACAATTCGGTGACAGTTTCCTGATAGGTGTTGTATTAATTGCTGCTTGATTTTCTCCTAGTGATGAGCCTGGCTCTGAACTACTTGATACATTTGCAGAGTTTCTGTTTGGCATAAATTCCTCTCCAACCCCAACATAACCTGTTTTGTTGCAATATGATAAAAGGGGGAACAGAAGAAGAAAATTCACCTTGCAACCAAGAGAACATAACCTAAAGGGGTCGAGAAGACATCTCTCACAAATTTCACAGGTGTTGGTCACTCCTTTTCCAGGCCTGGGCTGTGGCAAATTACCTGAATGACCTGATGATCTTTGTGATGGATTAAACAGTAAGAGCACAAAGCATTCCCCATACAGTCCAAGCAATAAATATTGCATGGCGGACCCATTTCCTCACTTCCCATTGTCACCATTGGCCTCACCTAATTTTATCAAAAATCAAAATCAATCAACCTAGTACAGATTCGGCCAGTATTCAAATGATGAAATACCCACAAATGTGATACACACAATTAGTATAAAAATGTATAAATTTTCAAATAGAATGAAAAACAGGTGAAAATATGAATACCACAACAATACAAACCAATGCAAACACAAACTTAAAACATTAACGTACATACAAAAGATTGAATCATTTTGAAACTGGTAACCGAGTTACTAAATCAACGTATTACAAAAGTTAGTCAAATATACATTAACTAGTCTTCATTTGAATCCGAATCTAAAGTTTGAACGTATTACAAATATGATACAGGAATGTCCCTAGCTTTGCACATCCTAAGCTCATGCGCTATTCTAAACCTAAAATTATAAGCCTCGTTAAGAGTCCACCTCGGTTCATCCATGATGTTTATACGGTGCAAAAAGAAATCCACGTACTTTGCCACATATATGCCACAATCGTCTTCGTTCCATTGTCTCGGTCTATTCACACACGCTTCAAATTTCGGCTTTGATTTTGGCCACTTTGCTGTAGAATTTGCCTGATGAAGCAGCAAAGGAATTAAGTCCACCTATAAACAAGAAACCCATTACTTATAAGTCTGAAGTAATATGAATTACATGTCTTTGTAATGACATGAAAAACAAGACTTATATTAATGAACTCACCACAACCGCAAAGAAGTTTTGATATAATTGTAACAATGGCATTAATGGTTTGTCATCATAAAGTGGGTCAAGTAGCATTACTTTCCACTTGTTGACACTCCAAATAAACAAGAAAAAATGACTGTTGGTTTCGTTGAAGACTGGAATGAATATGTAATCACACTCATGTACTGGAGCACCAACTGTAGGATTGCTGTAACTTCTTAGAATTTTTTTTATGGTTGGCATGTTTACTCCAGCACTAGGTAAGTTTTGGGTACCTAACAACGCAAAGTACGTTGGCATGAAATAAAATCGAACCCATCTTTGGATACCTTCTTTACACATTTTAGTTTCTCTGTCTTGCAACAACAACAAATATGCATCCAAGACATGTTCCAATAACCAACCATTGGGTCTCAAACAGTTAACATCTTTAAATTCAAACTTGTATAGACCTTCTGGATGGCTATGGGGAAATTCTGATGGGTCGTGAGTTGGACTAAACCAATGTTGATTTAGCCAATTGATTTTCTCTATCTTCAAGTGAGTGTGCTTTGTTCCCTCCATCCTTCTAACTGGCAATTTCTGACTGTGTCGAGTAGAAGGGCCAACACTAGGCTGAGTTTCTTTTACCGTTGGTTGGGATCCTGTCATGTCAATCTCCATCTGCCCAACTTGAGGTTGCGTTGAATTTGGATTGATTGGAACCCCTCTATAGTCATTCATGAACGACTGGTATAATGTATTGAACCATGTGTCATACATGGTTCTTAACTCAGGTGGATGTCCAATTGACAACAACTTTTCAAATATAGCTTTTGCACTCTCAATCTACAATTAAATAAAAAATTATATTAATAAAACAAGATAATCAGTTAAAAATACAAAAACATTAATAAATATTATAAATTGATCTACTTACAGTATTTACATCCACATATTGGTCAATGAATACCCGTGGCTCATAATCTTCCCCTTGACGCCTATGGGGTCGAGTATGGTGTATCCGTCGTCGAGTAATTTCTCTATACCATGTCATATAATCCTCGGTAGATATATGCTGCAAAGCCTCCAACACTTGTCCTTCAAAACTCTCCATGTATGCATCCCACAATCGAATATAGTTGGCCCTATGATTTTTAAAATTTAATCTCTCAAATAATTTATGTTCCTTCCGCAATTCCACCATATTTTCAGCTTTAGATGGATACAACTGCAAATATCCAAATTGTCTCATAAATCTGTCAGGCATCTGGAACTCAACAATGTCGTAATGTATCAATGGTATACGAGCGGCTCCACCTAACCTTGCCTCAAAAAAATCCCAAGACAAACGTCTATCAAATAAGCGTCTGGACGCCACCCCATCATCATTTCCAACATATTATCAAACTCTCCTCAGTAAAACAGACGATGGTGATGTGGATTTTTAAGGCGCTGATATTGCTTTGCATTAGGATCAAAAGAAGAGTATGCCTAAGATAATGCCCTAGGTACCAACTTCTGGGACATAGGCTTAGGGGTAGGACGACCAATGTTGAACCGTTCATGAGCCCACATCATAAGAAGGGTTGCACAACCTGCGAATTTTTTCGTTGTTTTGCAAGTAGTCTCATGCCTACAAATAGTAGCGGATGATGGATGATATCATATATGGATGTTATTTGCTCTATTGTAAATACATGCTATGAATTATTGCCATAATTACAAATATATTAAAGTTAGAATATTCAACAATTATAGCATACATGAATATATGGTTTATGTTATATACAATGTGGCATAACCCAAGAGGAACAAAGAACTGAACTAGTCTTTCACTCAATTGCCTGAGTTGAGTTTTGGAACAGCACAACTGCAAGGGTCACAAGAGAGGCATACACAGAATTGGGTAACTTTTGCACCACTTTCCCTACATGGGGAATGCCCTCGGTTGACCTCTTAGTAAGTAAAGCAATTGTTGGTGCCACAGCCAAAGTGATAATCAGTCCCTGACTAACAGTGACAAATGTATCAGCTGTCAAGTGTTTAATAAATTTTACAAACTCGTCGCGGTTCAGTTCTCCATCAAGGTTGATATCGCAATCCTGCATAGGACAAACCATTCTGCATATCTCAGAGCCATGAAGAACTATCTATAGACATGAAGATTAGGAAAGGTCTGCTGCCCGCAAAATTATGTCAAAAATGGAACACATAAAATCATAAGTTGGGGGGATGGAGATTAGGAAAGGTATGTTGCACGCAAAATTATGTCAAAAATGAAACACATAAAATCATAAGTTGCACCAAAGCCCTCAAATTATAGTGGTTATACTCCACATCAGAAGAAGGCAGGGAGGGGGGAGGGGGGAGGGGGGGGATGGAATTAGTTCTCCATTTGTTCCAAGGATAAGATATGTAACAATATATGCAAATCTACAAACAGAGACCAAAACCAAGAAGGGAGAATTAGTTCAAAATAAGCTCTGGCCAACCACAAAGCATTTGTATAGGAAATCCTGGATTTCAACCAGGATATATTATTAAACCGGAGGCCAGTGGAAATTAGCAAGGAACCTCAAGATATTCTTAATTATCCGCTAGTCCAAGTTTTAAAGAACCAAATTACCAATTCCTAAACTTTGGAGTGAATGGAACTTGAATCTAATCACCGGTGAGAATGGAGCCTGAATCCAACCCCGGTTGATCGTAGATTTTCCTCTAGGCTCTAGCAACTTTGGAAATACTAAAGAGCTTCTGGTCTTACCTTATAATCTAACATGCATAGTGAATGGGGAAATACATCCCAGTCATTGCGGTAGCTGCATCCTAATCCCACCCAAAAAACATCTACTTCAAAATTCCCTTCCAACATGCAACAGGGAACTTCTGCACATCATTCAAAATTTTATTTCTTATCCATCAACCCGGTTCCCATTCTTTATGTTCAACCCAACTTTCATCTTTTGTGCACATGAATTTCAACTTTGGTACAAAAACAACTCAATATCAAATGAAATGCATGAAAAGGTGGATTCAGTTAATGTTATCCAACCATACTAACGTATGTGCCTAGTGCTAAACAATGAGGAGCTTTTGACCCTTATCAGGCCACTACATGATATAGTACAAAGAGAATAATGCCTCCTTTACCGTGCAGATGCAAGCTGAGAATCTTGAGGGCCACTGACTAGAAAGAGAAAAGGAGGTGAGAAGTCTTACATATACATTTTTCTGTCAGATGAGCTTCAAATATAAGAAAATTGTCTCAAGGATTACTTGAGAGAGAAAAATGTGTGTCCTGACTTTACGTTCACTAAGACAATGCGAAGGATTTCCCTTGTTTATTCAGTCAGCCCTTATTTTAGTGTTAGGTGAGTCGAACTAGCCAAAAACTACTATTGCTCAAATACTTTCCTGTATATCATTGGATAAGTAGATGCTATTTTGAATACATATACACATACTTACAAAAAACTTATATTAGCTCCTTTGAATCATCATAATTTAAATCAGAACAAAAGAAAAATCAAAGTTTTCCTTTTTAAACGAAGAAAAAACTTTAGGCAACTGATTCTAGAGAAAGTGACCATCACATAGCTTCACATGGTGGAATTAACTCCCAAATCAAAATTACACACCTCAGTAAGCACCGGACCTTTCATTAACACTCAAAAAGGATTTTAAAAAAAAGTACACTACAAAATGGCATAGAGCAGAACCCAATAGATTACCGTTCTTGGTAACCATGAAGCAGACAACCTCACTATATCAACTCTCTAACCATTGTAAATTAATAGGAAAAGTAAAGATCAACAGATGAATACGCGCAGGAGAGAAAAGGTTATCACAAGCATCAAGAGAATGCTAACAAGTTAAGAGTGGAAAAAAACAGTTTGAAGGTAAATCAACGAAATGATTACCATATACAATAGCTCTCCATTTTTCATTTTCATTTTCATTTTCAAATTACTAATTACCGATAGTTCTTAAGAAACTCTGGTATGTTAATAAACCAAAAAGTACAAAGTTATTTTGTTCCATCATTTGCTAATTTCTTTCACAACATAGATTACTGACCAAGGTTATGGACCTGAAACAATATATTAGACAATCATAACATACCAGCATCAAAGATCTGACTTTCTCTTTTGACGGGGGGTCAAAATGTGGCCCAGGTAAGCGCTTGTTAATATCACTACAACAGAAACATTTATTTGTAATAATAATATTATCTCTGTGAATATAAAGTATTTTAGGAAAAATATCACAAGAAGTTTACTAGAATTGAAGAACCTAGGTCTAAATAGGTAGAACACATACTTGTACACAAGTAACACAGCAATGTATAGATCTTCAAATGTCAAATTAGCTCGTCCAGATTCATTCTTGAAATGATCAAAAACCTTATCTGTTATCTTTTGTATTTGTTTTTGTCTCCACTGCTTGCCTGTGCATGATGTAAACAAATCAAATATGTACGAGGGAATTACATGAGCATCTCTAAGTACATAGTCATGGATTAGATTAGCAGAAAACAATTAACATTCAACAAAGTGCAAATAAAAAACAGAATTCATTAGTTATAGCACAGAGGTAGCGCTGGTTATGTGAACTACAAGTCAAGAGCTAAGAAGAAATTCCAATATTTATTATGTTTAAGTTGGGAGAAATTGATGTAATTAGGGTTTTATTTAATATTTGAGGATTTAGGGTAATGGGAGTTTAAATTAAGTTTTTAGGGTATTCCAGTCTCTCTCTTTTTGGTGTCCTAGTGCTTTTCTTGATGCCCAATTTAGATCTCTTTATATATCTATGCAATACCAAAGTTCAATTATTACTCGTACTAGTGATTATCAAAACTTTGAGCGAGTTATGTTATCTTTAAATTGTCTGCGGGCGTGAGTGATCTCTGCAAGATGATCTCAAAACACTTGTGGTATTGGCCGATTTCTTTGCGGAGATAGGCATAAAATATCTTTTTCATATTTCAATTTTTTCATGCATTATTTTTGTATAAAAAATGAACCTTGGGAATTTTTCCGAGTCAAAACTATCTTTTTCATCACTTCACATTTTTCAATATGTTGTCCAGCATCAGCTGGAGTGCCTAAAGTTCTTTTTTTTCCTCTCTCTCTCCCCCTACTAAGTATAGAATCAGAGTAGTTTCAAGAGCATACTATTCAAATGAAAAGGATCATCCCATATACGTAGAGGTGGGACCACGAGAGGACTAATCCAATAAGGAAATTGAAGGTTCTTGACTTCTAAGAAGCACAGATGTATCAAATAGTTCATATAGCAGTGTTCTCAGAGTTTGTATATATATATATATATATATATATATAGAGAGAGAGAGAGAGAGAGAGAGAGAGACAGAAAAACAGAGAACATTTTCCTTTTTTTCCAAATCAATTACTGATTTTAGATGAAATTACAACATCTTCCCGACATTCTTTGACAATATATTGCAAGAATACTCTTAAAATTGAAGTCATTATTTGTACAACTGTGGTTATTATACATCTAAAGCTTATGCTCACCAGAGATGCCGATTTATCGGTCTAGCTAGTCACGTTTGGTTGATTAAGGAATCAGGCTACTTAACCATAGAAGATAAAACTCAAAGAAACTAGAATGAAAGTTTGCCCTTTCAATAAGGTACACCCCCAAGCGTGTAAATGGCTACTGTGCCATAACTATCTAAGATCTAATTTGATTGCTAAAAATCCGAGATCTAACTAAATTTTACAAGAAATGGGAAAATGGGTACTCAATAACTTCTCCATGATTAAGCCAATCAGCTACGTTAAGATCCACTGATTTGTTTGACCAAAATACTCTTTTGAATGTAATTACCTGTAAAAGATCATGCTTTATAGCTCGAATTAAACATGTTTCAAATACTATATGCACTTGTCATTCATCAGACTATTGATTGATTGGTAAAAGAATTACTATCAAAATATGAACATGAAACTTTCACAGAATCAAGAAATTGGGTTTACAGAAAGAAAATTGGATTCGGATTTCAGATTTGAGTACCTTGGATTTTGTCCAAGACTTGTCCCATGTCTGTGGAGCACCTGGTACTTCAGCTATTTGGTACAAGATACTACCTCTATGAGAGAAAAGAGAAGATTAGATTAGACAAAATTTTGACTGAATGTTATTGATTAGGTCGAGGAAACGTGTATTGAAGACTCTTTTTATTAAATTTTAATATGCAATTAAGTATGGGATAAATAATGTTTTGGTCATTGTACTATGGGTCCGATTTTTATTCTGGTTATCGAAACTTTTTTTATTACAATTAAATAACTATACTCTCATATATTACAAAATGGTCATTATTTTTAATTTCCGTCCGAAAAAACGGACAAAAAAACTGACTAGGCATAAATGGGTTAGTTTTCTTTGATGGCGATGCTTTTCTTTGATATTTTGACTCATATCTATCATTCTTTTCATTTTCAGTTTTTACATACAATAATAATAATTGAATATGAAAAATAAATACTTTATAATTTTATTTATTTATAATAATACTTTATTATTTATAATTATTCATATAAAAATATTTTTTAATTTATATAATTTTTTAAAAAATTTAAATTTTAAAATTATTATTAGTAGTAGTATTTTATTAATATTAGTAGTAGTATTTTATTTATTATTATTAAATAACATTTAGTTAACGTTTTTTAAAAAATTAGTTCAGTTTAAAAAAAGTATTAGTTCAGTTTAAAAAATTAACGCGTTTTTAAAAAAAATTAAAAAATTATGTTTTTATAAAAAGTAGCGTTTTTTTAAATTAACGTTTTTTAAAAATTAACGTTTTTTTTAAAATTAAAAATTATGTTATTATGTTTTTGTTATTTTAAATTATTATTACAAAATAATAATAATAATTTCATAATAAAAGCACTTTTTTTTTTTAAAAATAGAATTTTAAAAAACATAAAATTTTTAACATAATTTCTTTTAAAAAATTAGTTCAGTTTAAAAAAAATTAGTTAACGTTTTCTTAAAAAATTATTTAACGCTTTTTAAGAAATTATTAAAGAAATTAATTACATATTTCTTAAACTGAACTAATTAGTTTAAGAAAATTTTTTAAGAAATTAGTTAACGTTTTCTTAAGTTAACGTTTTTTAAGAAAACAAATATATTTTCTTAAGAAATTTTTTTTAAGAAATTAGTTAACGTTTTTTTTAAGAAATTAGTTAGCGTGTTCTTAAAAAATTAGTTAACATTTTTTAAGAAATTATTAAAGAAATTAATTACATATTTCTTAAACTGAGCTAATTAGTTTAAGAATTTTTTTTTAAACTGAACTAATTTTTTAAAAAACGTTAACTAATTTTTTTTAAACTGAACTAATTTTTTAAAAAGAAATTATGTTAAAAAATTTATGTTTTTCAAAATTCTATTTTTTAAAAAAGTACATTTTATTGTGAAATTATTATTATTATTTTGTAATAATAATTTAAAATAACAAAAAACATAATAATGTAATTTTTTAATTTTAAAAACGTTAATTTTTAAAAAAACGTTTAATTTAAAAAAAGCTACTTTTTTTATAAAAGCGAATTTTTTAATTTTTTAAAAAACGTTAATTTTTTTTAAACTGAACTAATATTTTTTTTTAAACTGAACTAATTTTTTAAAAATGTTAACTAAATGTTATTTAATAATAATAAATAAAATACTACTACTAATAATAATTTTAAAATTTAAATTTTTTAAAAATTATATAAATTATAAAAATATTTTTATATGAATAATTATAAATAATAAAGTATTATTATAAATAAATAAAATTATAAAGTATTTATTTTTCAGTATTCAATTATTATTATCAGATGTGAAAACCGAAAATGAAAAGAATGATAGATATGAGTCAAAGGTCAAAGAAAGTCATTCACATCAAAGAAAACTAACCCATTTATGCCTTAATTATCTTTTTTTTCGTCTGCTTTTTTTTTTCGGACGGAAATTGTAAATAATGACCATTTTGTAATATATGAGAGTATAGTTATTCAATTGTAATAAAAAAAAGTTTCGATAACCAGGATGAAAATCGGACCCACAGTACAATGACCAAAACATTATTTATCCCATACCTCAGTACAGTGACCAAAACGTTATTTATTCCAATTAAGTACAAATAAAAAGAACTCTCTGTTCAAAATAATTTCACACTGATGGACATCACTACCCTTTTGTTCCTGTGCAACCTGTTTCACCACTAAGACCTTTGCACCACTGCAACCTTGAAAGCTCTCTAAGAACAGATCATATCTACTACTAGATAGACCAAGCCACACACGACTTACACTCAAAATTTAGTATAAAGGATATTAGAATACAATGGACTCTTGATTATCAGCTAAAAATAATTAATAAACAATACAATCAATATATCTTGATAATCTCTGTATTGATATTGATATAAGCTTCAAGTCCCTGTTCCTGATTTAGCCTAGAAGGAGAATATATAATGTGAGTAGCAACGGCTACAAAAACGGCTATAAAATTGTTAGCTAAAAAATCTCTGACCCGTTTGGAAGGACCCATGATTTCAGCAGCTTTGTATAAATAAATAGATATAAGATAATCTTCAACAACTATATGGGTTTCCAAAGCAAACTAAATTACTTAATTCTCCCTCCGTCCCTAATTATTTGACGTTTTAGAGGTGAACACAAGAATTAAGATAATGATTGAAAAACATTAAATATAGTACTCAATTGTCTATAATACCCTTAAATCTTTTGTTGGGATAAGAGAGTTTTGTTAGAATAAGGAGAGACAAAGTTTAAAGTATCAAAAAAATTGGCAGAGTAATGAGGGGTAATTTTGAAAAAATTATTATTAATTCTCCTAAATTTGAATAAACGTCAAATAATTAGGGACAAATAAAAAACTCTAAAATGCCAAATAATTAGGAACGAAGGGAGTAAAAGGAAAGAAATAAACAGTTTGAATAACGGATATAATATAAATTCTAAATCAACAATCGGTCCAAGCAAAAACTGGAATAGCTAAAATAAAGCTTTCCACTTAATTCAAGTACTTTGTTTTACTCAAAGGAAATAAGAGATTCAATATATATATATGGTATATCACAATAAAAGAAGTCCAACGAATATAATATACCAACTATTAAATTGTTAGCTAAAAAATCTCATACCTATTTTGAAAGAGAGACAATCTCAACAACTTGGATTTAAAGGCTAACAAATATAATATAATCTTCACAATATCCATGTATATTTGAAAGTAAACTAAATAACTTAATCTCACGGAAAGAATAAATCAGATCAGCCCAGTCAGCACCTTAATTCAAGGAGAAGAAGATGTTATTTGATAAGATTTGTTTATATACCAACTCTATAAAATAGATCTTTAGAGCATTCACAACAGTTTTCTTATCTTTATCCCTACTCTGCAGTGCTATTGGGTCATTCTGTAGGATATATATTCAATTTTTTCACTATGTACCCAACAGGTTCCTTATATTGATTCCGTAAATTTTAAATTTTGAAATTTAAAATTAAAATTTAAAAGTTAAAATTTGAAAGTTCCAACAGTTAAATCATGTTTTGAACGTTGTAACTATTTTTTATTTAAAAGTAATTGTTGTTTGAATTTAAAAATTGCAATTATTTTAATTTAAAAATAGATATTGCTAGAAATCAAAATGTGCAACGATCAATATGTGTTTATGAGAACTTTATTTTAATTATATAATAATAAAATTTATAATAATTAGTAATATTTTTTACAAAAAATGAACAAAATCAAAATTTGACTGATTTTTAATTTTTTTATAGTTCTCTTTCTTCTTTAAATCCTTTGTTTAAAAAATAAAAATGAGTGAATTTGATAGGCATACCCAAATAAGCAATTTCTAAGGTTGCTCAAGTTCGACTCGATGAATTACTGGATTATGAAAATTTAGAAAAACTTCAATTTTATTTATATATAAAAATACACGTGTTACAAAAATTATAATTATAAATTTACAATATTATATATATTATGATACAATTTCTAGTAACATCATTACATCAAGGCAATAACTTTAAACAAAAGCAATTCAGCAGGACTCTACTAATATTAGGCCAACAGTGAAAATATGGAAATCTAGTACATGCACATTCCCCTCTTTTTATTTCCAAGAGCTGTTTATACTTTATACATTTATCCAATCTTTATATATCTACAGAAAGTGACTAGTTGAGTGGAGGTTCAACCATGAAAACCATAGTCTAAAACAAGAATGAAGAGAGAGAAGAAGAGAAGTAATTTACAAGGATCATCAACATATCTTCTATTAAGTCTAATTCATTCTTCTTCACTAGTTTTTGAAGATGTATCATCCATTTGCAATACAGGGAGAGTCAGAAAACCATATGCAATGCCTGTAAATGCTGCTTCATAATGGATCCTACAAAAGTGTAATATTGCAGCACTTAAAAACCATTAATAACTTTATATTCTCAACTTAAACAAGTTTGCGAATTTATATCTTTGTTATGATTGTGGTGAATGCAATTGAACTCATTTTATCTATTGAGCTTGTGCCTCAATGCTTTCACTTTTACACAAACCAATTCCGAATGATTTGATCAGTTAGGTAACTAGTCATTAATTGGTCTAAAGTTGCTCAGTACACAGCTGAGCGTAGTAGCAATCATTTCCTTCTGAAACATGCTTTCAGTAGCAGCCTTTCCAAGTGCATCTTGGTTTATAATTTGACAAATTAGCCAAGCTCCAATGATGGAACCACTACCATGTAGTTCTAAGAGAACAATAACAAACAAAAACAGAACCATTATTATAATGAGAATTCCAAAGACCAAAATGTCTCAAGTGCATGACAGTAAATCTCAAATTAACAATTGACAAATATATATATATATATATATATATATATATATATATATATATATATCAAAGCCAACATATTCCTCTATATTGTTTAACCTAAAATTGTGGCCAAAGCAGCCTAACTTTTAACATTATTTGCAGCCCTCGAATATAGAAAGGAAACCATTAAGTTCATGTGATTATTGCTAAGAAATTGTAAAACACACTTATTTGCTAATAAAGAACATGTTATATATAGAGTTTAACTGAAGTTGCATATCTAGTCGGCAAACTCTTCAAGATTTATGCTTATAAAATAGAATACCACAGTGGAGTTCAAAAGTTGAAAAAATATATCTACTATGCAATTACTACAAATATCAACAAAACAAAATTCTATATCACCGAAAATCATATATCTTGCATTCTTGTGACTTTTGTTATGAGTATACACAAATAGATTATACAATTTGCACTTATTTATGTAACGCCCCCAAATCCGGGTCCCTTGAACCTCGGACCTAGTACATTACTATACATTCTTTTGAATATTTATAATCTTTATTCATAAAATAATGAATACAACATCACTTTGATACCAATTAATACATTATTCCTTCTATTTTTAGAATCCGTTACCTTTACAGCCTGGTGTTACACTTTTAAAATCATATTGATTTAAATTATACATTTCCAGTTATAAATAATATTTTTCACTTGGATATATTAATTTTAAGTATCCATGAACTCACAACTACACTTAACTATTCTTCTATACAATGTTCTTTGACTATGCAATTACAATATGTCATATGAACGTTATCTAGCATAGCTAGCTAGAGCTATACAAACAACTTCAATAAGTACTTATTCTTTTTTCCTTTGTCTATCCCAAATTCTTTGATCCGCTCTGGTTTAGCTGAAAATAATTATTTATAGCCAGGGCGAATAACTACGCTTCCCAGCAGATTTAACAGTTATCAGTCATCACACAACACATTTTAAATATTTTAATCACAACTTAAATTATTCATGCTTCACAGTTTATACATAATTCATATTTTTCATACATTGCATTTATTCAGGCATCATAATGCTCCTACTCAACAATTATACTTGTTTTATGTTTATCATGTTACCTCATATCATGAATATAGTAAGTTTCCATAACTCAATCCACATCAATCATTAACTTGATTCAATAGATTTATATCACAGTATAGCACATAATGCACATCTCAATTTATTCACAATGAGTACATATAATGTTGGAATATTTTATTCCTTATGTGGCCTCTACCATTATGTAATTATTGGGCTTACATATTATATTAATTTAATCACTTTATTAATGGATTTGGTAATTAATTATGTGGCCTATAAATAATATTCCTAATAGTATTTGGCATAATGGGCCATAGGGTTTCATAATCTTGATGGACGATTTTGACCCTTAGCTATGATATAAATAAAATAGTTAGGGTTTGGTCCCAATTGTCGTCTCAAGAATTTTATATACACACCTATGCATCCATCCTAAGATTGAGAGAGGCAATTGAATACCTTCACCCTTAAGCGCAGCGGAAACGTGCTACATACAAGATGGTTTCTCTCAATTCATGTAAGTACTCAATATTATGGTTATTAATTATATTTTATTCTATGCGATAACATGTTCCGGTATAATTTATTCAACATCTGGTATCAGAACTATGGTTACGTTATTGTATAGAATAAATTAATTATATTTTTATGATATAAAATTTAATACCGTATAATTATTTAATTACGATGTATAGCTAATGGAGAAAGTTCAGTAAAAAATAAATTCCCTTAATTTGATCATATCTCACTCTTTTAGTTCTTAATTTACTGGATGTATAGTTCGATTAACTTGAATTAGCTGCTACAAACGTAAATTTGTGTAATTCATCAATTATTTAAGAATTACGTATAGTGCCGGAACTGGAAGTTATATAAATTGTATAGTTCTCTATTTTGTGATTAATTTAGTGTTTGTTGATGTTTAAGTATTGCATGCTTTATTTTCTGGTGAAGTTCTATCGGATTGTTGGTTACATAAAATATATATAACGTTAATCAATTTTCGTTTAAGTTTTATTATTCATAATGTTATGTGAATAAGAACATGAATATTAAAATAATATATGTTAAATTTATTATTTATTATGTCCGGATAATATTATGATATTCTTAATGACCTCATGTATTCATGTTAAAATTAATGTGATTATTTTATAATCAATTCATGTTCATAATTATATATTTTAATTTAAATATTTTGAACATGATGTGATATATTATTAGGGCTTTTAATTAAGTTTTACATGTAAATTTTAAATAATGTTGTTGGGAGGGTGCATATTTTGATTTGATGTTTAAATATAAATGCTCATGATTATTTGTAAAGTCCTTCAAGGAATATGTGTATAAGGACTTAGTGATATATCAAATTTGTTAGGTTGATCTAAATTCTCAATGTATATCATTCTGTAAATGAATGTATAGAAAAGAAGATCAAACTTGTTAGGTTGATCTTAAGATGTAATAGATGAAGCTTCAAGAGATCGCGTTGTATCAGTGATGAGGATTGCGAAGAAAGACAAGGCAGGAACGTAGAGCATCGAGAATCGTAGTGTGCCTGCCTTGAAGGGCCTCTTCGAAAATCGTAGAGTGGTCCCAACGTTTGTCAAGCCAACTCAGCGATCGTAGTGTGCTCTCGGAAACGTAGAGTTTACAACTCAAGCAAGCGAAAATCGTAGTGTGAAAGTGTTTAAGAGAAATCGTAATGCTCTCTACTGATAACATCAGACCAAGCACCAAGGCAACAAGACACCACGACCTGAATCGTAGAGTATCATCTGCCTTGTGTCAGAAGCATCAAGCCTCACGTTTTGTGTAGAGACAAACTCCAACAAATATGGAATGGGTTCTAAACGTTGTAGTACTCACCAGTCCCAAAGGCATATAAGATATCCTTAGTATGCAACAAAGAAGTGTATTGAAGAAGCTAAGGAAAGTATCATTGGTAAGAGGAAAAAAACATTTTCAAGTGTTAGGTGAGAAAGCAGTCTGTTGCGTCAGTGGGCCAGAATGCAATTTAGAAGATGTGCAGAAAAGTCTCCATCAAAGAACAGAAAATGTCAAACGCATTTAATGCTTCAACGGATGGATCCAACGGATAGATTTCAAGATCACATATATGCAAATCAAGCAGATGAGAGTAGTAAGCAAGCATTGAACAAAAATGTACAAGAACTCTCAACGCTTAACTCTACGATCTTCGAAAGAAAAGTTTGCTCAGCTACTTAGCTCTCTCGAACAAGTGCTTAACAGCAACTGAGTAGCAACCATCAAGAACTCAACAACTACTAATCAATTGAAGTAAGAGTTCCAAGTCAGGAGGACTTGAAGAGTTCTAAGTGAACTGTGAAGAGCCAAGTCTGCTGGACTTGAAGAGTTCAAGAGTGAACTAAGAAGTTCCTAGACTGCTGGTCTAGAAGGAATCTGAGTGATTCAGAAAAGTGTATAAGACATCCTTAGTGGATTTCCTACTCGAGGAGTAGAAGAGTGGACTAGGAGCTTTAAGTGCTCTAAACCACTTAAAACGACTGTGTCTATTACATTCTTGCTATAATTGCCATATCTGCCATAACTGCTATAACTGCCTCACTCTCATAAACTCACTATCTTAAGGGAGATTAAAACAAATATTAATTCCGCTAAGTTTTAATCATTATCAACTAACAAGTTAAAACGAAAAGATTTTTAAGTGTCTATTCAACCCCCCTTCTAGATAACTATTGTGCCTCCGGGAACTAACAATTGGTATCAGAGCAGGTTCTATTATATAGCCTATAAAGCTTGAGTAGATCCAATTGCACACTTACCAAGCGAATCAAGGACAGGAGGAGGCAGCAAGCCATCAATGTGCAACAAAGATAAATTTGCAAACTGGAAGGTTCGGATGCAAGCATACATGAACTCAATAGATGAAGATCTATTTGAGACTGTTCAAAATGGGCCCTATATTCCAACAAAGCTTGCACCAACTACAGACAATCCAAATAGAATACAAATCAAAGTCAAAGAAGAATGGACTGACAACGAGAAAAGAGCTGTCCCAACTCGACAAGAAGGCCAAGAACATTTTGTTTCAATCCTTAGAAGACGATCTGTTCGAAAATGTTGTCAATATCAAAACTGCGAAGGAGGTTTGGGAAGGACTACTCATCATGCACGAAGGAACGGAAGAATTAAGAGGAAACAAACAATCTCTCCTGACACAGCAGTATGAAATGTTCGCCCATGTTCAAGGAGAAAACGTCACTGCCACTTATGAGAGATTCAACGTTCTGCTCAACTCTCTACGAGCCTATGGGAAGATCTATCCAAACAAATATATAATCATAAAATTCATGAGAGCCCTACCAAGCAGGTGGGATGCCAAAACCACTGCTATTAGAGAGTCAAAGAATCTCCATGAGATGACAGTTCAAAAGCTATATGGAAACCTTTTGACATACGAACTGGAGCTGACTCAATGAGCTGAAACCCTATCAGAAGGAAGAAAGAAGGATAAGGGTGTTGCTCTCAAAGCAACTGAAAGTACCTCAAAGGTCAACACTAAAATTGACTCTGACTATGATGAAGACGATGATGAGGACTTTGCAATGCTGGTAAAAAGACTAAGAAGGTTCATGCGTCAAGGCAAAACCAGCAAGCCAAAGAAGGTCAGCAACTATAGAAGCCAGGAGCAAATGAATGATCTATGCTACAATTACAAGAAGCCTGGCCATTTCATTGCCAACTGCAACAAACCTCTCAGAGAATAACTAAAGAAGAAGTCACATTCAAAGAAGGAATGCAAAGGCAATAAAAAGCCTCAGAAGAGAGACAAAGGCTTTGTAGCTGGAGGATCGTGGATTGATTTAGACAATGACTGTAATACCCGCGAATTTTAATAAATTATAATATTGAAAATAAGGATTTGTTTGCATACTTAATTGAATATAAATATATATGGTATCGACTTATATTGTGATAAGTGGTTTAATTGATTAAGCTAAGTGATAATTAAACAATGAAGCAAAAGTAATGAGAAGCTTAGTTTAAACTTGTGGAGTTATGCCTAGTGTGGCAAGATGATGAATTGAGAAAATACTAATTTAACTAATGATGGAATTAATTAGTATTACTAATAAGTAAATAATTTCATAATGAGGTTGATTTATTTGTTATTCGTTAATTATCATGGATAATAGTGTGTGAAGAAAAATCATATATAATAAGGTTTTTATTCAAAATAAAGTGAGGAGTGGCATTGAAATGAAAATAATTATTATATAAAGCTATGTGATAAAAGTAAGCTTGACTTAGGTAATTGACCAAGTTGTATGGAAAAGTCTTATGTGACATTTTGATGTGTGTGGGAATAATTAAATGGGTATTTTAAACCTATGAGAGAAAGTAACTTTGATTAAATAAATAAATTAATAATAAGTAACATTGGTATCCAATTAAATTATATCCTAGTCTAGGATAAATATTATTTGAAATAAATCAATGTACATGGATTATATGATTTTATGTGTAGTATATGAGTGGGTGTATTTGTATGCTCAAGTGTGAACAAAGGGCAAAATGGACCTAAGTGTGCTACTAAAGTACTGAGAATTTGCTGGTGTCCCAAAATGAGAGTCACTCCATCTTTTCTTCACGTTATAGGCCATTGGCCTAGTCCCTCAATACCAACCCCATAGCTAGCAAATCATGGAGAAGGGAGTGGGCTAATTAGTACTCTTCTACCAAATACTTCATAACCATTAGCTTCTTCTCCATTCCAATGGTTTGATTCATTGCACAAAACCAAATTGGTCATAAGCTTGCCTATAAATAAAGCCCTTCTCATTCACAAGCATGTGCTAATTTCTCTGAGATTTCTAGTAGGAGTGTGAACGTTGTAAGCTTACATTATTTTCAAATTGAAGCTAGAAGAAGCATTACAACTTCAGAAAAGGTAAACTACTCTAAATGTTCATACACTCAAGCCTTGCAAAGTTCTTAGAAAAAGTACAAAAACACTTGTTTGGAGTTGAAATGTTATAGTTGAAACTTGCTAGAATGTATCAATTGATGCTAGATATTGTTAATATGGTCAAAAATGAATTCAATGAAAGTTAAACGAAGTAAAATGATCAAGTAACGAATTCGTAAGAAAGAAAATTGCTATGTGTTAAACTTTGAAAAAAATGGCAAAAACCTTGAATTGATCCTTGAAATTAATTGTTTGTATGTGTAGGAATGTTAGAAGAATGCTAGGAGTGTTAAGTAGCAAGTTTATAGCAATTACACATCATTACCTTGTTGCTTGGATGATAATTGGGGGGGGGGGGAATTTCATAAAAATCCGAGCAGGGTGAACAATGGGATACCTGCTCGTGTTTTAGTAGAGGGGACACCTTGCCCCCCGTGGGGATTACAGTAGTACAAATGCAGCCCGTGAAGAAGTCTTTGTAACAACAAAAGGATTTTTATTTGCTTATTTAATGCAAGAAGTCTTACACTCCACTTAATTTTAAGAACATACATACTCCCTAAACATATATCAATGTATTTTACAAGGTGTTTAGTAGGTTTGGGATTGAATCCTAACCTTTTTAAATGAAAAGTTAAAAGACGAAAAACATGTTTATAAAACCTTACGCCTTTTTGAATCTAACCCATTGAGCATATGTTTATAGCTTAGTTAGTCTCGTAAATACATATGAAATGTGAACTCAACATACCTTGCATGTATAGATTGATAGTCATGACATCTTAGGGATTGAAAACCAATTGAGATGACAAACTCTATGAATCATATTGTGAACTTAGGAACAATTAGAATAGGATGCGTATGCCTCTAGAGATATTCGACATGTTCACGCATCTAGTTAAACATTGTTATAAATTATGCAAGCATTGTAGAAAGAAGTTGTTTGGCAATATTATGTGGTATAATGAATACTATGGCTAGTTGATTGATGTAATGAACTCTTTTAACTTTGAAAGAGGGAAATGTATGAGTAACTTTAATAAAGGGTCAAAACTAGCTTAAAGGTTCTTTAATATGTGAAACAACTTAAAAATACGTAAAGTAAGAGGTATTTTGAAAATACAAAGGATGAGCATATGGTACAAAAGACTTTAAAGGTAAAATCAATGTGAGTTACGCATCTATGAGTTTGAATGTGTGTAGCCTACATGAATTTAGATATGTGAAAATGCATATCAAGTATATATGACTAATGAACACATATACATACATATATAGGATAACTTAGTTCATTGAAGTGATATTACGCTTTAAGTGGTAATCAACGCTAAAGGCAAGTCTCCTAACTTTCACAACTTTGGATTTTGTGCGAGTTCTCTAACTTCCATTGATTCACATATCGAATACAAGTTATCTAAATTCTCTACATTGTATATTGTATGAGTCCGAATTATTAACATACTTATATTGAGCAAATGACTATTACTATTCGGAAATCAATTACTTTGACATTATTGCGAGCATTAGACTTATTATTCTTAAAGTGCATTATAAAAGTTGTCTAAACCTTTGATTCGATTAGACTATTATCATATGTTAGAAAGCTATCCAAACCAATTGACTTGGTGCGGGCTCTTGAAAATCTCTTGAGATGAACAACCCTCTTAAAAAGGGAAATTTATATTGTATTAGGAAGCGAAGCGTGTATCATACTGTAAGTATGATTAAATGTTACATATAACGTAGGGTACCTTAAAGTTGATCTTTCTTGTACTTCGTTTATCTTGGATTCGGTATAATCTTTGTTAATTCTAGTAAGAGTTCTTAGTCTTTAATGACCGCTCAGTGTTCATTCTTATTGAACCTCGAAATAATTAAACCTCGAAATATTATTGATATCCTTCAATCTTTAGTGACATTACTTTTGATATTTCTTGATATCCTTGAACTACCATTTACTGTTATACCCTTGAAGATTCAAATGCTATAACTGTTCATTCTCTTTGCTATATTACTTGCTGGGCAAACTTGTTGCTTATTCTTGCTTCCCTAAAAACCTTACAGTTAAGGCAGAGCAAGGCGGTACCTCGGGAAAGGGCAAGGGGAAGGGCAAGGCTACGAAGTAGCTTAGTTCTTTAAGAGTATTAGTATTATTATTTCTATGCGTATTATGATGTATTAAGGATGATTAATTATGTTTAAGTTTAATCACTGGATTGTTGTAGTAATGGTTACGGAACCTTGGGACACGAATATTTATATTATATCAATGTAAATTATTCTATTATTCCGTTGTTGATGATTTTAGTGTGATGTTAGAATTAACACGTGGCGAACCAAATTCGAGATACGAGTGTCTAAATTTGGGGGCGTCACAATGACTCAACTCCCGAATCTGGAGATTATGAAGACCCTCAAATGGCTAACATGTGCCTAATGGCCAAACATGCAAAGGACAAACTGAACTCCAACATACATGAAGTAAGTATCGATGAGGTATTTGACTTCAAATCACCTGATGTAGACATTAAGGATTTGAGAACTGCACTACATGGCATAACAACTGATCTGCATCAATACATGAAGTGGTTCAGAGTTCTGTTGAAAGATTACACACTTCTTCAAGATGAGAAAAAAAAAGTTCAAGAAGAGCTAGAAACAACTCTTCTAAGTACTAACTTTTCTCCAAGCTTGAGGTCGAGAATGAGATCTTAAAAATGGACCAATGAGCTCGATTGCACAAAGAGAGTCCAATCTAACCTCTAAAATTGAGGAACTAGAAAAGACTATCTCTACATGGAACAAATCCTCATCATCCATAGACTCCTCGCTCTCTACAGTCGAAGAAGTGCATTTGACAGGAAAACGGGCTTAAGCTTTGGGGAATCCACCTCGAGCCATGTGTGGAAAAATTAAAGGAAACTAGCACTAGTAATGCCTCAAATTTTAATAAAGGCATTACATTTGTAGAAATCCTCACGGAAGGAAGAACTAGCCCAACCACATTCTACTGAATTAATCCATACTCCAAGGAGTAAAGGATCTCACACCGGCCTGGGTTTTAGAAAAGAAAAGAGTAACCCATCCTCTCCTCACCAACCTCGAAGGATCGTAGAGTTGAGTAAGACCAACTCTACGAATCAACTGGGAAGGTACAGTAGAGGTAAGGTACACTCCTCATAATTTATGAAACCTAAGGACATATGGAAGAAGGAAAATCAGGTTAACAGGAGAATGACTAAAGAACCACAAAAGTCCAAATGGAGAATGAATTCTCTCTCACACACAAGCATGTATCATATTAAATGTTTTATATGCTACAAAATTGGTCACAAGGCTCCAAAGTGCTATTATAATTCCATGCATGTGAGACCCAAAATCAAACAGATTTGGGTCCCCAAGGGTACTAACAAAATAGGACCCATGCAAATATGGGTACCAAAATGAAGGTTTGATGTTACCACAGGAAAGAGCTCCACAATCACAACCTGGTATCTGGACAGTGGATGCTCAAGGCACATGACTGGGAACAAAGCCCTTTTGTCTAATTACATAGAAAAGGAAGGTCCCTCAGTCATCTTTGGAGACAATGGCTCTGGCAAGATAAGAGGATATGGCTCAGCTGGAAATGGAGCAGTGTCCTTCAGTAGAGTGGCCTATGTAGAAGGACTACAACACAATCTTCTAAGCATTAGCCAACTCTGCGACAAGGGTCATCAAGTAACATTCCTCAACAATCAGTGTCAAGTCAGAGATTTGAAGACATCTGCTGTAAAGCTAACCAGAACAAGAGAAGGAAATGTCTATACAGTGAATCTTGGACAGCTAAGCTCAGATGAAACAATATGCTTTCTGGCTAAAGCATCTGAAGAAATGAGCTGGCTATGGCATAGACGATTGTCTCATTTAAACTTCAAAAGCATGTCCAAGTTGGCCTCAAAAGATCTTGTTGTAGGCCTACCTAAGTTCAATTTCATGAAAGAAAGGCCATGCAATGCCTGTCAGCTTGGAAAGCAAACCAGAAGCTCATTCAAGAGCAAAACTGCCAACTCAATTGACAAGCCCCTACAGTTGCTGTACATGGATCTATTTCGACCAATTCCAACTACAAGTCTCGAAGGTAAAAGATACTCACTTGTTATAGTCGACGATTACACCAGGTTCACATGGGTGTTCTTTCTAACCTCAAAGGATGAAACTAGCTCCCAACTAATCAAGATGTTCAGGCTGGTGATGAACGAGAAAGGAGAGAAAATCAAGGCTATAAGGAGTGATCATGGCAGAGAATTCGACTTCTCAGAAATGGACCAGTTCTGCACAGACAATGTCATCAGTCATAACTTCTCAGCTCCACGAACTCCTCAACAAAATGGAGTAGCTGAAAGAAAAAATAGAACTTTGATAGAAGCTGGAAGAACGTTGCTAGCAGAAGCCCATCTACCTGAATACTTCTGGGCAGAAGTCGTCAACACTGCATGCTACACGCAGAACAGATCACTGATACACTCTACGATCAAGAAGACACCCTACGAACTGTGGAAAGGAAGAAAGCCAAGTGTCAGTTACTTTCATGTATTCGGTTGTGTATGCTACATTCTCAACAATGGAAAGCAGTACTTGACAAAATTTCAACCCAAGTCAGACGAAGGAATCTTTCTTGGATATGCCACAGACAGCAAGGCCTACAAAGTGTTCAACAAGAAGACGCTGAGTGTTGAAGTCTCGATTCACATCATCTTTGATGAAACAGATTTAGACAAAATAGTGCTTCAAGACACTATGACCGACAGTGCAGACACTACGAATGAAGTCGTCGAGCTCAACACTACGATCGTAGTGCTAGATAGTGAAATCATTGAGCAAAAAAATGAGATCGTAGAGAGGCTTATGCAAGACAACGAACCTCCACACCAGAAGAGGAAATAGATCTTGAAGATTTAAGACAAGAAGGCATTAGGACAGATGTCCCAACCAGAAATAGATGGGCTAAAGATCACACTCAAGATATAATCATTGGAGATCCGAGTGAAAGGGTTAAAACAAGACCTGCCACCCAGAATGAATGCTTTTATCTAAGCTTCTTGTCAGAAATGGAACCAAAGAAGATAGAGGATGCTATGGAAGACTCCAGCTGGATAGAAGCCATGCAGAAAGATCTCAACCAATTTGAACGAAACAAAGTATATAGATTGGTACCAAGACCAAATAGTCATCCTGTCATTGGAACCAAGTGGGTCTTCAGAAATAAGATGGATGAAGATGGAGTAATAACCAGAAATAAGGCAAGACTGGTGGCCAAGGGTTACTCTCAGGAAGAAGGCATTGATTATGATTTGACATTTGCACCAGTTGTCAGACTAGAAGCCATCAGAATATTCCTTGCCTTTGCTGCTCATATGAAGTTCAAGGTCTTCTAGATGTATGTCAAAAGTGCATTCCTGAATGGAGAACTCCAAGAAGAAGTCTATGTAGAGCAATCTCCAGGTTTCATCAATTCATCGATTTCCAATTATGTTTATAGATTAGACAAAGCCTTATATGGTCTTAAACAAGCACCTAGAGTATGGTATGAAACACTGACTAACTTCCTTATTGAAAATGGGTTCACTAGAGGTAGAGTAGATACCACATTATTTCTTAGAAAGCATAAAGACAAAGTCTTATTGGTTCAAATATATGTTGATGATATTATTTTTGGCTCTACTGATGAAAAGTTATGCAAGAGATTCTCCAAGCTAATGCAGAGCAAGTTTGAAATGAAAGCGTGATGTGAATTTAATTTCTTCCTTGACTGCAAGTAAAGGTGATCGATGAAGGAATCTTCATAAACCAAGCCAAGTACATCAAAGACTTACTCAAGAAGTATGACATGGAATCAGTCTCTCCCATGAAAACCCCAATTGCTCCTGCAACCAAGCTTGACAAAGATGAAAAAGGTAAAAGTGTTGATATAAATCAATACAGAGGTATGATAGGCTCTCTTCTATATCTAACTGCCAGTAGACTAGAAATAATGTTTGCAACATGCATATATGCTAGATTTCAGGCTAACCCTAAAGAATCATATTTATCTGCTGTAAAGAGAATTTTCAGGTATCTCAAGGGTACACCTTACTTGGGGCTTTAGTACCCCAAGGAGTCCTCATTTGAACTAACAGGATACACATCTCTTTCGATTTTTGCAGTTGCAAAATAGATAGAAAAGAGTACAAGTGGCACATGTCAATTGCTAGGAAATAGACTTGTGTCCTGGTTTAGAAAAAAGCAAAACTCATTATCTACTTTATTGCGGTGAATACATTCATCACTGGCAATTTCTTTGTCTCAGATCCTATGGAAGAAAAAATCGGCCTAATTGTGACTATGGGTTTGAATTCAAATCCATACCCATTCATTGTGATAACACAAGTGCAATAGCAATTACTCATAATCCTGTCATGCATTCTAGGACCAAGAATATAGAAATAAGGTATCACTTCATTAGGGATCATGTACAAAATGGAACTATATCTTTACAATATATCCCTACAGAAAATTAACTTGCTGATGTTTTTACAAAACCTCTAGATGAATCCAGGTTTAACAAGTTAATAAGTGAGCTAGGCATGCTTAATTTACAACTATGAAATATATGCTCTAGTCTGTGCTAACCATACAGATACAAAAGGCTATGTTCAAAATCGTAGACATGATCAAAGGAAGTCCACGATCATAGAGCTGAAGTGACAGAAGACAACGATAGTAGTGCAGACTCAACGATAACAGAGCTCCATCAACAAAACAAAGAAGGATCCCGTGTTGATAAAGCTCAAAACAAAGCAATCTCTCTGAATAAGCGCCTCAGGAACAAACCTAACCCTTGAGTCACTCTATGAGGTTGGCCTTTCCTGAGTTACCTTATATGAAGAAGAATGCTAAGTCAAGAATTCATCACAAGGATCCGGACAGACTCGACGATCGTAGTTCAGACACGACGATTCCTGGACAGACTCAACGATCGTAGTTCAAACACGACTAATGAAGTTCAGACTCAACGATCACAAAGGCTACCTCAACGATCGTAGTCCTCCTTAAGGACACAGTAGCTCAGAAGGAGATAAGGGCAATTCAGTACAATCCTCCTAGGTCAAAATCGCAGAGCCAAGAAGATTTTGACACCTGCCCCACTAAACAAAATAAAGAGAGGGAAGTTACACGCAAAGTTTGAAAACGCCTTTTTGAGATTAGAAGTTAAGAAAGCTTATCTCTTTCATCTCTTCCTCTCTACAAGCAGAAACCTTAAACCTAGAAGAAAGCTTAAACAACCATACCCCCTTCAACAATAGAAATGGCTGCCTCCAACGTCGTCTCTAGATACAGTCTATGCTTCGATGAGTTTAAAACTGCTGAACCCAAATTTCACAAGATTCTGACATTGTTAAAGAGGGATGGTCTCGAAGACGCTCTGGGTACTAGTACATTGATCTACCCAAAGTTAATAAAGGAGTTTTACAGAAATAGAGTCTACAAAAATGAAGTCCTCACAACGAGAGTCAAGGACGTGGAAATCAAGCTAAAGACTGAGGGCATCAACCTAGCCCTAGGCTTCAAATCCGAAGGCTTTTGGTTCTTAGATGGCATCAATGTCCATGTAGGGCTTAAGAATATGCATCACAAGAAATCCCCCACTGTTAGAGGATACAAGAAGAAGGAGTTTCCTCAGAGGTACGAATTTCTGGCTGACATTATTGGGAAGTGTATATATTGCAAAAACCTTTGGGCACGATTACAGTAAATGAGGTGCAACTAAAGCTCACGATCGCGTATAAGTGTGGGATCTGACTTAACTATGGAGCTCTACTGCTGGAATGGATAGGAAAATGTATTCTCAACTCGAAGAAGATAAAGGGATCTCAAAAGATGCTCTACGGGAAATTTATAAGCATCATCTTACAATCTGCTCTGGGTGATAAAATTGGGGACGATGAAGGAGAGTCCATCAACCCAAACAGACGAATAACCCAACAACTATTTGAGAATTGGAAAAGGAATCTAGTTGAGTATGTACGCATGATGACTGAGTCCAGTGGAAGAACTGGTGATCTAAAGGAATCAGGGATTCCAGAAAACATGTTAGTCATCAAAGAGACTGCAGAAGAAGAAGAAGAAATCAACAAGGGAGAACCCACTGCCCTTATCGGAAAAATTAAGAGCAAGAGGAAGCTAAACACTAGGATGGTAGAAGAACCTCAAGGGTCTACCACTGACATCCCTATAGAGTCCTCTGATATTGAGGCTCTGAGGTTGCTAAGAATAAAACAACAACAGGCTGAGGCAGATGAAGATAGAGCCACCACAACACAACTGCTGAAGAAGAACAAAATCAGTCACAAAACCTGTAACACCCCAGTCCCACATCGAAAGATAGGGGAAAAATTTGTCTCCATTTAAGAAAATAAATTACTACCAATAGTACCTTCAAGTCATGACCTTTTGGGTGCCTATGGTGGGCTAAGATGACCCAAGAAGATACTATTGTGCCAGTAGTTTGAGGCCTTATTTTGATGGATTTGATTCAATTTGGACTTAGAATTTGACCCGGGTTGTTACATATGGTATCAAAGCCGACTCTCGAAAGCTCGTGTCGGGTCATCCGATCGGGTTGCCGAAGGTGGGGACATGAAGCCAGCCAGTATTATCCCACAATGGCTATAGAGGCAAAAGATCTTTGGGCCATGTATGTGATCGGTTCTGACAGGGACATCAAAAATTTAAGTTGGGGAGTTTGTAACACCCCAGTCCCACATCGAAAGATAGGGGAAAAATTTGTCTCTATATAAGGAAATAAGTTACTACCAATAGTACCTTCAAGTCATGACCTTTTGGGAGCCTGTGGTGGGCTAAGATGACCCAAGAAGATACTATTGTGCCAGTAGTTTGAGGCCTTATTTTGATGGATTTGATTCGATTCAGACTTGAAATTTGACCCGGGTTGTTACAAAACCAAGAGGCCACCTGTCTCTTCGATTGTAGAGTATCTACCTATCGAAGAGACCAGACCAAACACCTCGATCAAGGAAGCTACTGCACTAGATGGTCTGGCTGATCATCAGGACAAAGCTGAAGAAAGTTCTGAGGCTGTGGCTTAGCCTAGAAAACCAAGACGAAAATTGGTTAAGAAATATATCCTTGTCAATGAAGGAGTGCTCAAGGAGGAAGACAAGAGAATGGCTGCCAAAAAGGAACTGTCCAAAGACAGCCAAGAAGACAGTGCTCCAGCTGAGGGGGAGATACCTGAAGTTCTCACCTTAGTAAATACTTAAGCTGAGGGGGAAATACCAGAAGTCTTAATGATAGAAAATGCTCCAGCTGAGGGGGAGCTATTAGTCCTGCAGATGGATGATCATGTTGAGGGGGAGCCTCATGATATCCCCTCGACAGAAGAAGTTACTCCTATAGAAAATGAGGGAGAGCCTGAGCAAGAAAAACAAAAGGAAGTCATTGACCTAGTGGAATCCTCAAAAGGAGATAGAGAAGAAGAGGAAGACAAAGATGATGATGAACTTGAGATCACTGGTGTAGGCCGTGACGGGTATAAGAGTTATCTCTACAATCAGTTGTTCCCCTATCTACCCATGATGTCATATCATCAGGCTCAAATCCTAAACTCATGGAACCACATGTTTTGGAGCTTCAAAGAATATCGAACCATCTCTATGCTAGCTCATGGATTTCCAGGCAACTACAACTTTGCCAAAAGGCTGATCACCAATGGTCCCTCCTCAAGAATGGTGCATGAGGTATTAACTATCCCAATTCTTTTTTGAGTGAATCATTACCCACTGTTTTTTTCCAGCAAATTTTATGAATTTCCAAGCTGGTTGGAAGTGGTTCTAAATCCACAAAGTCAATCCCCAGTTATAGAATCCCAAAATTTTATAACTGATGAACCAAACGTGCCAAACTTCATATTGATCCCAACTCCCATCATCTCTACGATCACTGAATCTAGCCCCATCGTAGAGTCCCAAAGAGAAATCGTAGAGTCACTTACTCCAGACACCCAAACACATGCCCCTCCATCAGATATTCCCTCTTCATCCACAAATGAATACTTCAACCTTGATCTTGCCCTCTACTCCTTGCAAGATCAATATAAGAAATCATCCCCTCCTCCACACATTCATCAACTCAGCGAACTACTTTCAGATCTGCCCACCAAAGCTGAGCTGAAGGAAGTATCAAACAAAGTAATCAAGGACATCGATGAAAGTTTGGAAGCTCACTTAAAATTCATTCTTCTCAGGCTGACAAAAATGATCACTGTTGCAAACAAACTCCCAGGCACCCTAAATGTTGAGCTTACAAAGAAGCTAACAGAGATCGTCAAGGAAATGATTAAAAGCATAAAGGACAGAGATGATATTCATTTCCTGGCAGCCAATAAACAAAGAGAGGTTGTTCTTACATTATAGCGATCTCAAGAAGCCCAGAATAACCTTATGATGGAGAACATCATCAGTTTGAAAACTGCAGTCAAAGAATTTCAAAAAGCCTATGTAAACTAAGAACAGCAAACTGACACTGTTCTAGCCGTCCTCCGAAATAGAGAAGCTCGATCTGAAGCTCTGATCAAGGAAAATTGAGAGGACATTGCTCAAACTCAAAGCCAACTCAACGAGCTCATCCAAGGAGTGACTCGATTATCCAAAGACATTCGAACCCTTGATGCTGACATAAAGGGGGAGCATAAAGGGAAAAGAGAAGGAGGTCGGGGCAGAGACAGAGGAGTTCAAGGAGGCCAGGGAAGAGGCAGAGGAAAATTCCACACTCAAACTTCGAGAAGCCCTCCTACAAGCCAATTCCACCAATAGACTCCACGATCAAGCAATCAGACTCAACGATATGATCAGCATGAAGTCTTAATGGCTCAGCCAATAAGGAGTCAAGGGCCAGCTACCAGTTCACACAATGTGACCACCACAGGCCTTAGAATGCCAATTGGAGATCCTGCATTCAGCGAATGTGCATGATCAAAATCCTAGGCTAAACCAAGTGAAATTTGGAAGATATAGCCAGTGGGATGAAAGCAAAGAGAAAAAGAAGGGCTGAGGAATATGTCAATCCTCCACGTAAAAGACCAAAGAAATAGAGATAAGTTGAAACTTTAAGTCTTATTGATGTAAAGCTTAACTGTAATATCTATTCTTCAACATCAATAAATTCATGCTTATTCTCTAGAAATTTCAGCTGCTCACTAAAATACTAAGTCATGTTTACTATCCTGCAAGTGCATCTAGAAACTAATAATCATGGCAACAAATCTCATTGGTTATGTCAACATAAATAGGGGGAGATTGTTGGGAGAGTGCATATTTTTATTTGATGTTTAAATATAAATGCTCATGATTATTTGTAAAGTCCTTCAAGGAATATGTGTATAAGGACTTAGTGATAGATCAAATTTTTTAGGCTGATCTAAACTCTCAATGTATATCATTCTATAAATGAATATACAGAAAGGAAGATCAAACTTGTTAGGTTGATCTTAAGATATAATAGATAGGCTTCGAAGAGATCGCAGTGTATCAAGCTGATCAGGATTGCAGAAGACAAGGCAGGAACGTAGAGCATCGAGAATCGTAGTGTGCCTGCCTTGAAGGGCCTCTTCGAAAATCGTAGAGTTGTCCCAACGTTTGCCAAGCAAACTCAGAGATCGTAGTGTGCTCTCGAAAACGTAGAGTTTACAACTCAAGCAAGCAAAAATCGTAGTGTGCAAGTGTTTAAGAGAAATCGTAATGCTCTTTGCTGATAGCATCAGACCAAGCACCAAGGCGACAAGACACCACGACCTGAATCGTAGAGTATCATCTGCCTTGTGTCAGAAGCATCAAGCCTCACGTTTTGTGTGGAGACAAACTCCAACAAATATGGAATGGGTTCTAAACGTTGTAGTACTCACCAGTCCCAAAGGCATATAAGATATCCTTAGTATGCAACAAAGAAGCGTATTGAAGAAGCTAAGGAAAGTATCATTGGTAAGAGGAAAAACACCTTTTCAAGTGTTAGGTGAGAAAGCAGTCTGCTGCGTCAGTGGGCCAGAATGTAATTCAGAAGATGTGCAGAAAAGTCTCCATCAAAGAACAGAAAATGTCAAACGCATTTAATGCTTCAACGGATGGATCCAACGGATAGATTTCAAGATCACATATATGCAAATCAAACAGATGAGAGTAGTAAGCAAGCATTGAACAAAAACGTACAAGAACTCTCAACGCTCAACTCTACGATCTTCGAAAGAAAAGCTTGCTCAGCTACTCAGCTCTCTTGAAAAAGTGCTTAACAGCAACTGAGTAGCAACCATCAAGAACTCAACAACTACCAATCAATTGAAGTAAGAGTTCCAAGTCAGGAGGACTTGAAGAGTTCTAAGTGAACTATGAAGAGCCAAGTCTGCTGGACTTGAAGAGTGAACTAAGAAGTTCCTGCATCTGGCGATGCAGAGGAAACTGAGTGATTAGAAAAGTGTATAAGACATCCTTAGTGGATTTCCTACTCGAGGAGTAGAAGAGTGGACTAGGAGCTTTAAGTGCTCTGAACCACTTAAAACGACTGTGTCTATTACATTCTTGCTATAACTGCCATATTTGTCATAACTGCTATAACTGCCTCACTCTCATAAACTCACTATCTTAAGGGAGATTAAAATAAATATTAATTCCACTAAGTTTTAATCATTATCAACTAACAAGTTAAAATAAAAAGATTTTTAAGTATCTATTCAACCCCCCCCCCCCCTTCTAGATAACTATTGTGCCTCCGGAAACTAACAAATGTTAATTTTCAAACTTTATTAATGTGTTTAAAGAAAATTGAGTTTGATCATAATAATTTACGTGTATGCGTGACTCTTTTATTGTTAAAATTAATAATCAGCCCAACGGAGGATTATTAATTGAAACAATTAAAGATTAAGAAAAGTCACATAATGTTACATTTAATAAATAAAAATTTTAATTTTACCCAACGAAAAAATTAGAATTTATTAAATGAAATTTTATTGCATAAGTAACATGTTTATTTCGTTTTCTGCCCAACGGTGATGCGTGGATAAATGTGTTGTGCATTATTTTATAGGGATGTTATTAGTATATTATTAATTGGACCAATGAAAGATTATTAATTATGCACCAACATCTCATTAAAGTCTTTTTTTTGGTGTTGTAAATAGATTTTATGTAACTAACTGCTTGTCCTACAGTGGGTTTTTATTATGATTAATTGTTGTTGTACATTGTGGATTTCTTTTAGTTTTTTGTAAGCATGCTTATGAGCTTGATTGTATTTTAGTATTGACTCCAACTAGTATTTCTGGGTATCTCTATGGAATTGAAGCCTTGAATGGAACTAATTTTACTGTTTGGAAGGAGCAAGTGAAAATTGTTCTCGGCGTTATGGATTTGGACTATGCATTACGAGTTGATCATGTTGGGAGAATGCATATTATGATTTGATGTTTTAAATGTATATGCTCATGATTATTTGTAAAATCCTTCAAAGGAATATATGTACATGGACTTAGTGATAAATCAAATCTGTTAGGTTGATCTAAGCTCTTAAAGTGTATCATTCTGGAAATGAATGTATATATAGAAAGATCAAAGCTGTTAGGTTGATCTTGAGATGTAATAAATAGGCTTCGAAGAATTCGTAGTGTATCAATCTGATCAACATTACAGAAGTCAAGGCAGAAACGTAGAGCTTCCAAGATCGTAGTGTGCCTGCCTTGAAGGGCCTCTTCGGAAATTGTAGAGTGGTCCCAACGTTGCCGAGCCAACTCAGAGATCGTAATGTGCTCTCAGAAACGTAGAGTTTACAACTCAAGCAAGCGAAGATCGTAGTGTGCAAATAGTTAAGAGAAATCGTAGTGCTCTCGGCTAATAACATCAGACCAAGCACCAAGGCGACAAGTCACCACGATCTGAATCGTAGAGTACCATGATCTGAATCGTAGAGTATCATCTGTCTTGTGTCAGAAGCATCAAGCCTCACAATTTATGTGGAGACAAACTCCAACATATGAGGAATGGATTCTAAACGTTTTAGTACTCACCAGTCCCAAAGTCATAAGAAATATCCTTAGTATGCAATAAAGAAGTGTATTAAAGAAGCTAAGGAAAGTACCATTGGTAAGGGGGAAAACACCTTTTCAGGTATTAGGTGATAAAGCAGTCTGCTGTGTTAGTGGGCTAGAATACAATTTAGAAGATGTGCAGAAAAGTCTCCATCAAATAACAGAAAGGTCAAACGCATTTAATGCTTCAACGGATGGATCCAATGGATAGTTTTCAAGATCACATATATGCAAATCAAGCATATGAGAGAAGTAAGCAAGCATTGAACAAAAACGAACAAGAACTCTCAAAGCTCAACTCTACGATCTGAGAAAAAGAAAAGCTTGCTCAGCTACTCGCTTCTTTCGAACAAGTGCTTAAACAAAGAATCGAAAAAGTAGCAACCATCAAGAACTCAACATCTACCAATCAACTGAAGAAAAAGTACCAAGTCTGCTGGACTTTAAGAGTTCTAAGTGAACTATAAGAGAGCCAAGTCTGCTAGACTTGAAGAGTTCAATAGTGAATTAAGAAGTTCCTAGACTGCTGGTCTAGAAGGAATCTGTGTGATTCAGAGGTTGTAAAAGACATCCTTAGTGGATTTCCTACTCGAGGAGTAGAAGAGTGGACTAGGAGCTTTAAGTGATTTGAACCACTTAAAACGACTGTGTCTGTTACCTTCTTACTATAACTGCTATATCTGTCATAACTACTATAACTGCCTCACTCTCATAACTCCACTACTTCGTAAATGAGATTAAAACAAACATTAATTCCGCTAAGTTTTAATCATCATCAACTAACAAGTTTAAAACGAAAAGATTTTTTAAATATCTATTTAACCCCCCCCCTAGATAACTATTGTGCCTACTGGGAACTAACAATTAGTATCAGAGCAGGTTCTATTTTACAGCTTACAAGCTTTAGTAGATCCAATGGCTCACATACCAAGCGAATCAAGGACTGGAGGAGGCAGTAAGCCACCAATGTGCAACAAGGATAAATTTGCAAACTGGAAAGTCAGGATGCAAGCATACATGGACTCAATAGATGAAGATCTATTTGAGACTATTCAGAATGGGCCCTATGTTCCAAACAAGCTTGCACCAACCACAGACGATCCAAACAGAATACAAATCAAAGTTAAAGAGGAGTGGACAGACAACGAGAAGAGAGCTGTCTAACTTGACAAAAAGGCCAAGAACATCCTATTTCAATCCGTAGAAGACGATCTGTTCGAAAACGTTCTCAACAGAAAAACAGCTAAGGAGGTCTGGGAAGCACTGCTCATCATGCACGAAGGAACTGAAGAAGTAAGAGAAAACAAACAATCACTCATGACACAGCTAATAAGTAGGTTTTATACCTACTTATAAGGTATCTATTACTTGTATTAGTTGCTTAAACATATGTTTCTTAGTTATATTTCATACATGTTATGTTATTTTTTAGGCTATGACACAAAATTGGCATGAGGAAAGCAATGAAAAGCAATTCAGACATCTTTTGGACTAAAATACGCAAACAAATGCAAGAAGGGAATATTGAAGGACTTTTAACACCGAGTTGGATGCATGTTCTTGGCTTGGAATTTGAAATTTATTGTATATCTACTTCTTAGCTTTCCGGAACAACTTTAATCATCCCAATCGGAGTTCGGATGCGAGAGTTATGGCTTTTTTATCAACAAAGATCAAAGTTAAGAGTTGTCATGCTTGTCATTTACACAACATCTACTTCGAGCTCGATTTCGATCTTGATCCGATCCGATTCTGTCAATTTGCAAAGAATGAAAGTTGTAGATCCCGTCAATATCTTCGATTTGATAGGTAGCAGGCCTCATAACTCCTTGCGGATCAAAAGTTAAGCCTATTTTACCAAAGGACGTCGCAGCAAAAAATAGCGTTGAACTACGCATAGCGCGGGGCGCGCTACTACGCTAGCATCTACTATTCTCCCAGCGCGGGCCGCACCCAAAATAGCATAGGGACAACGCGGGGCGCGCTAGGCTGCGGGGAAACAGCTGATTTGGGTTATTTGGTGTCCAATTTGAGCTAGAATAGGATTATTAGTTGTCTAACTTGCTAGGATATCCATTAGAACTATAAATACACGAGGAGAGGCATAAAAGAGAGGAGAGATAGGCTAGTTTTGGAGGATTCCATTATATTAGATTATAGTAGATTAGGAGCAAAACCCTAGTTCATGAGATTGGGAGATTGAAGCAACTTGGAGACCATTGAAGATTCAAAGTAGGAGCAAGGAGAGAGCATCAAATCTAGAGACAATAACTTCTATCTTTTTATCTTCTTCTATTTTTGTCTTTTAATGATTATTCAATTGTGGATTCTTAGTTTTAATTCAATAATCATGAACTAATTCTTTGTTTGAGATTACAATGGATCTTATTGTGTAGTTTATTTTAATATGCTTCGCTATCAATTATTATGTTCTATTGTGAGGATTGTCTATTGTGATTTGGACTTAATTGCTTAATTGCCTAGCTAACAATTACCGTGATAATCTATATGAACTCGAGAGATAAAGTATTGATTTAGATCTTATCATGATAGCATGTGTTTGTGATTTCTGCATAAATGGAATTCATGATTCGTGTTTAGGATAGAGATATGCCTTTACGCCATATGTAATCTTATAGAGAACTTGTGCTTTAAATCATTTTTAATTGTAATTCACATAGAGATATAGTGGATTAGTTAATTAGGGTGTCTTTCTTGATTCTATCATCTGTGGATTTAAGTGAGTATGGGTATTATACATCGAGAGATGATTTTATCTGCTTTAGTGTTCTTGATTAACAATTCATGATAGAAAATAATTGATCAGAAGTGTGTTAACTTAAATGAAGCAATAAGTGAAGTTGTGATCTTAAATCTCTGCAATCTTAATTTAACTAGTGGAATTTAATAGTAGTTTAATTATAAATTGAAATTCATTCGTTTAAATAAGATTGAGTTAGTTACGGGTTAGTACTTGGTGATTTTTATTAAACAATTCCTCGTGGGAACGATACTCTACTTTCACTTTATTACTTGTTGACCACGTATACTTTTGTGCGTAATTAGATTTTACCCAATAAACTTTTAGCACCGTTGCCGGGGAATTAGTTTAATATATATTTTGCCAATATTAGCTTCAATCAAATTAGTCTTAATTTAAACATTTTTTTTCTTTTCTTTTTATTTAATTATCTCCCTATTTTTCTTTCTTTTCAGGTACCATGGATGGATGCAAATATCAATGGCCATACACAAATATGACTCCACTAAGGGACACACGAATTGATGGACTCAATGCATTTTCTGCATTATCAGCACAGCTTGAGACACTTTTGAGGAGGTTGGACGTTGTTGCAGCCCAACGTACTCGAAGGATAGCAGTTAATTGCAATTATTGTGTTGGTAATCATCCGAGTCATCAATGCACCGTTAGTTTTGGGTCGGGACAACACAGTCGTGAATACCTCAACGATTATACATATGCTAATTATCATCAAGTGTGGGGGTATCACCCGGATTCGTCATGGAGCGATACTTATGAAGACCAATACTACGCTCCAAATCCAACATACACACCAGAATTTTCATGTCCACCTCCATTGCCACAAGAAGAAAAGCCAAATCCGAGGGATGTAATATTGAAGTGTGTAGCATCAAATGAGGAGAGGAGGATTAATCAAGAGCGGTTAATGCAGAATCAAGAGATATCAATTCAAAATATGCAGAACCAGATGGATAAAATGCTCTAAGCCTTGAACAAACATCCTCAAAACAATTGGTGTTATGATGAGGATTCCGAGATTGATGAAGTGCCCGAACCAAATCTACAACTGGATGAGACACGAGATGTTGAAAAAAGAGGAGACAAGTGGGGATGAACTAACTATGAGTACTAACGAGGATGAGCCGATGTTATTAATGCCTCAAGTGCCTTCTCCACCAAAGTTCAAGGATCCGGTTAGATTTGCAAAATCATGTCGGCTTGGTAGTCATGTCGTCGGCGAAGCTCTTGATGACATAAGAAGACTAAGAAGATTCATGCTTTAAGGCAAAACCAGCAAGCCAAAGAAGGTCAGCAATTACAGCAGCAAGGAGCAATGAATGATCTATGCTACAACTGCAAGAAGCATGACCACTTCATTGCCAACTGAAACAAACCTCTTAGAGAAGAACTAAAGAAGAAATCACATGCAAAGAAGGAATATAAAGGCAACAAAAGGCCTCAGAAGAGAGACAAAGGCCTGGTAGCTGGAGGATCGTGGAGTGATTCAGACAATGACTCCAATCTTGACTCTGGAGAGGATGAAGAACCACAAATGGCTAATATGTGCCTATGGCCAAACATGCAAAGGACAAACAAAATTCCAACATACATGATGTAAGTCTCGATGAGGTATTTGACTTCAACTCTCCTGATGTAGACATAAATGATTTAAGAAGCGCAGACTTGCATGGCATAACCACTGATCTACATCAATACATGAAGTGGTTCAGAGTCTTGTCTAAGGATCATTCACTTCTTCAAGAGGAGAAAAAGAAAGTTCAAGAAGAGCTTGAAACAACCCTTCTAAGTACTAACCTTCTCTCCAAGCTTGAGGTTGAGAATGAGATCTTAAAACAGACAAATAAACTCAATGCACAAAGAGAGTCTAATCTAACCTCTAAAATTAAGGAACTAGAAAAGACTATCTCTACATGGAACAAATCTTCATCATCCATGAACTCCCTGCTCTCTAGTCAGAGAAGTACATTCATGAGAATAGGCCCAAGGCTTTGGGGAATCCATCTCGAGAGCCATGTGGAAAAGACAAAGAAAACTAGCACTAGTAATGCCTCAAGTTTTAGTAGAAGCATTACCTTTGTGAAATCCTCACAGAAGGAAGAACCAGTTCAACCTTGTTCTACTGTTTCCATTCATACTCAAAGGAGTAAAGGATCTCATACTGGCTTAGGCTTCACAAAAGAGAAGAGTAACCTAACCTCTACTCACCAACCTTGAAGAATCGTAGAGTCAAGTAAGACCAACTCTACGAATCAACTGGGAAGGTACAGTAGAAGTAAGGCACACTCATCACTATTTATGAAACCCAAGGACACGTGGAAGAAGGAGAATCAGTTTAATAGAAGGATAACTAAAGAACCACACAAGTCCAAATGGAGGATGAATTATCATACACACACAGGCATGCATCATACTAGATGTTTTATATGCAATAAATTTGGTCACAAGGATGCCAAGTGTTATTATAATTTTATGCATGTGAGACCCAAGATCAAACAGATTTGGGTCCCCAAGGGCACTAACAAGATAGGACCCATGCAAATATGGGTACCAAAATGAAGGTTAAACTTTATGACAGGAAAATAGCTCCACGATCACAACTTTGGTATCCGGACGGTGGATGCTCAAGACACATGACAGGAACAAAGCCCTTCTATCTAACTACATAGAAAAGAGGGTCCCTCGGTCATCTTTGGAGACAACTCAACGGCAAGACAAGAGGATACGGCTCTGCTTTGGTAATGGTGCGATATCTTTCAAAGAAAGTAGCATATGTGGAAGGTCTCCAACACAACATTCTAAGCATTAGCCAACTCTGTGACAAGGGTCATCAAGTAATATTCCTCAACAACCAATGTCAAGTCAGAGATTTGAAGACATCTGTTGTAAAGCTAACCGGGACAAGAGAAGGAAATGTCTACACAGTGGATCTTGTTCAACTGAGCTCAGACGAGACAATATGCTTTCTGGCAAAAGCATATGAAGAAATGAGCTGGCTATGGCATAGACGGTTGTCTCACTTAAACTTTCAAAAGCATGTCCAAACTGGCATCAAAAGATCTCGTTGCTGGCCTACCTAAGTTCAACTTCGTAAAAGAAAGGCCATGCAATGCCTGTCAGCTTGAAAAGTAAATCAGAAGCTCATTCATGAGTAAAACTGCCAACTCTATCTACAAGCCCCTGCAGTTGCTCCACATGGATCTATTTGGGCCAATTCCAACAACTAGTCTTGGAGGAAAAAAAATACTCTCTAGTTATAGTCGACGACTACACTAGATTCACATGGGTATTCTTCCTAACCTCAAAGGATGAAACGAGCTCCCATTTAATCAAGATGTTCAGACTGGTGATGAACGAGAAAGAAGAGAAAATCAAGGCCATAAGGAGTTATCATGGAAGAGAATTTGACTTCTCAGAAATGGACCAGTTCTGCACAGACAATGGCATCAGTCATAACTTCTCAGCTCCACGAACTCCTCAACAAAATGGAGTAGCTGAAAGAAAGACAGAACTTTGATAGAGGTGGAAGAACTCTACTAGCAATGACTCATCTACTACGAATACTTACAGGCGGAAAGCGTTAACTTTGCATCTTTACACGCGAGAATAGATCACTGATATACTCTACGGTCAAGAAGACACCCTACGAACTGTGGAAAGGAAGAAATCCAAGTGTTAGCTACTTTCATGTATTTGGTTGTGCATGCTACATTCTCAACAATGGAAAATAGTACCTGACAAAATTTCAACCCAAGTCAGACGAAGGAATCTTTCTTGGATATGCCATAGACAGTAAGGCCTACAGGGTCAACAAGAAGACACTGAATGTTGAAGTCTCGATTCACATCATCTTTGATGAAACAGACTTAGACAAAATAGTGCTTCAAGACACTACGACCGATAATGCAAACACTACGAATAAAGTCGTCGAGCTTAACACCACGATCGTAGTGCCAGAAAGTGAAATCGTTGAACAAGAAAATGAGATCGTAGAGAGGTCTATGCAAGACAACGAACCTCCACACCAAGAAGAAGAAATAGATCTTGAAGACTTAAGACAAGAAGGCATCAGGATAGATGTCCCAAAAGAAAACAGATGGTCCAGAGATCACACTCAAGATCTAATCATTGGAGATCCAAGTGCTAGAGTCAAAACAAGAACTGTCACCCAGAATGAATGCTTTTATCTAAGCTTCCTGTCACAAATGGAACCAAAGAAGATAGAGGATGCTATGGAAGACTCTAGTTGGATAAAAGCCATGCAGGAAGAACTCAACCAATTTGAAAGAAGCAAAGTATGGAGATTGGTACCAAGACCAAAGAGTCATCCTGTCATTGGAACCAAGTGGGTCTTCAGAAACAAAATGGATGAAGATGGAGTTATAACCAGGAACAAGACAAGATTAGTGGCAAAGGGCTACTCTCAAGAAGAAGGCATTGACTACGATGAGACATTCGCACCTGTTGCCAGACTAGAAGCCATCAGAATCTTCCTTGCCTTTGCTGCTCACATGAAGTTCAAAGTCTTTCAGATGGATGTCAAAAGTGCATTCCTAAATGGAGAAATCCAAGAAGAAGTCTATGTAGAGCAACCTCCAGGTTTCATCAATCCATCTCTTTCAAATTATGTTTATAGATTAGACAAAGCCTTATATGGTCTTAAACAAGCACCTAGAGCATGGTATGAAACACTAACTAACTTCTTGATTGAAAATGGGTTCACTAGAGGTAGAGTAGATACCATATTATTTCTTAGAAAGCATAAAGACAAAGTCTTATTGGTTCAAATATATGTTGATGATATTATTTTTGGTTCTACTGACGAAAAGTTATGCAAGAGATTCTCCAAGCTAATGCAGAGCAAGTTTGAAATGAGCATGATGGGTAAGCTGAATTTCTTCCTTGGACTGCAAGTAAAGTAGACTGATGAAGGAATCTTCATAAACCAAGCCAAGTACATTAAAGACCTACTCAATAAGTATGGCATGGAATCAGCCTCTCCCATGAAAACCCTAATTGCTCCTGCAACCAAACTTGACAAAGATGAAAAAGGTAAGAGTATTGATATAACTCAATACAGAGGTATGATAGGCTCTCTTTTATATCTAAGCTCGCCAATAGACCCGGACATAATGTTTGCAACATGCATGTGTGCTAGATTTCGAGCTAACCCTAAAGAATCTCATTTATCTAACTGTAAAGAGGATTTTCGTGTATCTCAAGGTACACCTTTACTTGGGGCTTTGGTACCCCAAGGAATCCTCATTTGAACTAACGGGATAATACAGATGCCGATTTTGCAGTCGCAAAATAGATAGAAAGAGTACCGATGGCTTTTGTCAATTGCTAGGAAACAGACTTGTGTCCTAGTTTAGCAAAAAGCAAAACTCAGTGTCTACTTCAACTGCAGAAGCTTAATACATTCTTCTTTGGCATTCTTTGTATTCGAGATCCTATAGATGAAAAATCAGCTAGCTGATTATAGGTTTGATTTCAAATCCATTCCCATTCACTGTGATAACATAAGTGCCATAGCAATAACTCATAATCCTGTTATGCATTCTAGGACTAAGCATATAGAAATAAGGTATCACTTCATTAGGGATCATGTGCAAAATAGAACTATATCTTTACAATATATCCCTAATGAAAATCAACTTGTTGATGTTTTTACAAAACCTCTAGATGAATCCAAATTTAATAAGTTAATAAGTGAACTAGGCATGCTAAATTTATAACCATAAAATATATGCTCTAGTTTGTGTTAACCATAACAGACACAAAAGGCTAAGCTCAAAATCATAGACATGATCAAGGGAAGTCCACGATCGTAGCATAGACTCAACCATCGTAGTGCAGACTCAACGATAGCAGAACCCCAACCATCAAGAGGAGCATCCTATGATGATAAGTCTCAAAACAAAGCAATCTCTCTGATAAGCGCCTCAGGAACAAATATAACCCTTGACTCACTCCAAGAGGTTGGCCCTTCCTGAGCTACCTTAAAAGAATGTTATGTCAAAAACTCATCACAAGGATCCGGTCAGACTCGACGATCGTAGCTCAGACACGATGATTGCTGAACAGACTCGACGATCGTAGCTCAGACACACCGATTGCTGGACAGATTCGACGATCGTAGCTCAGACACGACGATTGCTGAACAGACTCGACGATCGTAGCTCAGACACAACGATTGCTGGTCAGACTCGACGATCGTAGCTCAGACACAACGATCACAAAACTACCTCAACGATCGTAGTCCTCCCTAAGGACACATCAAATCTAAAGGAGCCTAGGGCAAATGAGTACAATCCCTATCAGTCAAATTCATAGAGCCAAGCAAAAGTAGACATTTGTCCCACTAAGTAAAATGGAGAGAGGGAAGCTACAAGTACAAATTGAAATTATCTTTTTGAAATCATAAGTTCAAAAGATTATCTCTCTCATCCTCTCTCAAAGTAGAAACCCTAAATCAAAAGAAAGCTCAGTCAAATCACACTTCTAGCAAGAAAATCAATGGTGGCTTCCAATGTTATCTCCGGCTACAGACTCTGTTTTGACGAGTTCAAAACAGCTGAACCCAAATTTCACAAGACTCTGGCGCTACTAAAGAAGGTGGGTCTCGAAGAAGCCTTGGGCACAGACACATTGATCTATCCTAAGTTAGTGAAAGAATTTTACAGGAATGGTGTGTTTGAAAAACGACACCGTCATTACGAGAGTAAGGGAAGTGGAAATCAGACTGAAGGCCGAAGACATCAACCTCTCCCTAGGTCTCAAAAATGAAGGGTATCCATTCATAGATGGCGTAGACTTCAAATGGGACTTAAAGAATGCATCACAAGAAACTCCCCTCCGTGAAAGGATCTGAAGAAGGAGTTTCCACGAGAGGTATGAATTTCTAGCTGATATTGTTGGGAAATGTATATGTTGCAAGAGCTCAGGTCATGACTCTGTGAATGAAGTACAACTCAAGCTCATGACTGCCATGTGTTATGGAATACAACTCAACTATGGAGCCCTATTGCTTGAATGAATTAGAAAGTGGATCACCAACTCAAAGAAGTCAAAAAGCCCTCAAAAGATGTTCTACGGGCGATTCATAAGTATCATTCTGATCTGCTTTCTGGGTGACAAAATTGGGGACAAAGAAGGAGAAGTTATCAACCCAAATGACGAATGACCCAAAGAATCTGTTTGAGAATTGGAAAAGGAACCCATTGAGTATATACATGATGATGACCGAGTCCAGTGGAAGAACCGGTGATCTGAAGGATTCAGCCTTCTGTGAAATATATACATTGTCAAGGAGATCGAAGAAGAAGAAGAAACAAACAAAGGAGAACCCTCTATCTTTATCAGAAAAAGCAAGGGCAAGAGGAAGCTTAAGGCTAGAATGGAAGAAAAACCCCAGGGATCCACAACTGATAAACTAGTAGAGTCCTATGACATTGAGACTCTAAGGATTCTAAGAAAGAAGCAACGACAGGCTGAGGCAGAAGAAGATAGAGCCACCATATCTCAGCTGCTGAAGAAGAATAAGGTCAGCCACAAATCCAAAAGGCCATCCATCTCCTCAATCGTAGAGTCTCTACTGATCGTAGAGACTAGACCAAATATATCAGGCAAGGAAGTAGCTGCATCAAACATATTGGCTATTCAACAGGACAAAACTGAAGTTCAAGAAAGTCCTGAGGCTGTGGCTCAGCCTAGAAAATCAAGGAGAAAGCTGGTCAAGAAATATATCCTTGAAAATGAAAAGTGCTCAAGAAGGAAGACAAGAGTAAGGCTGCCAAAAGGGAACTGTCCAAAGCAAGCCAAGAGGATAATGCTCCAGCTGAGGGGAGATCCCTAAAGTTCTCATGATAGAGAATACACCAGCTGAGGGGGAGATCCCTGAAGTTCTCATGATAGAGAATGCATTAGCTGAGGGGGAGATGCTTGAAGCTCTAGAAAATGCTCCAGCTGAAGGGGATCTTTTAAGTTTTCAAGAAGATAATCAAGGTGAGGGGGAGGCTCATAACATCCCCATAGCAGAAAAAGAAGTCCCTTCCAGAAATGAAGAAGAATCAGTGCAAGAACATCAAGAGGCCATTGAGATAATGGAATCCTCCAATGAAGACAAAGAAGAGGAAGAAAATGATGAGGTCGAGATTACAGTTGTAGGCATAAATGGGTACAGAAGAGCTAACTATGAGCAACTATTTTCATATCTACCCATGATGCCTTTCCATCAAGCTCAGATTCTGAATTCCTGGAATTACATGTTTTGGAGCTTCAAAGAGTATCCGGCCATCTCAGTACTAGCTAATGGATTCCCAGGAAGATTCAACTTTGTCAAGAAGTTACTCACAAACAACTCTTCCTCAAAGTATAAACCTGAGGTACTGTCAGTCCCAACCCTCTTCAAAGTTAATCACTTGCCATCATCCTCATTTAGCCAATTTTATGAATTCCCACGATGGTTGGAAGTGATTCTTCATCCACTAAATCAATTTCCGATTCAGAGAATCCCAAAATTACATGAATCGAGGAACCAAATGCAGTCAACTTCATAATGCTCCCACAACCCATCATCTCTACGATCACGGACTCTAGCCTCATTGCAGAGTCTCCACCTCAAATTGTAGAGTCACCAAACTCAAACATCCAAACCCAGGCCCCTCCATCAGATATTCCCTCCTCATCCAACAAAGAATACTTCAATCTCGATCTTGCCCTCTACTCCCTGCAAGATATATCCCAGAAAACATCCCCTCCGTTAAACAATCCTCAACCCAATGATCCACTCATAAATCTGCCCACGAAAGATGACTTGAATGAAGTGTCCAAGAACATGGTCAAGGACATCGATGAAAGCCTGGAAACTCACTCAGACCACATTCATCTCCGGCTAAATCAAATGATCACTGCTGTAAATAATCTCCCCGGCACTCTGAACGCTGAGCTTACAAAGAAGCTGAGGGAAATTATCAAGGAAATGCTTCAAAGCATGAAGGACAGAGATGAAATTCACTTCCGGATAGCTATCAAACAAAGAGAGGTTGTTCTTGAATTACAGAAATCTCAAGAAGCCCAAAATAACCTTATGATGGAGAACATCATCAACCTGAAAGCTTCAGTCAAAGAATTTTAGAAAGCCTATATAAACCAGGAACATCAAACTGACACTGTTCTAACTACCCTCCGAAACAAAGAAGCTAGATCTGAAGCCCTGATCAAGGAAAGTCGAGAGGACATTGCTCAAACACAAAGCCAACTCAATGAGCTTGTCCAAGGAGTAAATTAACTTTCTGCAGACATTCGAACCCTTGATGCTGACATAAAGGGGGAGAAAAAAGGGAAAGGAGTTTAAGGAGGCCAGGGCAGAGGCAGAGGAGTTCAAGGAAGCCAGGGAAGAGGCAGATGACAATTTCGCACTCAAGCGTAAAGAATCCCTCCTGCAAGACAATTCTACCAACAGACTCCACGATCAAGCAATCAGACTCAACGATCTGATCAGCAGGAAGTCTTAATGGTTCAGCCATTAAGGAGTCAAGGGCCAACTACTAACTTACAAAATGTGACCACTACAGGCCTAAGCATTCATGAATAGGCATGATAACAACCCGAGGGTAAACCCAAGTGAGCTGGAAGAAATAGCCAGAAGGGATGAAGCTAGCAGGAACAGAAGGGCTGAGGAATATGTCAATCCTCCACGCAAAAGACCAAAGAAATAGAGATAAGTTGAAACTTTAAATTCTTACTGATGTAAAGCTAAACTGAAATATTCCTTGAACATCAATAAATTTATGCTTATTCTCTAGAAATTTCAGCTGTTCATGAAATACTAAGTCACATTTACTTTCCTGCAAATGCGTCTAGAAACTAATAATCATGACAACAAATCTCCTTGGTTATATCAACATCAAATAGGGGGAGATTATTGGGAGAATGCATATTATGATTTGATGTTTTAAATGTATATGTTCATGATTATTTGTAAAGTCCTTCAAAGGAATATATGTACAAGGTCTTAGTGATAGATCAAATCTGTTAGATTGATCTAAACTCTTAAAGTGTATCATTCTGAAAATGAATGTATATATAGAAAGATCAAAGTTGTTAGGTTGATCTTGAGATGTAATAGATAGGCTTTGAAGAATTTATAGTGTATCAATCTGATCAACATTACAGAAGTCAAGGCAGAACGTAGAGCTTCCAGGATCGTAGTGTGCCTGCCTTGAAGGGCCTCTTCGAAAATCGTAGAGTGGTCTCAACATTTGCCGAGCCAACTCAGAGATCGTAATGTGCTCTCGGAAATGTAGAGTTTACAACTCAAGCAAGCGAGGATCGTAGTGTGCAAATAGTTAAGAGAAATCGTAGTGCTCTCGGCTGATAACATCAGACCAAGCACCAAGGCAACAAGTCACCACGATCTGAATCGTAGAGTACCACGATCTGAATCGTAGAGTACCATGATCTGAATCGTAGAGTATCATCTGTCTTATGTCAGAAGTATCAAGCCTCACGATTTATGTGGTGACAAACTCCAACATATGAGGAATGGATTCTAAACGTTGTAGTACTCACCAGTCCCAAAGTCATAAGAAATATCCTTAGTATGCAACAAAGAAGCGTATTGAAGAAGCTAAGGAAAGTACCATTGGTAAGGGGGAAAACACCTTTTTAGGTATTAGGTGAGAAAGCAGTCTGTTGTGTCAGTGGGCCAGAATACAATTTAGAAGATATGCAGAAAAGTCTCCATCAAAGAATAGAAAGGTTAAACGCATTTAATGCTTCAACGGATGGATCCAACGGATAGTTTTCAAGATCACATATATGCAAATCAAGCAGATGAGAGAAGTAAGCAAGCATTGAACAAAAACGAACAAGAACTCTCAAAGCTCAACTTTACGATCTGAGAAAAAGAAAAGCTTGATCAGCTACTCAGTTCTTTCGAACAAGTGCTTAAACAGCAACTGAGTAGCAACCATCAAGAACTCAACATCTACCAATCAACTGAAGAAAAAGTATCAAGTCTGCTAGACTTGAAGAGTTCTAAGTGAACTATAAAAGAGCCAAGTCTGCTGGACTTGAAGAGTTCAAGAGTGGACTAAGAAGTTCTAGGCTGGCTGGTGCAGAAGGAATCTATGTGATTGAAGTTGTAAAAGATATCCTTAGTGGATTTCTACTCGAGGAGTAGAAGAGTGGACTAGGAGCTTTAAGTGCTCTGAACCACTTAAAACGACTGTGTCTGTTACCTTCTTACTATAACTGCTATATCTGCCATAACTGCTATAACTGTCTCACTCTCATAACTCCACTACTTCGTAAAGGAGATTAAAACAAACATTAATTCCGCTAAGTTTTAATCATCATCAACTAACAAGTTTAAAACGAAAAGATTTTTTAAATATCTATTCAACCCCCCCTTCTAGATAACTATTGTGCCTACTGGGAACTAACAGATCATCCCGCTCCACTTACAGATACAAGCTCAATTGAGCAAAAATATATTTATGAAAAGTGAGAGCGATCCAACCGCATGTCCCTTATGATTATGAAAACTCTATCACGACAGCCATTCGAGGAGCCATTCCTAACTTTGAGAATGCTAAATAGTACTTAACTTCAGTCGAGGAACAATTTAAGGGTTCTTCTAAAACTCATGCAAGTAACCTTATTTTGAAAATGCTCACTTGCAGGTATGATGGGGTTAGTGGAGTGCCCAAGCACATTATGATGATGAACGAAATGGCCTTTAAATTAAAGGGTATGGATATGGCGATTTATGTGGGTTTTCTTGTTCACTTCATTATGACTTCCCTTCATGCACAGTTTGATCCATTTAAGATCAATTATAACACACAAAAAGAAAAATAGAAGATGAGCGAGTTAATTGCCATGTGCGTCCAAGAAGAAGAAAGGCTTAAGATTGAAAAATCTAATGTTGCTCATTTGACTACCACTAAATCTCATAAGAAGAAGGCTCAAAAAAATGGCAAAGGTTTTAAGAATAAGGATAAACAAATTTCTACCAAAACAAATAAGGCAAATTATTCAAGTAACAACTCTGAGGCAGGTCGTAAATGTCACTTCTGTAAGAAGCAAGGACATATTCAGAAAGAATGCCCTAAATTCAGAGAATGGCTTAAAAAGAATGGTATATCGTCCTTTAATTATGTAACTTATGAATCCTTTCTAATTGATGTTCCTTCTAATACATGGTGGCTTGACACTGGTGCTATGGTTCACATTACTAATTTATTGCAGGGATTCCTTTCAAAGAAGACACTCCAAAAGGGGGAAAGAACCATTAAAGTTTGCAATTGAGAGTCTATACAAGTTGAAGTTGTAGGAAATCTTCCTTTAGTTTTGGAGAATAGTTTCACCTTGTATTTATATGATACTCTTTATGTTCCTAGTATGACATGGAATTTAATTTCTGTATCTAAACTTGACGTTGATGGATTTTCGTTTAAGTTTGAGAATAATAAAATAATTATTTATCATTACTTTCATGTTATTGGTTCTGGCTCTTTAGAGGGAACCCTCTATAAGATAAATTTGGATAATGTCTTTGTTGAATCTTTATAAACAATGAATGTGACAGAAAATACCTCTAAAAGTGGAAATAAGAGAAAACTAGATAATGAGAATTCTTCAAAATTATGGCATCAATGCTTAGGCCATATTTTAAAAGACAGAATGCAACGTTTTATAAAGGATGGAATTCTTCATTCACTAGATTTTTTTGATCTTGACCATTGTATTAAATGTATAAAAGGAAAATTTATGAAAGGTAATAAGAAAGGAGCAACTAGAAGTAGTGCACTTCTTGAGGTGATTCACACTGATATATGTGGACCATTTTCTCTAGGAATTGGTGGACACAAATCTTTTATTATGTTCATTGATGACTATTCTCGTTATACTTATGTCTACCTGATTAATGTAAATTTTGAATCACTAAATATGTTTAAAGTTTTCAAGACAGAAGTTGAAAATTAAGTTGACCGAAAAATTAAAGTAGTGAGATCAGATAGAGGCAGAGAGTATTATGGTAAGCACTCCGATACAGGTCATAGTCCTGGCCCATTTGCCTTATTTTGTCAAAAAAATGGAATCGTCACTCAGTATACAATGCCTGGTACACCGCAACAGAATGGTGTAGTTGAGAGGCGAAATCGTACCCTGTTGGATATGGTACGTAGTATGTTATGTAATTCTAGCTTATTGTGTTTTTTATGGATTTGAGGCATTAAAGATGACTATTCATATTTTAAGCAGGGTTCTAGCAAATTTGTCCCTAACACTCCTTATGAAATTTGGATGTAGGAAACCTAGTTTAAAATACTTACAGAGTGTGGGGTTGTCCAATTTGAGGTTAAGATTTTTAATCCATAAATAAAGAAACTTGACTCTAAAACCATTAGTTGCCATTTCATTGGATATCCTGAGAGATCTAAGGGTTTTTGATTTTACTGTCCCTCGCATACCACTAGAATTGTTGAGACTAGGCATGCAGAGTTTTTAGAGAATGGTGATTTAAGTGGGAGTGGTGAGCCTAGAAAAATTGATCTTGAAGAAAATATGTTTTATGTTTCTAATCCTGTAATTCAAGAACGTGAGGCACAACAACCTCCTATTGAGGCGAATGATGCCCCTGAGATAGCTGAGCCGCCACCTAATGTTGAACCTCATATTATTGAAAATCATATTCCTGAAATTGTGCAGCCTTTACGTAGGTTCGAAAGACCTAGAAAACCTATTAATTTTGATGATTTTATAACCTATCTTAATGAGATTGACTATGATTCAAGTAAGATTAATGATTCTATCTCCTATAAAGAGGCCATTATGAGTGCTCAATCAACTCAATGGCTTGAAGCCATGAATGATGAGTTGAAATCAATGGAGCTTAATAATGTTTGGGATCTTAAAGAATTACCAAAAGGTTTTAAACATGTTTGTTAAGTGGGTCTATAAGACCAAATTAGATCTTAAAGGGAACGTTGAAAGGTATAAAGCTCGATTGGTTGTTAAGGGTTTACTCAAAAAGAAGGTGTGGAGTATAATAAAAATTTCTCTCTAGTATACAAGAAAGATTCATTTAGAATAGTAATGACTTTAGTAGCTCATTATGATTTAGAGTTACATCAGATGGATGTTAAAACTGTATTCCTTAATGGTAAATTGCATGAGAATGTCTATATGACACAACCATAAGGTTTTAATTGGTTAAAGGCAATGACCATATGGTATGTAGACTTAAGAAGTCCATATATGGGTTAAAATAGACTTCTCGACAATGGTATCTTAAGTTTCACGAGGTGATGAATAATTTTGATTTTAAGAAAAAAAATATAGTGGATCAATGCATATATATACTTGAAGGTCAGTGGGAGTAAATTTGTTATTCTTGTTTTGATATGAAGGATCTCAGTGAAGCCTCTTATGTTATAGGAATTTAAATTCATTGAGATAGGTCTCGCCGGATATTAGGATTGTCCCAAAGAGCTTATATTGACAAAGTTCTTAACAAATACAACATGCAAAATTGCTCCCCTACTGTCGCCCATGTTGTTAAGCGTGACAAATTTGGCTCATATCAATGTCCTAAGAATCACCTTGAACGTGATCAAATAAATCTTATTCCCTATACTTCTGTGGTTGGGAGTCTTATGTATGCTCAAGTTCGTACACGTCCAGATATAGCGTATGTAACTGGCATACTTGGACGTTACTAGTTAAATCTAAGTTTGGATCACTGGAAAGCAGCCAAAAAGGTTTTACGCTACTTACAGGGTACTAAGGATATTTTGCTTACATTTAGAAAAACAGATAACCTTGAAATTGTTGGTTATTCTGATTCTGATTTTGCTAAGTGTAAAGACGAAAAGAAATCTACATTAGGGTACATCTTTATGCTTTCAGGAGGCCCTATTTCGTGAAAAACTCATAAGTAGGAGTTAACTACCACTTCCACGATGATGACAGAATATGTGGCTTGTTATCATGCTACTTGTCATGTCTTATTATTAAGGAATCTTATTTCAGGACTTAAGGTTGTAGATTCCATTTCAAGGCCATTGAAAGTATTTTATGATAATGATTATGCTGTTAGTTTTTCCAACATCACCATTTCGAGTGGTGCTGAACTATACCTCGACACTAAGTACTTATTTGTTAGGGAAATAGTTGAAAATCAAAACGTTGTCATTAAATATATTAGTACGCATGATATGTTAGCGGATCCACTTACGAATGGCTTACCACCCAAGCTCTTTTTAGAGCATGTTGTCGGCATGGGTTTAACTGGTAGTCTTAATTAGTAAGTTATTTTGATGTAAGACAACAATTTTGAGCTCGTTGTTTTGAACTTCACATTATGTTTATGGTTTGCTATTCTCTTTATTGTGCACACTTGAGAACTTGTGAGCAAACGGTACGGTTATGTTTTGGACCATATGAATGAGTTTAATCTATTACCACTTATGTAAACTCTATTCATACTTGTTATGCTTAATGTTAATCTTTGTTTTAATAAAAGTACTAATTATGTATCTAATGGGGATCTTGTGTTAATAGTGACACAAAGATTGTATTAATTCGCATTGGCACTTTTATTTGAACAAGATGTAGATATTAAATTAATACTTGGCCAAATTAATGATTGTAAGTGTTATATTTTGTATATAAATAGTATTTCGGCCAAGTGGGAGAATGTTGGAATATTTTATTCCTTATGTGGCCTCTACTATTTATGTAATTATTGGGCTTACATATTGTACTAATTTAATCACTTTATTTATGGGTTTGGTAATTAATTATGTGGCCTATAAATAATTATGGGCCCTAAGGTTTCATAATCTTGATGGACGATTTTGACCTTTAGCTATTATATAAATAAAACAGTTAGGATTTGGTCCCAATTATCATCTCAAGAATTTTATATACACACATATACATCCATCCTAAGATTGAGAGATACAATTGAAGACCTTCACCCTTAAGCGCAGCGGAAGCGTGCTACATACAAGATGGCTTCTCTCAATTCATGTAAGTACTTAATATTATGGTTATTAATTATATTTTATTCTATACGATAACACGTTCCGGTATAATTTATTCACATATAATACATGGGCTATGTACACATTACAATTAACAAGTTCACATATAAAAATAAGTTCTAAAAAACTTGCATGTACCGACGTTTTACCATTACACTAACATGTCGTGTTCCTCTGCATGACCTACACAGTATGTGAGATTGATAATAAACACAATCAATACTTGATCTCATGGTTAACTTTACTTTAATAACCTACTTTAACTTATATTGTCCTTGTACCACTTTTATATTCAACTTCGTTATTTATATAACTCAATTTTATTTCCCTTTTCATCGTTACATGTGCTAGTTTATCGCACTTGTAGTTTTTTGTGTGTGTATCACACCATTACAACATACCATATTTGATTAAACATTACGTATCTAAGTTCCTTAGACTTAGATTAGGCATATAGCTTTCGTTCATCACTTTGTGATCATACACACATGGTATACATTGCATACTTAGTTCTTATACATTCTCAAATATTCTCATTTTGGTCCAATCAAAACATGATACAAATCATTGGTCATTATACACTTCAAATATCATATTACGTTATGATGTGACATTTCTAGGAATCAAATCCCATTATTCCATCATAGTTCAAAAATAGAACATATGATTTTCTAGGGTACTTTGGGGATTTTTTTATGAATCTTTGTAATGAGCTTTAGACTTCCAAATTTGAACAAGCTTTTAGACCATACATCATAGTATTTTATTCTATAGTTAGTCAACTAAAACAACCTCTTAAGGCTTCTTAAGATAGTGCCTCAAAATGGGTATTTTATATTTCCACTCTACTACCCACTGCAACATAAGTTAATTTTTAGGTCACTTTGAGGATGCTTTTGGACTTTATGAGTTAGCCCATTATATCTTTTGTTTGTGCAAGCATTTAGATCATATATCATAGTATTTTCCATGAGTTTGATTTCTTAAATTCAGTTATGAAAGTTAACCAAAATTGGGCACAAACTAGGGTGTCTACCCATTTTCACTCTACTATATGTACTCTACTATTTTCGCTTTACAATTTTTAGAGTTCACTCTACGATTTTCACTCTATTATTTTCACTCTACGATTTTTAGAGATCACTCTACTATCTGCAGAGCCACTCTACTACCCAACTGTTGTAGAATTGAGTTTACTGCCTACTTTGATGATTTGTTGGAATTTCTTGGTTAAGTTTTTGGCTCTACCATCTGGCCCTACTTCTAGACCACATACCAATGTATTTTAATAAGGGTGTAGGTTTCTCATTCATATCAGTTAGGCCTACTTTGTGACTCCCCTAAAATAGGTATACATCACCCATTCTGAGTCATCAAATACATGGTACAAAATTTAAATACAAACTTAATTTATACAACTGTTAAGTGTCGTGCAGAATACGACAAAATATAAGTTGTGAGTTTTAATACAAATATTGTCTCCTAGACAATATCCAAACTCAAAATAAGTCCACATTATAATTATTATCACACTATTTTATAGAATAGTGAGGACTACTATAGCAACCATCTCGGACCGTCACTCCATTCCATGACTAGTCCCAACTATATTCTCATTTCTTAAAGAGAACAGTGAAAGAAAAGGGTGAGCTCAACTAGCCCAGTAAAGAATATTATGACTAAGATAATGCATAATAAATTATCGTTAGCCTTCAAATGATGTTAAACCGATAGAATCTGATAAACAACAAGTTTAAGCTGCATGCAGAACAAGCAATCCATTAGAAGAGTCAAGTAGAGCATGATATCTACTATCTTCTATGATTTAAAAAGTTTGTCATCAATTTTATCGCTGAGACTCAGCTCAATAAATAATCCACTTCACTGACTTATTCATGTACTACGGGTCAAGGATATTCATTAGTATCATGTCCACGATTTATCCATGCACTACAGGTCAATGATATTCGTGTTATCACCAATGGTCATGATCATGCCAAATAACAATTCATCTTTCCACACTTGGCCGAAGAGAATCCATGGTCATGATTATACCAACAACTGTCACTGAGACTCAGCTCAATAAATAATCCACATCACTTGTAACATTACAGGTCATGATTATACCGAATAATCCATGGTCATAATCATACCAATCAACAGTCCATCTATATACGCACTACGTGGCAAAGATGACTTTCATCACAATATAAGCATGATGATGATGACAATGATATAAGAATTCAATTAAATGAGAGTAAGGATAAATTTTAAAGATTTATAATTTAATTTATCCAGAATTCAATAATGTCCAAATTGTCAACATGATACTGCTTTGTGAAATAAAATTCAAGAATAATATTGTATCAAACATGATTTGGACAGAAAAGAAATCAATTTTTGTCATGAATAGTACCCCGTGAATAGTATCCAAGTGAATAGTACCCTGAATGAATAGTACCCCGAGTGAATAGTACCCCGAGTGAATAGTACCCGAGTGAATAGTATCCCAACATAAATAGTATCCCGCCATTTAATAAGAAAGTTCAGACCAATATTGGAAATACTAGATGAAACACAAACTATTAAGAATATTCCACTTCCAAATAGAACCAATTGTATAAATAGAGATAACAAATATTTTAATATCATGTTATACTTCTTCTCTCCCATAAAAAAATCTCATTTATTATATTTATAAATATTAAGGAGATATTTTTTATGTTTATTTATAAATAATAAATTTGTTAATTTTGTTATTTGTTGAAAATTATAAATTGTTAGTTTAGTAATAATGACTTGATAGAAAAGCGACAATGAACAATTTTAAAATCAAAATTGTTATTTAATATTATTGTTAATAGAATTTTTTTAATGAAATATGACATTTTCTTATAATAGACTAAGTATGATATAATAATTCAACTTCAATAATGTCTTTTATTTCAAATTAGGTTGTGATATGGTCAACATATTTTAATATTATTTAATATCGTACTCATTTCATTTAAAATATAAAGATCTTTATTGATATTTTAACAATTAATATAAATTACAAAATATATTAAAAGTATATAAAATCTATCAATATCTTGATTTATAACAATCTGTCACTTATTTCGTAGTCTTTAAAAATAATTTTAAAAATCTTTAAAAATTATTAAAATTCATAAACTCGGCCAATAAGTCTGCGGCGACATGGGTTTAGTAACATTTCTTGCGACATGGTGATGTGGCTCTGCCACATAAGCATGAGAGAGAAGCATGGATAAAAAAAAAGACCGGAACCCAAACAAAAAAAAAACCCATCTCACAAATCCAAACACAGGCCAAACTCTCTCTCCCTCTTTCACGCCTCTCTCACTGCCGAACTATCCCTCGTACGCTTCCTCCTACAACAGAGTGAGAATCAAAATCATCCGGCTTTCAAGGTATCTTCTTCCCATTACGTATCCTCCTCCTTCTCCTACCATTACTCTCTTATACGCCTAAATTCTCAAAACCCTAAAATTTGTTCAAACCCTTGTTTTGGGCGAAAACTCTAGGACTAAATCAATGATTCTGCAATGACTACTGACTAATTGTGCAAGTAATTTGTGTTGGCCGAAAATTTGTTCAAGCCCTTACTTTTTGGATGGGGTTATATTGGTTCCCTTTAATTTAGAACTACGGATTTTGAATATATGCAATGTTGTACTGATCTTCTGAAGTTAAGGGATAGTTCGGCAGTGAGAGAGGCGTGAAAGAGGGAGAGAGAGTTTGGCCTGTGTTTGGATTTGTCAGATGGGTTTTTGTTTGTTTGGGTTCCGGTCTTTTTTTTATCCATGCTTCTCTCTCATGCTTATGTGGCAGAACCACATCACCATGTCGCCACAAATGTCACTTAACCCATGTCGCCCCAGAAGGACTCCTCTGGTAAAACCTAAACCCCATTTTTGTTTCTCTCTCCACAGTTGCCAGTTGCACAACCAGTCCGCCACCGCTCTTCGCTACAAGTTAGTTGTCATTCCAATCTTTTTTGTCCCCCTCAGTCTTAAATCTCTTACTTTTTCCCTTTTTAATTCCCAAGTTATGATTTCTAATATTGTCAGTAGGCTAGTAACTATTCCTGACGGAGAAATGGAGCATTTTCTCTATCATTTTGTCATGGGTTTGGAATTTTAAAGTGGCTTTCCTCCATTTCTTGGTGTTTAATTATGGTTACAAGCACCATTTTAGGTTTGTATTTGTTGAAGTGGAGCCTCTTTGTAGACGGAGTTATTACCTCATAATCTAAGGGGAATCTGTGTTAACCCATTAATTTTTGGGTTCCCAAACTAGATTATTCATCTTATATGTTCTTTTCTACATTTTAAGTGGTTGTTGTGTATTGTATGCTTTTCTTTCTTCAGTAATTTTTTGACCTACACCGCCCTTCTCCTTTCCTATATTGATAATGTTTTGCTAGAGGACATCACTGTGTTTTTCCGGCTAATTCGAGTGCTTTGTCAGTTAAACTTGACAAATAGTATACCATATAAGTTGCATTAAGTGGATGGATGTCTATAGATTTTAATCTGAAGCACATGCTATATATGTGCCAAGCATTTTACTATTGTTTAAAGCAATGACCCACTACCCATATGAAAACTGTTTGTAGTTATCAGAAAGATAAATAAATGTTGTTTGCTTTGTTTTCATTTATATAACCTTTGAAAAATTGTAATCGCATAAACTATCTAACTCATATACTCGTCTTCTCTCACATCCCAGTTTTGTTTTCTTTCTTTCTACATTTTCTCAGGTTGCATTTGTTTGTGAGAAATAAATTTTCGTGAGGATGGGTAACCTTCACTTTGATGATATTATTAAGGTTGATCATCTGGACGTAGATGGTAAAAAGTATGATAAAGGTAGAGTTGTTATCGCTATCTACTATTGATCATTTGAGCTTTAGTCTTGTTGTTTACTGTTGTGTGCATATATAAATGCTTGCAATCTCTACCAGAAACATCGAGAGATTTGCTCCATGAGTTTGTCCTTGTGTGCGTCTATCTGTTTCTCCTCCATCCCCCTCTTCTTTGTCTTTTATCTCATGTCAAATTGCCAAACTAAAACTTCATTACTTGAAAATGCTCTGAATGGTCAGGTACACATGATATTAAGTTTTCCCTTTAAAAGAAGGAACTTAGTTAATCATATGCAAATTATCCTGCTTAGAAGTTTTGTAAAGATGAGATCTAATTCTTCACTATAAGGCCAATGTCCATTATAGAAATATTGTATTAAGTTAGGGACCTAGAAATAGGAGTTTGTAGAAATAGCTAGCACATGGGTGGCAGTATCCCTGTGAGGCATTTTAGCATTTTTGTTTAGGCTAGTAGCTCTTTTACTAGAAGACATGTATGATGTAAAAATTATGAACTTGAATAGTATGAACCGGGTGATGGCTTTTAGCCATTCTCTTATACCTCTCCATATTCACTTTGTATCTGTCTCTATATTCTCTCTATATCTATCTAACTTATTCTTCAGGTCTCTCTTACAAACCCTAATTCTGCTTTTATATCTATTCTCTCCAAGTCTCAATTTTCTATTGCTTGCATACTTATTCGTGCAATAGTCAACATTTTTCTCCATGTGGCACTCATTTTGGGACTTCCAAGCTCACAGTAGACCAGGAATGCACATATGATTTTACCGTATTTACATAGATAGACTTGAAACTCATATTATAATGTTTTTAAATCCAGAGCACAAAGCAAGCCTTCATATCCTTGTCAAGTGTGGTGTTAACCTCAAGGAGTACAGTAGAAGCCTTTTCATATTTTCCAAGGCAATTAAGAGTCGGCTGTTATTATTTTTGCTGTTTGATCTGCATAGTGGCTTTCTTTTCGTGGACTGTATCTTTTGGAGTGATTTTTATCCAAAGTAACCTTTAGAAGGGAGCGCTTCGGCTCGCGAGCAGGTTTTCCATTGAGGAAGGGACAGTAGTGAGTAGACCATTTGCTTCTTATCTTTGAGGCAGTGAAGAGCTTATGGACAGCTGTATTTTCGCACAAGAAAGAGACAGAACTTGGTGCCTCACCTGCATAGTGTTTGGTAGAGGCTTTGGAAGGAATGAAGTGGACAGTATTTTGAAGGCACTAAAATATCTCTTGTGCATATTCAGTTTCCTTTTCTTAGCTTTATCTTCTTCTGGCTTAATAAGGTGTTTATGGTTTTTGTTGTGCATTTTATAGATATTTGGGAGAGTTTGCTTTACAAGCCTAGTTTAGGTATTCATTTTCCTGAGTCTCATTTGTATAGGCGAGACTTTGGTTTTCTTGGATAAGTGTGCCTTTTATTTCCCCTATGCTTTGTATACTGTGTGTACTTGGTTTTGCACTCTTTGTCTCTATTGTAGTTAGATTTATTTACTTTGCCAAAAAAAGGAGTCTCTAATAGGGACATTCTTCAACTTTTATCACTGGTAGCTGGCTATTCCTTCCACTCATTCAGTAAGGAGGAAAATATCTTGTTTCTTCTTTTCCATGAATACTGTAGTTAGTGGTTGGCTGCAGAGTATGTAGGGAAAATTTGAATGGAAGGTAGAATGCACATGGTGCTCCAATATGAACAGAGTTTCCCTTTTTTTATGTACTTATTTGATTTTCTAGTGTTTTTTGCAAATCACTTGGGATGGAAGATAAGCCTCTCTTTTTAATGGGACTTTTTACATGCTAATTATAGTGATTCTTTGCATATAATAATCTTTTCAATAATTCAGTCTGGCAGCTCTAAAGGGGTTTCTAGAAAGATGTACCTCTATAGGAAAAAAAAATTATATTCTTTACATGGTTGATGGAATTCTCATATCTCTTTGTTTATGCTCAATTATCCTATTGCTTCTCCAGCTAACAATTTCGTGTTCGTGTTTCTCAGTTTCTCGCATTGAAGCACAGTGCGAAGAATCGGACATGAACCTACAACTAGACGTGAACACGGAATTATATCCTATTTGTGTTGGGGATAAGTTTAGGACGGTATTGGCTGAAACTCTAAATGAGGATGGATCAACTGTTACGAGCTATTTTCCTGAGGTAATTTAATTGTTGTTGTTATTTTAATTCACCTTGTTCTGGGGCTATAGATGATTGTAGAACCTGGACCACTTCTCTTCTTCGATGTTGATTATCAGTTTATCTTTACATCAGATTTGAGAATTTGATTTCTTTATAAAACTAATATAGTAATATGCAATTATACTTTTCTGACAGTAAAATTCCCTAGCACTTATTATCATTCTTGGAACGAAATGGGTTTTTATGACTTGTTGGTGCTTTACGTGGTATGAAACAATGCAGTCTCTTAGTTACTTAACATTGGAGATGTTTTACCTTGTGCATAACTAAGATACAACGTAGCCGAAAACAGTTTACTTGATGGAGTAATTTAGACGGAAAATGCTCAATTCTCTGGTTTGCACTGATGAAAATGCATTTATAGTGATATATGATTATTAGGTAGGAATGTAGGAAAGTGGAAAGAACTCAAGATATATATGTCATTCAATCAAAATTATTACCACGGATTTTTGCTCTAATGATAAGGTCCTATAGATACCTTTCTGTAAATAATAATAATAATATTATACCTTAAAACATTTAGAAACATATATTCAGGACATGTGTGTGGCATGCTACTGCTTTATGAGTGGCTTTTCAGATCTTGAAGGATTAGCTTTACCCTTGAATTGAATTTTACTCTAATTTCAGGGCAAGCAGAAATCACTTGCAGACAAATTTGAGTACGTCATGCATGGGCTGTTATATAAGATATCAGAGGACAAATCTGGGCCTAATCTTGAAGCGTATGTATAAATTACATCTATATCTGCTCACATTTATGTCTAATATGATTATTTTGCTGCATTAGATTGGATGGGTACGCTCCCAGATTTCTTGTATTTTGGCTATGGGTATTACTTGAAATAAATAAATTTGTATGGTAATGCCCCAAAATGTACCCTTGCCCAATTCTAGTGTTTCACTCAATTCAGATAAAAGAATACCAATATTTTTTACTTTTTTATTTACAACAATGTTTGGTGAAATATAAATGTTTTTGAGGCTTTCTTTGTTAATGTTTCTCTTCCAGATAATTGCGGGTTTCTTGATTTGTTTTTCCATTTTGCCTTTAGGGTGGTATATATTTCATTTGGAGGACTTCAACTGGCTCTGAAGGGGGACTTAACCAAGATGGGTAAATTTAAGGTTGATCAAAAGCTGTTTCTTCTTATGAGGAAGGTTTGAAACCCTATATAATTTCAGGACATAAATCTGCCTTTGCAAATACCTTAGCTTAGCTCACTTGTCAATTTGAACCTGACAATGTGAAAGGTTATCTTTTAACTTCCTGTTTGCCTGTAAGAACTGGTTATGACCATCAAGATTTGGTTGGGATGACAATATATATAATGTTATGACATTATCAGAGTTCTTTAAATCCGTCTCTCTCTGTGGGGGGGGGGTTCTGTGGGTGGGGGACACAGACGCGTAAACAACTCTCTTTCATAATTAATGGAAAAGTTGGGTAAAGTTCGGCTTCTTTGGTTCACTGTAGCCACTTGGAATAGGCAACAAGAGTTCTTGCACATATTTAGTGATTTTTTTATTAAAAAAAAGGTGTTTTTTTAAATCTTGTTTTTTAATTCTTTAACAAACTCCGGAGTTCATATTTAGCATTAACTGCGAGCTGGCTGACAAATAATATAGTATCAAAATTTTGGCGTCATTTATAAGTAAAACAACACGACAAATATTATTCATAATTTTTAAGAAACGGAGGAGTATATTCATTACAAAAGGAAGTCCATTAAATTTTTAAAAACAACAATTAACATTCTAAACTAATTAAAAAGATGGACAAACGAGTCAAAAGTCTTAACTCTCTAATCTGAGTCTGAACAAAAACAATAATATATTGTCAATGTATTAATGATTTAGATTATGAACAAACATGAATTTATTGTCAAGAAAAATTCAGAAAATTTATTAGAGACTTATGATTGCTTACAACATATAAATAGTAGAAATAAATTTTCCATCAAAACTACATAACCTTTTCTACTCATCTATAAACAAGTTTTATTCCATCAACTGGTATCCTTCAGTCTGACTTTGCATCACTTTGATGATATCTCACAATATGAGAATATTTTAAAATTACCAACTATACTATATCCACGCAAATATGATCTTGCTTATTTTTGGACCAACTCTGTTATCCGGATTTTATTGAGGATGGATAACACACACACACACATATATAATAATAATAATAATAATATAATTTAATAATAAATAATATATTTAAAAGCATGTCATTCTTCTATTTTTTTTTCTTTTTACTTTGACAGAATTGTCCGATTAACAAGCAAATTTATTGCCCTGTTTAAACAATTAACAAGCAAAATTGAGGAAGAAATGAAGATAAAACTAAATAAATGCCCATACTCACTCTATCTTGGATGCACTCTTTTCTTCTTGACATGGCAGTTGGAATCCTGCGTGGTCATTATGCACCCAAATTTCCTCTTCATTTCTTTCCACAATCCAGCTTTCTCCTTGGGTACTACCCTGCTGCAGCAACCCCCCTGAATATCATTCCTCATCATACAACATTGTCTCTCCAATTGCATGACTTTGCAACTCATTTTCTCCATCTCTGTCCTCACTTGTTCCTCACTACTAACACCAGCCCCCTTTGTAATCATCTCTTCCTCCAACATCAGCCCATCATCACAAGTTTGTACCTCTCTGGCTATGATGTTTTTCATCTGCAACTGTTGCACAAACAGCACCTGAACCACAAACCTTAATGGCAATCGCCCGTTGGTTGCAGCCTGCGCACAAGCTTCTGGGGACATCTTGTTCAAGTCCAAAACCCTGCATACCTCTTCTTTTTCGGATTCTGTTAAATATGTGTGCTTGTCTAAATACATACTTATTGCCCTGTAAATACCATCAGAGCTTCTTTGTGTTTCTACTGATGCTGCCACGGCCATATCTGCAAGCGATATAAATGTGCTCTTTTTAAGATCTCTGTCACTAGCAACTTCTGCCAAAAAATCTTCCACAAGTTCTGCCACTTTGATTATTGAAGTAGTTTCTGGACTCGAGTAATTGCAGTAGAAATGCTTCAATATCCTTCTAACACATTCAGTGTCATACTGTTCTTCTTTAGCATAGCCTAAACAAGGTATTAGGAGATCCTTAACAGTTGCCTGATCTAATTGCTTTCCTATTCTGACCTCAAATCCATTTCTACATTCAGGGCTGGCTTCCAAATTTATAGCAAATCGGAGCATTTCAAACAAAAACGTGCACGAAAGAAGCCTTATTTCATGTGGCAAAAGTCTCTCCACTGCTTCAATGGCTTCTCTTTGAGAGTTAATTGCACTAAATGACCACTTATCCTCCTCGCCTACACTGCTGAAAAAAACCCATTTTTTTACATATACACAAAGAGATGCGGCTACATACTCTGATGAAACTTGGTGCTGAACCATTGCACGAATTAAGGGCTCATATATCTGAACACTGAGGTTTGTTAAATCTTCCGATTGCCAATCAAACTCAAAAAGACGCCTCCTTTCATTCGGTCTATACACATTTTCATTCTCCACGCCGCCATCATCATCATCATCCTCAGATGTTAAATTGTTTATTGGTGGTTCACCGAGAAGGCGTGGATTAGCCACTACTTTTGTGATTATTGAGTCAGCTAAGGCATCAACTAGGCCAAGATGCAGTGCTTGTTGAAAAATATGTTCTGTAGTTTTTAGTGCCCTTACAGATTTGTTCCAACAAGGAATAACATCCTGTCCGAAAAATGTAATTGCCTTCTCCAATAGGTTGTTGGGGCTGTGGACTTCTGTCATTCCTAGGTAATCGGCCAAGCAACAGACGCGAATGACATTTTCAGTCGATAAAATGACTTCAAATCCATAGCAAAATCTTGCTATGAGCTCAAAGGTTTTCGGGTCAGCAGGGATGTCTCTGAGTAAATGAGAAATGTCTTCTTGAGGATTCTCTTTGAGCAGTTCAGCTAGTTTAGCTGATCTTGAAATCATAACCTTCTGCACATGTGAAAAAATGCCACGAACAAAAATTTTAAAAAACAAAAAATGAAAGTCATTTAAAAAAAAAAGATTGTGATATTTTTAGCGCAATGCACAACTTTTGATGCACAATATAAGGTCACATTACATACGTTGCGCTAGAATGCTTTATTTTTTTTCCGAGTTCTTACCCTGTCCAATGTAAAGGGTTCCCCACATACGCGAAGATGGACATCTTTTGAAGATTTATAGTTTGGCATCCTAGAACATACTTAAACAAAAGGTTAAAGCATTTGCTAGAGTAAGTATCAGAAAAAGATTGAAGGACAGACAAGTACCTGGATGATGATCCTATGCACTTTCTATTGGCCATATTATTCTATATCTTCTCTGGGAGATGTAGATTTAAGCTTCAGCAATGACTGTAAATTTCTTAACTGAAAGTAGTTTGTTGCTGCTCAATTTTGACCTGCAAAATAGCATTAAAGTTCATCAAATCAGGTCTATTGCCTGGCATTTTACCTATCATTATTATAGCTACTAGTCCATATTTTAGGGCATCAGTTTATCTAGTATTCATACCACCCTTGTTCATATATAAAAGGTATCTTAATGAGATAGATGAGCAGAATTACCCAGTGATGGTACACTTAATGCTGAAAACAAAGTTTGATCATGTTAGTAATTAATTATTGTAAAACAAATGAGTTAGAAAAGAAGACTAACAATAGGTAGCTTGAGGAGAATTTTGATACTATTTTTAAAATGAGAGGTTTTAATAGTAGTTTGATACTTTGATCGGGAGAATTCATTAACTTTGATCAATTCATGCTACTATGTTGTTAATTACACGCATGACGCGGAAATGATCTCTCTTCATGGTAACCGGATCCCTTTAATACTAATTGCGGGCTAGTATCACAACCTACTTGCATATAATGAAATTATGAACACTAATTTTGAAAATATTAAAAATTAATATTGGGAAAACAGAGGTATTAATACCTATTACATTTATAAATATATTAGTAGCAAGTAGCAACTATCATAATCTATACTTCTCTATCATAATGAATAAGTTAAGGGAAAAAGGGTTTTGTGTAAAATTTAAACTACACCTAAAACTAATGTCAAGAAATTCAACAATCAATTAGGCTACACTTTGTGTTACTAATATCAAAAATCTCACTGGCCAACTAACTACATTATGTGTTCATCCAACAAATTTACCGAAGTCTTATGATAAAAAAAAATAAATAAAAAAATCACCACCTAATTTGGTTACATTCAACTTGCATAATACTGATCAATGGTGAAGAATTCACCAACCAACTAGGCTACACCTGCGATTATTTTAATCCAAAATAGAGTTGCATTAAACAAAGATGGAAGTGAGGAGAGGAACTTACTCTCTGGTGTTCATTTGAAATGGAGAGATCCTAATTCGTAATTTTAATCTCTCTCTCATATTTATTTGTTAGAAGGTAAGAGTTGTTTGGAGTTGTCAACGTTCAGCCTTAAGAAGTGGGAGTTTCTGTTTCTTTGGTAAAACAGATTTTTTCAAAGATTCTTCCTGATAAGGGACTCTCTTTAAGCTCCATAATAAGTCAAATATCGGGTGTGCCCCACTTAAAAAACTAACCGTTGCTTATTTACTCATTTCGTTGGCTACTCTGTTAAACTTTCAACTCAAACAGGTAAGCCATATATATATATATATATATATATATATATATATATATAGGGAAAAGGGTCAAAAAAAGCGCCGATGTTTATTCGAGATCCCACATCAATACATTTAAACTAATTTTTTTAAAAGTACCCTTAACGTTATATTTTGGGTCAAGCTTTTGCTGCCGTTAACGAGAATCAAGCGGTGTTAAAATCGATGGCGTGGCGAGGGCTTAATTATAAAATATATTTTAAATAAAACAATATATATCATTTAATCAAAACAAAAAATGCTAAAATTCAAAATAAAAAAAAGCATAACATATTTACAAAAATTTTTTAAAACAGATTTGTTTAAAAAAAACATAATTTTTAAAAAAATAGATTTTTTTTTTAAAACGGAACTTTTTTAAAAGCATTTTTTTAAAAAAAAATATAATTTTTTAAAAATAGCTTTTAAAAAAAACAGAATTTTTTAAAAACAATTTTTTTTAAAAAAACATAATTTTTAAAAAAATAGAATTTTTTTAAAAACAAACTTTTTTAAAAAAATGAAAGCAAATTTTTTAAAAAAATAGAATTTGCTTAAAAACAACCTTTTTTAGAAAACGAAAACAGATTTTTTAAAAAAAATAGATTTTTTTTTAAAACAAACTTTAAAAAAAACGGAACTTTTTTAAAAGCAGTTTTTTTAAAAAATAGAATTTTTAAAAACAGCTTTTTTTAAAAAAACAGAATTTTTTTAGTATTTTTAGTATTATTTTTTAATTAGTATTTTAGAATTATTTTTTAATTAGTATTTTAGTACTAAAATACTAATTAAAAAAATACTAAAATACTAAAAAAATCAAATTAAAAAATACTAAAATACTAACATTCTGTTTTTTAAAAAATTCTATTTTTTAAAAAAGACTTTTTAAAAAATTCTATTATACTAAAATTCTGTTTTTTTTTAAAAAAACTGTTTTTAAAAGAGTTCCTTTTTTTAAAAAAAAATGTTTTAAAAAAATCTAATTTTTTAAAAAATCTGCTTTTAAAAAAGTTACGTTTTTTTTTAAAAAGTTTGTTTTTAAAAAAATTCTATTTTTTAAAAAAATCTGTTTTTTAAAAAATCTTTTTTAAAAATAATTTGTTTTTAAAAAATTCTGTTTTTTTAAAAAAAGCTGTTTTTAAAAATTCTATTTTTTTTTTAAAAAAAACTGTTTTTAAAAAAGTTTCGTTTTTTTTAAAGTTTGTTTTAAAAAAAATCTATTTTTTTTAAAAAAAAATCTGTTTTCGTTTTCTAAAAAAAGGTTGTTTTTAAGCAAATTCTATTTTTTTTAAAAAAATCTGCTTTCATTTTTTTAAAAGAGTTTGTTTTTAAAAAAAATCTATTTTTTTTAAAAAAAATTGTTTTTAAAAAATTCTGTTTTTTTTAAAAGCTATTTTTAAAAAATTCTATATTTTTTTAAAAAACTGCTTTTAAAAAAGTTTCGTTTTTTTTAAAAAGTTTGTTTTTTAAAAAATTCTATTTTTTTAAAATTATGTTTTTTTTAAACAAATCTGTTTTAAAATTTTTTGTAAATATGTTATGCTTTTTTTTATTTTAAATTTTAGCATTTTTGTTTTGATTAAATGATATATATTGTTTTATTTAAAATATATTTTATAATTAAGCTCACTCGCCACGTCATCGATTTTAACACCGCTTGTATTTCGTTAACATGAAAAAATGTAATTAAAAAATGTAACGTTAAGGGTACTTTTGGAAAAAAAAATTAGTTTAGGGTGCAAGTGAGACATCAGGGTAAACATCAGGGGCTTTTTTGACCCTTTTTCCATATATATAGTGTAAGGATCAAGAGTATTCTCTTTAAATATTATTCCTCCTTAAATAGCACTCCTTTATTAAAACTATGTCGTTTTAGAGTCTTTTTTAAAAAATAAGTAAGGTCGTGGGTGACATTTTTATAAATAAAAAGAAAGCAAATGGGACCACTCTCTTTTATATATATATATGTTTGTGCGTGTATGTTTATTGTATTCAATTGCAATAATCAACACTCTTTTGTTGGTTATGTAAATATCTAAATGTAATTGTCCATTAATGTAAAAGCCCATAACCTATTTTGACGTATTTGGTGGACCGTTAGATACAGCCAATGTTAGATGTGAATCATATATATATATATATATAATATAAGTAAAAATCATGTAACTTTTAAAGTTATACGGTCTACGATTGTAGAGTGATTTCACTCTTCGATCGTAGAGTAATCTACAATCGTAGAGTAAATTCACAAATCGTGGAGTGACTTCACTTTACGATTTGTGAAGTCACTCCACGATTTGTAATTCATTTCCACGATCGTGGATTCTTTCTACGATCGTAGAAGTGAATTCACTCTACTATCTGAGACTATTCTACGATGCGTGAAGCAGTATAACTTTAAATGTGTACTCCATATTCCCTAATATATATATATATATATATATATATATATATATATATATATATATATATATATATGAATATATATGTTTGTACGTGTATGTTTTTTGTATTCAGTTGCAATGATCAACTAAATTTTGTTGGTTATGTAAATATCTAAATGTAATGGTCCAATACTGTAAAGCCCATAACCTGTTTGATAAAATTCGTACAAGAGTCTTCTATTAACAAAGAAACCGAGCTTATCCATCTTGGGTTCATCCGTTCATCTTGATCTTGATTGATATTGATTTCGAGTCTCTATTTAGGAATTTTTAGTTTCTCAAGCCATTTTACATGATACATTTGGTTGAACTCTTTTGGTGATAAGCATATTGATATTCATGAATCATTACCAAATTCTACCTTAAGAGAATTATTATTTTTTGGTCTAATTATTACTCGGGAATAAAGCAAGTTCTTTTGGTTTTTGGAATCAAAATGACAACGAAAACTTAACCAGTGTTTTTATTTTATATTAATCTTTGGAAAATTAAGTACAATTTACAATATCTGTAGTTATATAACTTGTATATATATATACGGTCCGGATCTTAAAAAGCTGCGCATTATAACATCTTTTGCTCACTTTTTAGCGACGGATGAGGCGACGATTATTCTATAAAAATCTATATATAAATCGTCGCTTAAAAAACTAAGGCGGCGGGTCTACATATATAGCCGGATCGAATTATCGCGCATTGGTCGCTAAAGAAGGTAGAGAGTATGAATAAGATATATATATATATATATATATATATATATATATATATATATATATATATATATATATATATATATATATATGAAAGGGAAAAAAAACACTGCCGATTCGAACCCAACAACCCAACTAAACTTGATTTCGTCTTTAACGATAACATTAGAAATTATACTCTCTCTGTTCTTAAATTTTAAGACCTTTATTAACTTTATAAAATATATTTTACAAATCAAAATATGGCATAGATTTATATGATTTTAGTCAAATACAATTAACATATTGTAAAAAATATAATACGTACTACTATTTATAAAATTTATTGTTTCTTGTTAATGAAACTTGATTTATATCAATTTTGAGTTTTTAAAAAAAAATATCAAATTAACTTTCAAAAATCAATAGTCATCTTGTAATTGTAATTTGAAATAGATGGAGTGTATTTTACCACCTAAATAAATAGAATAAGGAGCAAATAGAAATATTTATTTTACCATAGGGTAACTAACATAACTACCTTTCCCCCATCGGACTTTTTTATCTCATAGATGCTCACTGCTGAGTCTTTATCCATTCAAAATTCAGACAAATGGAAAAATTCATGACTTATTCTCCTTCATCTTCAATAGCAAATCCACATACCACTAATACCCCAGAATTCTCTATTCTTCACAAGCTCCACTCGTTTTACATCAAAACAAATACAGTACCCCTCCAATCCCAACAACTCATTTTCACCAAATTCATATCTATCTGTTCTATTTCATCTTCTTGTTGTGACCTCAGTTATGCATACTCTCTGTTTGCGAAATTACCCAATCCAGATATTAGTGTATACAATGCCATTATAAGATGTTTTTCGAGTTCAAAGAAAGGCAATGATTCATTGACTGCTCTCATAGTTTTTATTGAATTACTTGTAAAAGGCTTAGTTCCTGATAATTACACATACCCTTTTGTTATCAAGGCATGTACGCAATTGCGTGCGCTGAGAGAAGGTGAAGAGGTTCATGCACATGTGATTAAAAATGGGTTGGTCTCAAATTTGTATGTTATGAACAACTTGATGAGGATGTATGCGGTTTGTGGTGTTATTGACGAAGTTAGGAAGGTGTTCGATGAAAGTCCTGAATGGGATTTGACTTCATGGACGACGTTGATTCAAGGTTATGTGCAAATGGGATATTGGAAAGAAGGGATAGAGGTGTTTTTTGAGATGTGTGAAGGAAATTTTAGAGGCGATGAAATGACAATGGTGGTAGTGCTTTCTGCGTGTGCAAAATTAGGATATTTGAGTTTGGGGAGGAAAATACACAACTATATGCATGATCATAATATGAATTTTGATGTGTTTGTTGGAAATGCATTGGTTGATATGTACTTGAAATGTGGGGATGCTGATTTTGCTCGTAAGGTCTTTAATGAGATGCCTGTGAAAAATGTGGTTTCTTGGAATTCCATGATATCGGGTTTGGCTCAACAAGGAGAGTTTAGGGAAGCCTTGACTCTGTTCAGGAAGATGCAGAGCAGTGGTGTCAAACCCGATAATGTTACTTTAGTTGGTGTGCTTAACTCGTGTGCTAATTTAGGGGGACTTGAGCTGGGGAAATGGGTTCATGCATACATTGACAAGAATCATATTCAGGCTGAGGGTTTTCTAGGGAATGCACTTATAGACATGTATGCAAAGTGCGGAAGCATTGATAAAGCCTTTAGAGTGTTCAAGGGCATAAAGTACAGAGATGTATATACTTGTACAACCATGATTGTTGGGTTAGCCATGAATGGGCAAGGAGAAAGGGCACTTGAAATCTTCTCAGAGATGCCTAAAATGGGCATTGAACCAAATGATGTGACATATGTTGGTGTCCTCTGGCATGTAGCCATGTGGGACTTGTGGAAGATGGGCATAAGCATTTTGCCAACATGTTGAAGGTGTACAACCTTAAACCTCAAATAGAGCATTATAGCTGCATGGTGGACCTTTTAGGTCGTGCAGGGTTTATTAGTGAAGCAGAGGAGTTCATTCGAGAAATGCCAATTGAGCCTGATGCCTTTGTCTGGGGAGCATTACTAGGAGCTTGCAGGATCCAGGGAAATGTTGAGCTTGGGAAAAGTGTAATGGAAAGACTTGAAAGAATAGAGTCTGAGAGAGGTAGTGCTTATATACTCATGTCGAATATATATTCCTCTTCAAATAGATGGTGGGAAGCATTAAAATTGAGAAAGATAATGAAAGAGTGGAACATGAAGAAGAGTCCTGGGTGTAGTTTAATTGAACTGGATGGTGTGGTTTATGAATTTAGGAAAGGCGATAATGCACACCCAAAGGCTAAAGAGATATACACGTTACTCGACGAAATGAGTAGTCATTTGAGAAATCTTGCACACTTGAGACATAGTGACATTTTTTGAATTGGGGTAGATGAGAGAAGTTAAGTGAATATGACAGTTATTGTTAAACTGATCTATACAGTTGGCTGGCAAGTGATGAAAACTTTAGAGATTCATAAAATCTAGCAATAGTAATACACTTTCAGAAGCTAGATCATGTTACATGTTGATTGATGAAATGAAGAGTTGATCAAAAATAAAGCACTTCACATTGTAATGCATTGTTACCAGGAATGATGATCGACAGGGTACGAGGAGCACTACCTTTAGTAGAATGCACAAGGTAATTAGTTCTCGTACCACATTTCAGAACAATAATACATTGTACGCGGAGTGCAGGGCAATAAGAGATCCATGGTAACCCTCTTAATGGAATTGGGGTTATAATTAAGTTGAATCATTCTCTGCAACAAGGCAGTTGCTCACATCATTATCTGTAATATTTGCTGCTAAATATTGAAAACTTGCTTGTAAATTTTACAATATGAGGAGTTTGTAAGTCATGGACAATCATGCCATATTTGTTATTGCCAAATATATTAAACTATGAAGGTAGTCTTGCTTGGAAATTTTACAATATGCCTTCCATTCTTAAACTTGACAGTTTCTTGAACTTGTGATCTATTGGTATGACCAAATGACCAGTGAAAGTTACTCTTAGAATTTGGAATTACCTCATTTATCAAATCAGCAAGATTTTGAGTTCTGAGTTAGCATGTACATTCTTTAATTTGCAATACTCAATTGTCACTCTACCATAATATGAAATTATTATGTTATTTTTTATAATTATATTTTATAGTCCAACCTGTATATTTCTTGCTGAAATCAAGTTATGAGAAATGCTGCTTTTCAAGGGGTACAAGGTGATTATGTGGACCTCCTGCACATGGTTTAGTTTTGTGCCTACAAAACTGATTATTTGGACTTAACTAACAAATTCAAAATATATAAAATTTGGAAATTGATTCTTCCTGACATGATGTTAATTTCACTCACTGTCATATTTTCATTTTCAAAATTTTAGTTTCCTAATTTTTTTTTTACATGTCCTGTATAATTTCTCTCTAGACAAACTTGTGACAACTCTCACACGTTGAACCAATCAAATAGTGGGTGAGCTAGCAAGCAAACCGCTTGGTGGTCTAATAAAATCTTGGGTGTTGAGAAGCATGTCTCGCATTTCCCAACCTCCACAAGGGAAACCGATTCAAATAACACCTGAAAAAGAGCATGGTAAACTTCCAAGTTCCAACCAACATATTATTAATTAATACAATAAAATGTCAATATTAGCCTCTATTATTTTACCCTTTTCAAATTTATGTTTTTTTATTTATAAAAATGATGTGTTTAGACAGTTTATATTTTCTCTTTTTGAAAATTAATGTGGTAAAAATGAGGTCCAAAACATGCTAGAATATATTGAAATCCAAAATGAGTTCATGGCAAAGTTAGATAAAAGTGGTCAGTGCAAATGGGTGGGTACTTTTTTACTTAGAATTCTACATCATTGAAACACATGGGACTTCATCCAAACACTAAAAAGCCATCCAAGGGAAAATAAACAGAAATGATTATAAAAATAAAAAAAGGAAAAAGAAAGTAATAAACAAACAGAGGAGTAATTAATTTATAGTACTAGTACTACTGTTTTGTAGTATTGTTTTTGTATTTATACCCAAGGGAAACAAAAAGTTACTGAGAATATTGGCATTGGTTTTACTTGAAGTGTATATATTGTCTATACAGTTAGTTGTTATATGAGACAATGGAAATCAAGCAGCAGTAAAGTACTACTATAAGAAATCAGATAGAATAATGAAGATTATGAGTTGTGGGGCCCACTGATGGAAATCTCAGTAACAAACTTAAAATAAACAATAAAAATGCAAATCATATATATTTTATGATATTGGATTGGTTCCCCTCCCGAACCTGCCCTGCCTATATATCCATTCCCAAAACACCATTCTTGCTCTCATTTTTCTGATGGTATTCAATCTGGGTTCTACTTGAAAAAAAAGTACAATCTTTTAGACACTTATAAAAAGGAGCTAGTTCACATTTTTTCATTAAAAGGTTAGACTTTCAATCATTTTGTTTCAATTGCTATAGAACCCATTATTTTTCTTGGAATTTTTTTAGCCATCAATTTATATACTGCTTAAAGATCATGTACTTGACCTTTTTTCCACTTAAGTTTATTTTTTAACTCTTGCAGAGACAAAAACCCACAAAAATAGGAGGGAGACAAGCATGATTGTGAATCAAGAAATGTATGAAGAAGGCAGTGCTTGCTTTGATCCAATCCCTATGAAAGATCAAACACTTGGTGATCAAAAACAAGGACTCTCTTATCCCCAACAAGATGCTGCCACTGCAGCTGTGGCAGCCGCCAATGGGGCGGTGGCTGCTGCCATGGAATTAGAGCTTCAACAGAAAATGGGTTTTGAGATTGATCATAATTGTTACAATCCAAACAATAATATGGAAGCCCATTTGATGCAACACCCAAGTTTGTCAAGTTGGGAAACTCATCATCAAGAAATGAACTATAATCATTACCACCAAATTCAAGAAATGCATAACAATAATACCAATAGATATCCCCAAAGCTTCATGAATACTGATTCTTGTTCATTGACAGAAACTGATCCATATCCACCAACACAAGACTTCCTCAATCTTTTCCACTTACCCAGATGCTCATCTTCATTGCTCCAAAATTCCTCAATCTCCTTCACAAATCCCACCCAAAAATTAGGCTTTCATGGGGATTTTGCCAACGCATCAGGTTCAAGTGTTTTATATGATCCAATGTTCCATTTGAACCTTCCTCCTCTGCCTCCCTTGTTTAGGGAAGTGTTTGATCAGTCTTTACCACAAAAGTATAACTTTCCAGGGACAATAACTGGATCATTGTCTGGTGGAGTGGAGGAAATTGAAAGAAGTGGAGAGTTTGACAATGAGGTTTGGGAGTTCAGTAAGGGCATGAATTGTTTGGCTAAAGAGAGGGAAGGTAAGGATACCAAACACTTTGCTACTGAAAGGCAAAGGAGAGTGCATTTGAATGATAAGTTCAATGTTTTGAAGGAATTGGTTCCCAATCCCACCAAGGTATATTCTATGTTTTTGTGTGAAAATTTGATATTGCAAGTACTTCAACTCATTTCGGCCTTTGTTTAATCTGATTGATTATACTATTGTTTTATAGGTATACTTCTGTTTTCATTTTTGGTTATCATCAATTCAATATCTCTGTTTCTGATTTTTGTAGATTATTCAATCCGTTCCAAACTTAGAGATACATTTTCTATTTTTGTCTGTTTTGAAATTAGACATACAGTTCTAATTTCATACCATAAATTAGAAGTGTCATGAATTTCTTAATTAATATACCATTACTTATACTCTAGGCTGATTTAGTACTATCATGTTATCACTACTACATTTTTAACTAATGTTAGGGAGGGATATGTTTTGAAGAATAAAGTATTCCTAAAAAATCATCCTTTCAGAAACATATCTCTAATTTTGTAATGAAGGAAGTATTTTTTTATGTGTTTGATGTTTTATAATTTTTCATTGTTTGTGCTGAGTGCAACCCAAAGCCTGATAGAGCTTCAATTGTGGGGGATGCAATTGAATACATTAAAGAGCTTCAGAGAACAGTGAATGAGCTCAAAGTTCTGGTGGAGAAGAAGAGATATAGCAGGGAGAGGTTCAGAAGGCACAAGGCAGAAGATGATTCTGTGTTGGAAGTTGAGATCACCAACATGAAGCCTCATGGTGATCCAGACCAGCCCTATAATGGGTCATTACTGAGAAGCTCTTGGCTTCAAAGAAAGTCCAAGAACACTGAGGTTGATGTTCGGATCATCGATGATGAAGTGACCATTAAAATGGTTCAGCAAAAGAGAATCAACTGTTTGTTGTTTGTATCAAAAGTCCTTGATGAGCTTCAGTTGGATCTCCAGCATGTTGCCGGCGGCCTCGTTGGGGATTTTTACAGTTTTCTGTTCAACTCAAAGGTACTAATGGAGCTAATTTCTTTTTAATTTTCTTGAATTTGATCACATGGCAATAAAGTAATATCGGGTTTTAATCATTTTTCAGATATATGAAGGTTCTTCAGTGTATGCAAGTGCAATAGCTAACAAGCTCATTGATGTTGTGGATAGACAATATGTAGCCTCCCAACCAAGTAATAGTTACTAGGTAGGAGTTTAAAATTACATGTTCCTTTTTCATAAAGATTTTGAGTACTGATAGGTGATGTATGATGCTTCCTAAGGTTGTGGAAAGACTGTATTGATGACGGTATAGTTTCCAGTTCCTACTAGCTATTAAGGTTTATAGAATTGGGTAAATGATCACACTGCTTAGTGAGTAGACAAGTATATTAATGATGAATGGAAGAGCATAAATGAATATGGTGCAACAACTATATTACTCTTTATGTTTGAATTTTGTATGGTGCAACAACTATATTACTCTTATGTTAGAGGATTATTTGATTGTAGTATTAATTATTGTTATACAGTTATATTGATTATCTGTTAAAGTTGCAAAAGACAAATACCTGGTCAACAATTTTCACTATATATATCTTCTGTGTTTCTATATTTGGGGAGGCAAGAGTATCTGCAGGCATTCTTACTTGCACAGAATAATGCATAAATATGAATGGACATGTTTATTTCCCCAGTTGGAGTTGCTTCTGGGATATCTTCTCTCTCTTATACATGTATGGATAACGATCCATATATACGCGCCTATTATCCAACTCATCTCTTACCGTTTAAAAAAACAGACCGAATGACCTAAGATTTACTTCATTCGCACAATAGTTGTGCGAATGGGATACACTATCCACATAATTATTATGCGGTTGGGAACCCGAAAATTATATTCCATCCACATAACTATTGTGTGAATGAGATATCCCATCCGCATAATTATTGTCGTTAGGCTGAATGACACTTCTATCCCTCCAAGTTGCTATTCACTTTCAAAGTCGTCCCTAAAGTTCATTTTTCGTCAATTAGGTCCTTAAAGTGACATTTTTTGGCGTTTTTTCCCTTTTATCCGAATTGACTGCAACCCAACCCATTTATTTTTTGGTTTTCTTAACATGGGGATAAATGATTTTTTGGTCACTCTACTTTAGATTAACTTACAAACGAGTCATTAATTTTTTTTCCCTTACAGTCAACTCACTAAACTTTTTTTTTTTTACAAACCGTTACAAAAACTGCTTAGTCCTTTGACTTTAACAGAATTTGACACATCATCGCTGAGTTGTAAAAAAATAAGTTAATGTGAAAATTATCCAATGTGACCTTCAATAAGTGAAAAAATAATAATAGTAATAAATAATAATAATAATAACAATAATAATAATAATAGTAATAGTAATAATAATAATATTAATAATAATAATAATAATAATAATAATAACTGTAATAATAATAATAATAATTATAATAATAATAATAATAGTATTAATAGTAATATTAATAATAATAAGAAAATAATAAATAATAATAATAAAAATAATAATAAATATATATATAATAATAATTATTATAGTAATAATAGTAGTAATAATAATAATAACAATAATAAATAATAATAATAATAATTAACAACAATAATAATAATAATAAATAATAATAATAATAATAATAATAATAATAATAATAATAATAATAATAATAATAATAATAATTTTAATAATAATAATAATAATAATAAAATAATAATAATAATAAAACAATAATAACAATAATAATAATAATAATAATAATAATAATAATAATAATAATAATAATAATAATAATAATAGTATTAAATAATAATAATAACAACAATAAATAATAATAATAATAATAATAATAATAATAAATATAATAATAATAATAATAATAATAATAATAATAATAATAATAATAATAATAATAATAATAATAATTTTCTAATAATTTTTCTTTAATTTTTTTAATAATAATAATTTTCATTTGTTCTAAATTTCATTATTTATTTTATTGTTTATACTACCAACTCCTAGATTTCCTTCATTTTATTGAAGAATTACCACATCGAGAAATTATTTTCATGTCAAGAATTACTACATAATTAATCTGTTAGTCAACTAACGGTCAAGACACTTTTTTGTAACGATTTGTAAGTAAACAAAAGTTCAATGAGTTGACTGTAAGAAAAAAAAGTTTAGTGACTCATTTGTAAGCTGACATAGATTAGAGTGACCAAAAAAGCATTTATCTCGTGCCCTTAGGGCACATGCTAAGCACGAAAATCAAGTGTTGGACATTGAATTCAAGGGATGAGGCCCACTAAAATATAATTAAAATAATTTTTCAGTGGGGCCATATGTTTTTAAAAATTATATTTTAGCAGGCCCCATCCCTTGAATTCAGTGCTCAACACTTGGGGTTCCGTGCTTAGAATATGCTCTTAAGGCACATGTTAAGAGGACCCTTTTTTTTATCCGATTTGACTTTTTTTGCAGTTCTGTCCCTCTAAGTTACCTGATTTTATTTTTTAATTTTTTTAGAAAAAAAAAATTTATTTTTAAAAAATAGATTTTTTTTTGTAAAAAAATGAGTAAAGCTCCATAAAATATATATTCAAAAAAACTTTATTTTTTGTAAAAAAAAGTTTTTTTTTAAAAAAATGACTAAAGTTTAAAAATATATATATTCAAAAAATTAAACAAAAAAATAAAACTTTAATTTTAGAAAAAATTATTATTTTTAAATGAGTAAAGTCATAAAATAAAGATTCAAAAAATAAAAATTTATTTTCGAAAAAAAATAAATTTTTAATTTTAAATAATGAGTAAAGCTTGATAAAATATAGATTCAAAATAATAAAATAAAAATAAAGTTTAAAATATAAAAGTAAAATAAATTTAAAGTAAATGAGTTGTGTAAAGTTTAATAAAATAAATGTACACATCTTTTTAAAAATAAAAAATTTAAATTTCTATTTACTTTTTTGAATCTTTATTTTATGAAACTTTTACTAATTTAAAAAAAAATTATTTTTTTCTAAAAATAAGTTTTATATTTATATTTTTTTTTAAATTTATATTTTATTAAAATTGACTCATTTTAAAAAATAAAATTCTCTTTTTTTAAAATAAAATTTTTTTGTTTTACTTTTTTTGAATCTATTTGTCATGAACTTTACTCATTTTTTTTTACAAAAATAAATTTTTTTTATTTTTCAGGACATAACCTTTTATTTCTTTGAATCTATATTTTATTAAATTTTACTCATTTTACAAAACTAAATATTTCTATTTTTTTTGAAAATATAGTTTTGTATATATTTTTTAAATCTATATTTTATTAAACTTTACTCATTTTTAAAAAAATAAAAATTCTATTTTTAGAAAATAAAGTTTTAATTTTTTGGTTTATACTTTTTTAAATCTATATTTTATGAAACTTTACTCATTTTAAAAAAAATAAAATTTTCTATTTTTAAAAAAATAAAGTTTTATATTTTTGAATCTATATTTTATGAAATTTTACTTTTATATTTTAAACTTTATTTTTTATTTTATTATTTTGAATCTATATTTTACTGAAACTTTACTCATTTTTTAAAACTAAAAATTCTATTTTTTTGAGTAAAATATTTTTTATTTTTGAATCTATATTGTATGAAACTTTACTCATTTAAAAAAATTTTTTTTCTAAAATTAAAGCTTTATTTTTAAGTATATATTTTATTAAACTTTATTCATTTTTTTAAAAAAAATAAATTTTCTATTTTTTTCTTAAAATATATTTTTTAATATATATTTTATGAAACTTTACTCATTTTTTACAAAATAAAATTTTCTATTTTTTTAAAATGAATTTTTTTTCTGAAAAAAAATAATTCAGGTAGCTTAGAGGGCATAATTGCAAAAAAGTCAAATCGGGTAAAAGATAAATGGGTCGGGTTGCTGTTAATTCGGGTAAAAGGGACAGAAAGCCAAAAATGTCACTTTATGGACCTTACTGATGAAAAATAAACTTTAGGGACGACTTTAAAAGTAAGTGACAACTTGAAGGGATAGAAGTGCCATTCAGCCTAACAGTTATGCGCATAGGAATAATTACAGCTTTTGAATCACATAAATAAATGGTGAAATCTGCGTACGATGGATGAGGTTCCCATCTAACTTTGGCTATGGATCACTCCTCTATATATGTGTGTGTGTGTGTGCATATATATATATATATATATATATATATATATATATATATAGGGTCCGGATTAGGTAAGGACTCTCTTACGATACTAAAATGCGGACTTCTTTTTTTTTTGCTTTTTTTAAAACAACTAAAAAAAAGTTTAATATTTTATGGAACTGAAATTTTTCCATAATACAGTATTTTGGGTGTGATTTGGATACATATAACAAAACAGGTGTCGACGTCGGGGTTTTTATTTGTCCCTTTTCGTTACTTGTTCTTTGGTGTTCTCATTTTAGGTGAGATTTGTTTGAAAAAACAAGTGAAAAAGGTCCGACATGTTGATGTCGACGATTGGACTGTAAGAGTCGCCAGTTGGTTTTTTAAATGTTTCTACCAACACAATTGAGAAAAGGTTTTCACATTGACCCAGTGATGTGACACTGCTAAACGGGTCGATGAAACCAAGATTCATTAGGGTCCGGGGACTTGATTATGCGGAGGGAAGGTATTAGGCACCCCCCCGACATCCGTGTTATCACGGTGACCGTCTCTTTTCAAGAAATTATTATCTGAATGTGTGTATGTGTGTGAGTCAATGTGCTGTTATTTGGAAGTAGTGCGAGGCCTCGTTCGCACCTATATACACAGGGTTTAAATTTATGTAAAAATTTAGTTTTTAACAAGATATAGCAATTATGTTTTATAAAAAAGGTTTTTCAAACCCTGATGCTCAATAGTAATTGAGACCTTTTACACTCCTATTTTATTAAGTGTTCGGCTTGATTGATTTTTATTTTACAGATGCGAGGCATCCGTACAAAAATAATATATAAAATAATACCGACTTCCTCGTGGGTATGGAAACCATCTGAAGAAATTCGATACATGAGAATAATTTACAAGTCGCCATACATTTGAAAATGTCCATCACGAGGAAAGAATCTAGATCCGATAAGGCTAAATCAGTGATCACATGATTCCTAGGCGCACATGTAATCTGCATAATTTGTATGAAAGCGATGGCAGTATATATATAAAAGTGTAAATATATATATCGAGACATGATCACAAACCACGAAACACCTCCACGGGGATCGAAATGTAAATAAAGTCAGTAAAAGCTATCAACCACCACGGAGGAAACTCGGTGGAACAAAAGCGTAATAAAGTCAGAAGTTATCAACCACCACGGAGGAAACTCACGGTGGGACAAAATGTAAATAAAGGCATGCATAGCAATCAAGCGCCCGAAGTGAACTCCAGCGGGATTTAAACGTAAAGAAAAGTCATAAAGCGATCAACCACCACGAAGTGAACTCCAGTGGGACGAATATATATATATTAAAATAGTAAGCGCTCCGCATCAAGTTCAGGCTCATCGAACAAAGTTCGATACGATTCATATATATATATATATATATATAAGCAAATAAACGCTCGGGCATCAAGTTCAGGCTCAATCGAGGCATAACTCGATAATGTTAGTCCATATATATATATATATATACAAAGCGAAATGAAATCACGGATAGAAGTCCGGGCGAAAACACCTTGTAACACGACTCTCAACGTGAAGAAGGGTGTTTGCAAAGATGAAGAGAAAGACTCTAAAGTGTGGGAGAAGGCTTACAGTTGACTGCCAAAGAAGACTTCTATAACTTTAAAGTGGGTAAACACTGGCTTTTGTAGGTACAAAAGTAGCTATATATGAGCTCACATGTGTTTAAAATGAGAAAGTACACTTTATGGGTTGAGTGCAGAACAAATTGGGCAGGACTTCCTCGCTTTTTCTCTTGTAAATATGGCCACCCCAAGCCCTCTATTTATAGAGGGGAGCCTCTATGACTGCCGGGGTGCCCCGGGCGATGTGGGTCCGTCGTCGTGTGAAAGCACGTACACTTTCGGACAACCTTGTTTTATTTCGATCGTTCATAACTTTCAATCCGGGAGTCCGATGGAAGCGTGCCATACCATTTCGGAAAGCTCTTTCCGAGAGCTACACAATGACATAGGATTTTCCCTTTTTTGATTCCAGGAAGATGGGTCCATGACTGAAATGGCATTCCCGGGTTTCCGTCAGGTAGTCCGTTGAGCCGTTTTGCGTAGTTTGCGCTCGAAAGTTAAGATATTGTTCTCGTGGGACTTCTATTGAAGTAACTTGAGTTGAAATAATTTGATTTGATGTGAGTTGAAGTTGAGTTGGCAAAATGACCATTTTGCCCCTCCCGAGGTTATCTCCAGTTTTCGCACAGTTGTAGCAGTCTTTTCTCAGGGTTATCTCTGAGGTTGACGTGCTGTTGACTCTGAGTGTCCTCAGGGTTATCTCTGAAGTTATCTTGACCTCCTGGGACTATCTCCAGACTTTGATCTTGATCCCCTAGGGCTATCTCCGGGGTTGAAACTAACTTTCCCGGGGTTATCTCCGGGGTTGGAAACTAGATCTCTCGAGGCTATATCCGGGGTTGGAATTGATGTTGTGGTCCTCCAGGGTTATCTCTAGAGTGTGAAAAAGACGTTTTTGCCCTCCTACATGGTTAGTAACATGCAAAGAAATTTTCGAGTGTCTACAACAGGTCTGTACAGTCTGTGCAGACTGTACATACATTTTTTTGTATAGGTATCCAAATCACGCCCAAAACATTATATTATGGAAAAATTTTGGTTCCATAAAATATTAAACTTTTTTTTAGTTGTTTTAACAAAAAAAGCCCCCCCAAAAAAAGTCCCGCATTATATATATATATATATATATATATATATATATATATATATATACACACACACACACACACATACACACGTATATATCATACTCTTCTTTTATGCCTTGTTGCAACTTTGAATCATAAAACTTGGGTTATTCTTTCCCAACAAGTACCAATATCGGAACTATAGAATATTGATCCCGGGCTTTAAAAAGATACGCGATATTAGTTCAAAAAAATTAATTTCGGAAAATTCTTCAAAAGACTTGCGATGTTGAATTCTCAATTAAGGTGTAAGACCCCAACTTATTATAAATAAAATTGAATTTCTTCTAATTATATTTGTGAATAATAAGATATTAATTTGATATAATTATCTGGTTATGGGTTAAATGTGCAAATTTTGCAAAATATGAGATTGTGAGATTGCATGGCATGCCAGTATCCATAGTTTCGGATCGTGACCCAAGATTCACTTCACGATTTTGGGGTTAGCTGCGAGAAAGCTATGAGCGCAGTTCTGATTCGATTGACGCATACCATCCTCAAGCAGACGGACAATCAGAGAGGACTATTCAAACACTTGAAGATCTATTAAGACTTCGTGTCCTAAATTTTAAAGGAAGTTGGGATAAGTACTTGCCACTGGTGGAATTCTCCTACAACAACAGTTATCAAGCAAGTATAGGCATGGCTCCATTTGAGGCGTTGTATGGACAAAAGTGTCGTTCTCGATTATCTTTGGGACGAGGTGGAGAAGCTTAACATTGTTGGGACGAGGAGAATTAATACGCATGACTCTGAGAAAAGATCCAAATGATTCGACAACGATATACAAAGCGGCACAAGATCGACAAAAGAGTTATGCGGATCTTCATCGAAAAGACGTGGAATTTAATATTGGGGATCATGTAATGTTACGTGTTGCACCATGGAAGGGAGTTACAAGATTTGGAAAGAGAGGAAAGCTCAATCTACTATTTGTTGGTCCATTTGAGATTCTTGACCGAATAGGAAATGTAGGCTATAGACTCGCATTACCTCCAAGTATGTCTTGTGTTCATAATTTTTTTCACATATCCATGCTTCGTAAATATGTGAAAGACCAACTATATTATTGCGTTAGAACCCAGACGAAATAGCCAGAAGATTTAACGTCTGAAGAAGTACTGTTAAGATCTTGGATAGGGAAAGAGCATGTCCTACGCACAAGGTTATACCACAAGTTAAGGTTTTATGGAGAAACCATCTTTATTGAAGAAATAACACGGGAGTTGGAATCGAGAAATGAAAGCAAGGTATCCTCACCTTTTGAAACACCAGTGCGTATGTCAATTTCGGGGACGAAATTTCATAAGGAGGAGGTTGTAAGACCCAACTTATTATAAATAAAATCGAATTTCCTCTAATTATATTTGTGAATAATAAGGTATTAATTTGATATAATTCTACGGTTATGGGTGAAATGTGCAAATTTTGCAAAATATGCAAGTGGTTATACAATAATCATTGTTGTCGGGGAATATTCGTTTGGTCGTGGAATATTCTTGTTGTCGGGAATATTAGGTACCTGGTATGATCATTTATGGGCCCATATATGAGAATAAGCGTCGGATGAAGAAAGCGACAAGTTTGAGTTTTTATAAATAACGGCGTAGTTATTACAGATTAACATCTTGTTGGAATATCAAATTGGTTAGAATACGATGTACGTGTGGATGCACATTATTGATGAATTATTGATCCTTATGTAAGAAGGCACTACTCGATAATTATTACGATAATTCTTTTATTCAATATTTTATTTTATTGATTCAATAATTCTTTGCGTTGATATTTTATATTATTGTTGTTTTGATAATTGTCCTTTGATGATTTCCCATTATCGGATCAATAATTCATATTATTTGAATAATAATATTAGATAGCATTATTGGCAATGTCTAGAAAGTTACATCGAGGAGAGGTTTGATCACTAATTTGCGCATGATAAGGAGAAATTCTTATTGGAAAGCCCCTCTTTCACCGGAGCGGCTCGTTGTCATAAATGTGATTACATGTAATATTATTTGTGAATAATTAATTCTTGATTCATATGATAAGGAAATATTTATTTTATGTGGATATAAATGTTGGATATATTTATTGTGGTTAAAAATGAAGGAGTTAATGTTGAGTTGTTTTATCGGTATTTTTTGTCGGAATGAAGGTATTAAAATTAAACCCGATATTTTTTGAGATATATTGTGTGAGTTATAATTTTAATCCGATCGTTGGATCGTTGTAATTTTGGATATGTTATACATATATAAGTTGAGTATATGTCCACAAATTTTGAACCGTTAAAAATGAAGCGTATGATTTGTTATGAATTTTAAGAGGTGGTGATTGAAATTAGGTTTATAAATGATTTTGGTGGAAAATTCTTGAATTAAGTGGGCTCCACTTGTGGTTGGTGAAGAAATGTGCTGAATTTATTTCAAATGTGGTGGGTAGGAATAGTAGCGAGGTAAAGCCATCGGAGTTTCTTGGTCGAGTGTGCTAACATTTTCTTATAAATAGAGGCTAAGTTAGAATTGAAAATCACACCGAAATAAGTTTTTCTCTTTCTCTCTAGATTATTGAGTGTATTTTGTGAGTATTTAGATACTTTGTGAGTTTCTATTCATCGATTGCAAGTTTCCTTGACCTTATCATCGATATTAGATCGGAAATCTTGATATTTTGAGGTAAGGGATGTTATTTTCTTCATATATGATATTATTTCTTCAATATCATTATGCCAAAGTATTGATCGAATTTTTATCAAATTTGGAACTTTTTGTGTCGAGAGTTCTTATTCACGATATCTGGCCACTATTCATGTATACAACACGATTCACGAATCGGCACTATTCATAGAAAAATGAAATTTTCTTCTTTTGTCCAAGATGTCTATTATGGTTACTATCTTTGATTGTATCCATGTTTTGATCTTTATTTTTGAATTCTACTTCAAAAGCTGGTATTTATGAAGTATTATTGATCTTGGATAAATTTGTTATATGAATCCCTACTATTTGTCCTTACGTCTCCTTTGGATTCGTTTTCTTTAAAATATTTTTCATCATCCTCGGTCAAATGATGATATTACTAAATATCTTGACTTTGTAGTGCAAAGATAAATGATTAATCGATGAATATCTTTGGCAGTAGTGCAAAGATGAGCAGTGTTGAGATGAACATGACCAATTGGTGATACAAATGAATATCTTTGGCTGTAGTGCAAAGATGAATATTTGATTAAAGATGTATATTGATTGTTGTTACGAGGATAAAATATTGATGATGGAATTTTAAATCTTAGAAGATAGTAGAACTCATTCTCTACTTGACTCTTCTAATGGATTCTGCTTTCCATTGCGAGTTGTTGATCTAAAACTTGTTGGCTATTATATTTTATCGATTTTTCCTGTTGAAGACTAACGATAATTTGTTGTATATTATCTTAGTCATAATATTCTTTACTTAGGCTAGTTGAGCTCACCCTTTTCCTTTTTGTTCCATTTTTCTCGGAGGTGAGAACATAAGCGAGGAACTAGTGAGTGCGGAGTGATGGTTCTAGAAAGATGTTTTAGCGATCCTCACTATTTTTTGTAAAATAGCGTTTGAATAATTGTAATGAGGACTTAATTGAGTGTTAATATTTTCTAGAATACAATATTTGTATTTAAACTCATGAAGTATGTGTTGTCGTATTTTGCCACGACAATTGTATTATTGAAGTTGTAGTTTACTTTACGTACCATGTATTTGGCGACTCGAGAATGGGTGTTGTATATACCTATTTTGGGGGCGTCATGAAGCTATTGTTGTGAGGAGAATATTCGTTTGGTCATGAAATATCCTTTTACGTCGGGGAATATTCGCGGCCATGTGACCATTTGTGGGCCCCATAATGAATAAGCGCTCGGATGAAGAAAGCGACAAGTTTGAGTTTTTATAAATAACGGCGTAGTTATTCACAATTAACTTTGTTAGAATACAAATTGGTTAAAATACGGTAATATACGTGGATGCACAATATTGATGACTTATTGATCTTTACGTAAGAATGCCTTTACTCAATAATTATTTACGGTGAGTTCTTTGTTCAATATTTTATTTTATTCTTGTGGCGCCCCAAAATAGGTATACAACACCCATTACGAAGTCGCCAAATACATGGTACGTAAAGCAAACTACAACTTCAATAATACAATTGTCGTGCAAAATCACGACAACACATAATCGTTAGTTTAAATACAAATATTGTCTTCTAGACAATATCCACACTCAAATAAGTCCTCGTTATAATTATTCAAACACTATTTTACGTAAATAGTGAGGACTGCTAAAACATCTTTCTAGAACCATCACTCGCACTCGACTAATTCTGCTATGTTCTCACCTCCCGAGAAAATAGAACAAAAAGGAAAAGGTGAGCTCAACTAGCCCAGTAAAGAATATTATGACTAAGATAATATACAACAAATTATCGTTAGTCTTCAACAGGAAAAATCTTGATAAAATATAATAGCCAACAAGTTTTAGATCAACAACTGCAGCGGAAACAATAATCCATTAGAAGAGTCAAGTAGAGAATGAGTTCTACTATCTTCTAAGATTTAAAAGTCCATCATCAATATTTTATCCCTGTAACAACAATCAATATACATCTTTAATCAAATATTCATCTTTGCACTACAGGCCAAAGATATTCATTTGTATCACCAGTTGGTCATGTTCATCTCAACACCTGTTCATCTTTGCACTAAAGGCCAAAGATATTTAGTAATATCATCATTTAGGACTGAGGATGATGAAAAATATTTTAAAGAAAACGAATCCAGTGAAACGGAAGGACAAATAGTAAGGATTCGTATAGCAGTTTATCCAAGATCAATAATACTTCACAAATACCAATTTTGAAGCAGAATTCAAGAATAAAGATCAAAACATGGATACAATTAAAGATAGTAACCATAATAGACATCTTGGACAAAAAGGAAAATTTCATTTTAATGAATAGTCAGTGATTCGTGAATAGTGTCGATACGTGAATAGTGCCGACACGTGAATAGTAACCCCGACACAAAAAGTTCTAAATTTGATAAAATTCAGATCAATACTTCTAGATAATGATATTGAAGAAATAATATCATATATGAAGAAAATAACATCCCTTACCTCAAAATATCAAGATTACCGATCGGAATATTGTAAGGTCAAGGAAACTTGCACCGATGAATAGAAACTCACAAAGTATCTAAATACTCACAAAATACACTCAATAATCTAGAGAAAGAAAAAACTTGTTTACGGTGTGATTTCCAATTCTAACTTAGCCTCTATTTATAGGAAAATGTTAGCAGACTTGACCTGCAACCTGATGACTTTACCTGCTACTATTCCCACCACCACATTTGAAAGAAATTCAGCACATTTCTTCACCAACCACAAGTGGGGCCCACTCAAATCTAGAATTTTCCACCAAAATCATTTATAAACCTAATTTACGAATCACCACCTCTTAAAATTCATAACAAATCATACGCTCATTTTTAATTGGCTCAAAATTTGTGGACATATATACTCAACTTATATATGTATAACTTATCCAAAAATTTCAACGATCTATCTAATTGGATTAAAAATTATAACTCACTTAATATATCTCAAAAACACCGTTTAATTTTTAATACCTTCATTCCGATAAAAAATTGATAAAACACCTCAACATTAACTCTTTCATTTTTAACCACAATAAATATATCCAACATTTATATCCACATAAAATAAATATTTCCTTATCATATGAATCAATAATTAATTATTCACAAATAATATTACGTAATCACATTTATGACAAACGCATAGCCTTCCTAGGAAAGAGGGGGCTTTCGACAAGGACTTCTCCTTACCTGCCGCAATTAGGTGACCAAACCTCTCTGATGTAACTTTCTAGACATTGCCAATAATGTTATCTAATAATATTATTCAAATAATATGAATTATTGATCCGATAATGGAGAAATCAAAAGTGACAATTATTGAACAACAATAATATAAAATATCAACGCAGCAATTATTGAATCAATAAAATAAAATATTGAACAGTAGCTACTGTGAAAATTATTGAGTAATGCCTTCACGTAAGGATCAATAATTCAACAACATCTTTGTGCACCGCGGTGTCATCTTGTGCAACAACGCCAGACATCGTATTTTAACCACCGGGTATTCCAACGTTGTTAACGCAGTAATAACTACACCGTTATTCAATTTTTTTCGTTTTCTTCATCCGGCGGTTATCGGTTATAGGGCCCTATTAATAGCTATGCCGTTGCATACGAATATTCTCGGCTGGAAAGAATATTCCACGACCAAACGAATATTCCGGACAATAATGAATATTATATAACCACTTGCTTATTTTTGAAAATTTGCACATTTCACCCATAACCAAAGTATTATATCAAATTAATACCTTATTATTCACAATAATAAATAAAGAAAATTTAATTTTATTCATTAAAAAGTTGGGGTCTTACAACCTCCCCTCCTTATGAAATTGCGTCCTCGAAATTGATGTACGTATCTGGTGTTTCGAAAAGGTGAGGATACCTCGCTTTCATTTCTGATTCCAACTCCCAGGTCATTTCTTCAATAGCATGGTTTCTCCATAAATCCTTAACTTGTGGTATAACCTTGGTGCGTAGGGACATGCTCTTTCCTATCCAAGATCTTTAACAGTACTTCTTCAGACGTTAAATCTTATTATTTTGCCTAGTTCTAACGCAATAATATGGTTGGTCTTTCACATATTTACTTAAGCATGGATATGTGAAAATATTATGAACACTTAGACATACTTGGAGGTAATCTGAGTCTATAGGCCACATTTCCTATTCGGTCAAGAATCTCAAATGGACCAACAAATCGTGGATTGAGCTTTCTCTCTTCCCAAATCTTGTAACTCTCTTCCATGGTGCAACACGTAACAATATATGATCCCCAATATTAAATTCCACGTCTTTTGATGAAGATCCGCGCATAGCTTTTTTTGTCGATCTTGTGCCAGTTTGTATACGTTATCGAATCATTTGGATCTTTTCTCGTAGTCATGCGTCTATTAATTACGGTCCCAACAACGTTGCTTCTCCCACCTCGTCCCAGCATACTGGAGAACGACACTTTCGTCCATACAACGCCTCAAATGGAGCCATGCCTATACTTGCTTGATAACTGTTGTTGTAGGAGAATTCCACCAGTGGCAAGTACTTATCCCAACTTCCTTTAAAATCTAGGACACAAAGTCTTAATAGATCTTCAAGGGTTTGAATAGTCCATTCTGATTGTCCGTCCGTTTGAGGATGGTATGCCGAATCAATCATGAAATCGCGTGCCCATAGCTTTCTGCAAGGTAACCCAAAATCGTGAAGTGAATCTTGGGTCACGATCCAAAACTATGGATCTTCGCATGCCATGCAATCTCACAATCTCATTCACGATGCGCGAAAGCAAGGCGTTCAAGGAATAAGTCTCACGTGTCGGTAAGAAATGGGCAGACTTGGTTAATCTATCAACAATAACCCAAATCGCATCTATGCCTTGAGAAACTTTGGGAAGACCTGTAACGAAATCCATAGTAATGTGTTCCCACTTCCATTTTGGAATCTCAAGTGGTTGTAATGGACCCTTTGGCATTTGAAAACTAGCAACCTTACGAAAACACTCAAATTTGGCATGATGAGTAGTTAACCAATCAATCCCTAAAATTACGTCAAATGCAAGTATCTTTAAAGAGATAAGATCAACAGGTAATGTGATTGTGCCCATTTGGATCAAACAAGATTTATAAATTATGGATATGATAACAGTTTCTCCTAACGGAGTCTTCACAGATAAGTCAAAGTCTAATTTCTCCAGAGTCAAGTTTAAACAGTGAACACAAGAAGGAGAAATAAAAGAGTGGGTAGAACTGGTATCTAATAAGGTATAGACTTCGAAAGAATTTATAATTAACTAACCCGTGCTAACTTCGTTCGGGTTACTCGCTCTTTGAGAAGTCACGAAAAATGCTCTTCCTGAAACCATCGACTTTGTTTTGTCTGTATCCACCTTTGGTGCCGCCGTCCCAGCTGGACTTTATTTCGCTACAGGACAAAATCGAGCTATGTGACCGTCTTTTCCACAACTAAAACATACCTTGGAAGGCTTTGAACAGTTTGACCTTATATGTCCCTCCTCTCCGCATCTGTAGCATCTAACTGGCGGTCGTTCTCCCCCTAGAATTTATTCTTTGGTCTTTGGTGCTATTCTTAGATGTCTTCCCGTTATCGTTAAATCTTCTCTTATTAGATCGGACATCTCTCTCCACAATATCAACGCGTCGTGCAGCTTTTACCCATGCATCACTCATTCTCACTCGTTCCGTTATTGCTTCTTTCAGCTCAGATTCTAGCTTTATCATCTTATACTCTGCCAAAGAGTGCTTCTGTTCAAGCATCACATATCGGGTAACAAAAGCTTGAATTGTTGCATCCTTTTACTCCACGACTGCCTATCGTTCTTCAGCCTGCTCTTCTAACTCATGAATATGATTTTGCAATTCTACATTTTGATCATATAATACCTCTAATAAACTCTCCTCAGGTACCTCTTCTTCCTCACTCTTAGCAGTTACCTCTGCGACTATCTCAGGTGCAACTATCAATTCTTCACTCACCACGTGGATATCTCTAATTCCTTCTTCGCCTGACATCACATTATCCTGGTTGGTGATTAGAGGTGTTTCCACGATCTCATTCACTCCATTATTAACGTTCTCAGCTGCCATTCTTAAATACTGCCATAAAACAAGGGTTAATAGTCATGCAACATATTATCCCTATACTCTGACCGATCTAAGAAATACCAAATAAACTTAGTCAGGTCATACTATGAAGGAATTCCCCATCTCTCCCTCCTAGTTCTTGTCTCACATCTCGGCCCAGGATCATATCCTAACCTCGATACCAATTGTGGCGCCCCCAAAATAGGTATACAACACCCATTCGAGTCGCCAAATACATGGTATGAAAAGCAAACTACAACTTCAATAATACAATTGTCGTGCAAAATACGACAACACATAATTGTGAGTTTAAATACAAATATTGTCTTCTAGACAATATCCACACTCAAATAAGTCCTCGTTACAATTATTCAAACATTATTTACTGAAATAGTGAGGATTGCTAAAACATCTTTCTAGAACCATCACCCGCAGTACCCGATTAGTTCTGCTTATGTTCTCACCTCACGAGAAAATGGAACAAAAAAGGAAAAGGTGAGCTCAACTAGCCCAATAAAGAATATTATGACTAAGATAATATACAATAAATTATCGTTAGTCTTCAATAGGAAAAATCGATAAAATATAATAGCCAACAAGTTTTAGATCAACAATTTGCAAATAAAATGAAGAATCCATTAGAAGAGTCAGTAGAGAATGAGTTCTACTTATCTTCTAAGATTTAAAAGTCCATCATCAATATTTTATCCCCAACAACAATCAATATACATCTTTAATCAAATATTCATCTTTGCACCTGAGCCAAAGATATTCATTTTGTATCACCAAATTGGTCATGTTCATCTCAACACTGTTCATCTTTTGCACTACTGGGCCAAAGATATTAATCGATTAATCATTTATCTTTGCACTACTGGTAGAAGATATTTAGTAATATCATCATTTAGGAATGTGGATGATTAAAGAAAACGAATCCAGTGAAACGGAAGGACAAATAGTAGTGATTCGTATAACAGTTTATCCAAGATCAATAATACTTCATAAATATCAATTTTGGAGTAGAATTCAAAAATAAAGATCAAAACATGGATACAATCAAAGATAGTAACCATAATAGACATCTTAGAGAAAAAGAAGAAAATTTCATTTTTCGGTGAATAGTGCCGTATTCGTGAATCGTGTTGTATACGTGAATAGTGCCGTATACGTGAATAGTAACCCTGACACAAAAAGTTCCAAATTTGATAAAAATTCAGATCAATACTTCGGCATAATGATATTGAAGAAATAATATCATATATGAAGAAAATAACATCCCTTACCTCAAAATATCGTCTTGATCGGAATATCGATTATAGAAAGGTGAAGGAAACTTGCACTGATGAATAGAAACTCACAAAGTATCTAAATACTCACAAAATACACTCAATAATCTAGAGAGAGAAACAGAGAAAACTTATTTCTGGTGTGATTTTTAATTCTAACTTAGCCCTCTATTTATAAGAAAATGTTAGCAGACTTGACCTGCAACTTGATGGCTTTACCTGCTACTATTCCCACCCACCACATTTGAAATAAATTCAGCACATTTCTTTACCAACCACAAGTGGATCCCACTCAATTCAAGAATTTTCCACCAAAATCATTTATAAACCTAATTTCTGAATCAGTCACCTCTTAAAATTCATAACAAATCATACGTTCATTTTTAACGGTTCAAAATTTGTGGACATATACTCAACTTATATATGTATAACATATCCAAAAATTACAACGATCCAACGATCGGATTAAAATTATAACTCACACAATATATCTCAAAAATACTGGTTTAATTTTTAATACCTTCATTCCGACAAAAATATCGATAAAACACCTCAACATTAACTCCTTCATTTTTAACCACAATAAATATATCCAACATTTATATCCACATAAAATAAATATTTCCTTATCATATGAATCATTAATTAATTATTCACAAATAATATTACTGAATCACATTTATGACAACCAGTAGTCCTCAGGAAAGAGGGCTTTCCAATAAGAATTTCTTCTTATTGCGCACAATCAGGTGACCAAACCTCTCCTTGATGTAACTTTCTAGACATTGCCAATAATGCTATCTAATAATATTATTCAAATAATATGAATTATTGATCCGATAATGGGAAATATCAAGTGCGGTGACAATTATTGAACAACAATAATATAAAATATCAACGCAAGCAATTATTGAATCAATAAAATAAAATATTGAATAAAGTATTCATCGTAACAATTATTGAGTAGTGTCTTCTTACGTAAGGATCAATAATTCAACAATTGTGCAATACCGTGTGTTCTCGTGCAACAATGCGACATCGATTTTAACCACCGGGTATTCAATAGTGTTAACCGTAGTAATAACTACGCTAGTTATTCAATTTTGTCGTTTTTCTTCATCCGGCGGTTATCCGTTATAGGGCCCACAAATAATCAAGCGCCATCGCACGAATATTCCCTTACGCGGAGAAAGAATATTCCACGACCAAACGAATATTCCCCGACAATAATGAATATTATATAACCACTTGCTTATTTTGAAAATTTGCACATTTCACCCATAACCAAAGTATTATATCAAATTAATACCTTATTATTCACAATAATAAATAAAGGAAATTTGATTTTATTCATTAAAAAGTTGGGGTCTTACAACGGTTGATGCTTTTCCTAAAGACTCGATGGTGATATTTAATTCTCGACGAGTGTAGTCGAAAATGGTTTAAGAGTGGTTAGCCGAGAATTAATGGAACCACGGAATTGAAGTGAAAATATTTAATTCTTGATGGAAGTTGACAATTGATGGAAAAATCGAGGGTGGTTAGGCAATAATTAATATTGCGGTGATTAATGAGAATTGTTCAAGTAAGGGGGAGCTTTTGATTTGATCGACTCACTTGTGAATGAAATATTATTAAGATATCACAAGTGAGTTCAAATACCATATCGTAGAAATAATGAAAGAGTAAAGGACTAATATACATGAATATGCTCAAGACCTAATATTTAAAGTTTTTGGCTCAAGTTAGATTCCAAACATATGTGATTGTGGTGGCATGCTTCCTTGATTCCTCTTAGAGAGAGACGAAAACTATGGTGGGCAAGGGTGTTGATGATGGGTTTTTGACTTTCTACTATGGAGAGGAGAGAAAAGGATGAGGAGGAAAAGAAATGGCTGTAGGACGATGGTGGTGTTTTGGTAGATTAGACAAATTAATTAAATTGAAAATTTTCAATGAATTTCTCTAATTTTTTATTTTAACAAACTGATTGTTCATTTAGATATGGGTTAACATTTGATCATTGGTTTGGATCTAGATTTGCATTTGATTGTTCTTTGCTTTGATGAAAAATGAGAGATATGAGTGTTATAAGGTTATTATAATGATTTAACCCTTTTACTCTTAGACATTTAATAAATGTAAAAATTCTTTTGAAATAATAATTTTTAATTACATGTAGGCATTTATTATCCTAGCTAGTGGGACCACGTCATCAATTTATGACATGTCAGGTCCAATTGAACTAAAGTGAAAAAAATTGATAGTTTAATAACCTTATTGAAAAATTAAAAAGTTGATCACCAAAGTGAAAAAATATAGTTTAAGATAATAATTTATATTTAAGCCTAAAAAATATATTTAATTAAAAACATGTCATTCTTCTACTTTTTTTCCTTGCCACTTAGCTTATATTTGATTTCTTTTTATTTTTCTATGCTGCCACCTAGATAAATAGTTAACGTCTGTTTGATTACTTTGACAAAATTACCCAATTTCACAATTTTAGATAGTTTAATTTGCTAATTGCAGTTTTTTAAAGTTTAATGAGTTATTACACAAAGTACCCCAACTATAGTAGGGTAAATGCTAGTTTTGCCATTTAGGATCTATCAACTAGAAAGTTTATTACTTAATTATCACTTGACTAAACAATAGTTAAATCCAAATCATCACATTTAGTTTAGTCGATATCCTACTTAACCATATGTTGTCCTCAAACTTAGAGAAAACTATCAATTTTCTCTTCCACCCGAACTAAAATTTCGTTAGAAATTCATTGCAAAATTTTCGGCAACTTGCTTTCCCATCATCGTGGGCAACAAAAGTTTTTTTGTTGCTAAAAATGGGGCTTTAGCAACGATTTTTCAGGCAACGACTTTATAAGTCGTTGCTAAAAGTGTAAGACCCCAACTTTTTATAAATAAAATCAAATTTTCTCTATTTATTATTATGAATAATAAAGTGTTAATTTGATATAATACTTTGGTTATGGGTGAAATGTGCAAATTTTGCAAAATAAGCAAGTGGTTATAAAATATTAATTTTATCTGGGAATATTCGTTTGGTCGTGGAATATTCTTGTCGCTTTGGGAATATTAAATGCGGTATAAACCATTTATGGGCCCCATAACGGATAAGCGTCGGATGAAGAAAATGACAAGTTTGAGTTTTTATAAATAATTGCAGTAATGGTTGCGAATTAACAATCGTTAGAATACCCTATGGTTAAAATCTGAATACGCTGGCGTGATCGCACAAGAGCACCAGACGTATTGCACAATATTTTGAATTATTGATTCTTACTACGTAAGAAGACACTACTCAATAATTGTTACAGTAATTACTGTTTAATATTTTATTTTATTGATTCAATAATTGATGTGTTGATATTTTATATTATTGGTGTTTCAATAATTGTCATTGCACAATATTTCCCATTATCAGATCCATAATTCATATTATTTGAATAATGTTATTAGATAGCATTATTGGCAATGTCGAAGGAAGTTCACGTCCCAGAAAGGGGTTTGGTCACCTAATCAATTGCCAAGAAGAGAGAAATCCTTTATCGGAAGCCCCTTCTTTCCTGGGAACGACCTGATTATCATAATTTTGATTCTGTAATATTATTTATGAATAATTAATTATTGATTTATATGATAAGGAAATATTTATTTTATGTGGATATAGATGATGGATATATTTATTGTGGTTATAAATGAAGGAATAAATGCTGAGGTGTTTTATCAGTATTTTGTCGGAATAAAGGTGTTGAAAATCGTCCGTATGTGGATTTCAGTCATTTTTCGTTAGGAATTTGAAAAAACTTAAACTTACAAAGTTGTAGAGAATTTAATTTCCTATGGAATAGACATGGGATTCAAAATTTTCTGATAAAAGTGCTATTTATTATGAATTATTGAAATTTCGGAAATAAATATTTTTATTAAAAACATGGTGGGTCCCACTTTTGATTGGTGAGAAATGAAATATGCTGAAATTTATTTTCAAAAGTGGTGGGCTTGAATAGTAGCAGGTTAGTCTGCTATGGCGTTCTAAGCATTTTCTTATAAATAGGGTGCTTAGTTAGAATTGAAAATAACACCAGAAACAAGTTTTCTCTCTTTTTCTCTCTATATTATCGAGCGTATTTTGTGAGTATTTAGATACTTTGTGAGTTGCTATTCATCAGTGCAAGTTTTCTTTAGCCTTATACCGATATTCAGATCAGAAGTACTGTTAGTTTGAGGTAAGGGATGTTATTTTCTTCCTAATGATGTTATTCTTTCAATATCATTATTTCGAAATATTGGTATGGATTTTATTGTGGAATTTCTATCTTTTTATGTTGGGATTACTATTCACGTATACGACACTATTCATGAATACGACACTATTCACCGAAAAATAAAATTTTCTTCTTTTTATCCAAGATGTCTATTATGGTTACTATCTTTGATTGTATCCATGTTTTGATCTTTATTTTTGAATTTTGTTTCACAATTGGTTATTATGGAGTATTATTGAATTTGGATAAACTGTAATACGAATCCCTAGTATTTGTCCTTTTGTCTCACTGGATTTATTTTTTTAAGATATTTTCATCATCCTCAGTCCTAAATGATGATATTACTGAATATCTTTGGCCTGTAGTGCAGCAAAGATGAAATTACCTAATGAATATCTTAGGCTCAGAAAGTGCAAAGATGAAGCAGTGTTGAGATTAATATGACCAATCTGGTGATACAAATGAATATCTTTGGCATGTAGTGCAAAGATGAATATTTGATTCAAGATGTATATTGATTGATGTTACAGGATAAAATATTGATGATGGACTTTTAAATCTTAGAAGATAGTAGAATTCTTTTCTTTACTTGACTCTTCTAATGGATCTTTGTTACCGCAGCTTGTTGATCTAAAACTTGTTGTCTCATTATATTTATCAAATTTTTCCCTATCAAGACTAATGATAAATTGTTGTATATTATCTTAGTGATAATATTCTTTATCGGGCTAGTTGAGTTTCACCTTTTCCTTTTTTATTCCATTTTTCTTCTCGTGGAGGTGAGAACATAACAGAATTAATGGGTATGGAGTGATGGTTCGTGATAGTTGTTTTAGTAGTCCTCACTATTTTGTAAAATAGTGTATCAATAATTGTAATGAGGACTCCTTTTGAGTTTGTATATCGCCTATTAGACAATATTTGTATTCAAACTCATAGTATATGTGTTGTCGATTTTGCACGACAATTGTCAGACATCAAGTTGTATTTGTTTCGCACCATGTATTTGGCGACTCGAGAATGGGTGATGTATACCTATTTTGGGGGCGCCTCAATTGGTATCGAGCTTAGGGATATGATCCTGGCCGAGATGTGAGACAAGAACTAGGAGGGAGAGACGGGAATTCCTTCGCTAGTATGACCTGACTAAGTTTATTTGGTATTTATTTGGTCGGTTAGAGTATAGGGATAATATGTGACATGTTAATTAACCCTTGTTTTGTGGCAGTATTTGAGAATGGCAGCAGAAAACGTTAACAATGGAGTGAATGAGACCGTGGAGACACCTCTAATCACCAACCAGGATAATGTGATGTCAGGCGAAGAATGAATTAGAGATATTCTTATGGTGAGGGAAGAATTAATAGTTGCACCCGAGCTAGTCGCAGAGATAGCAGCTGATAGTGAGGAAGAAGAGGAACCTGAGGAGAATTTATTAGAAGAATTTTATGATCGGAATGTAGAATTGCAAAATCGTATATATGAGTTAGAAGAGCAGGCTGAAGAACGACAGACGGTCGTGGAGCAAAAGGATGCAACGATTCAAGCTTGTGTTACCCGATATGTGATGCTTGAACAGAAGCACTCTTTGGCAGAGTATAAGATGATAAAGTCGAATCGAAATGTGAAAGAAGAAACAACTGAACGAGTGAGAATGAGTGATGCATGGGTAAAAGCCGCACGACGCGTTGATATTGTGGAAATAGATGTCCGATCTAAGAAGGCTAAAATAGATGATATGTATTTATCTTTTTGGACAGTAATTGAGAGAACCCAACATCAAGTTTTGAATTATCCTGTACATTGCGGTCAACCCCAATTCGATATGGATCGAAGATTAATGATTCAGATCATGAAACAGGAGTACGACGAAGCAGTTGAGGGTGGAATATGCCCTATAGCGAAAGTCAATTCTAGCGATAATGATGACACCAAAGGTTGTCCCAGACAAGTCAAAATCGGTGGTTCTAGTGAGAGTGCCTTTCATAACTTTTCAAAAAGTGAGGAACCGAATGAAGTTATCACGGGTTAGTTAATCATAAATTTTTGCGAAGTTTATACGTTATTAAATACTAGTTCTACCCATTCTTTTATCCTTCCTACTTGTGCATAACGTTTAAACTTGACTCCGGAGAAATTAGACCTTGACTTATCTGTTGAGACTCCGTTAGGAGAAACTTTCATTACATCTACTGTTTATAAATCTTGCTTGATTTAAGTTGGAACCATAACATTACCTGCCGATCTTATTTCGTTGAAAATACTTGCATTTGATGTGATCTTAGGGATTAATTGGTTAACCACTCATCATGCTAAAATTGATTGTTTTCGTAAGGTTGTTAGTTTTCATATTCCTAACCAACCTGTTATGTAAATTCAAACAACCAAACCACTAAAATCAATCACTGTCATATAAAGCCTTAAAGCTATTCGTTTATTGAAAAATGGATGTCAAGTTTTCTTAGCCCATGTCACGGACTTGAAAAATTAACCTAATAACAACGGAGAGGATATTGTTGTTAATACTAAAATAAAAGGCAATATTTTTTATCGTTGAAAATCATATCAACTTTCATTGCACATATAAAGAAACGACAACATATAATGTCGTTGCTAAGCGACGACTTTCATTGTTATTGAAAAATAACCAACAATAAATATTTTCGTTCTTTGATTCAAAGATAATGTCGCTACAATAATATAATCAAAGAACAAAAATCGTTATAAAAAGTTTACATTTCGCAACGAAAACAAGCTTAGGCAACAATTTTCATAATTTCATCAGAATTTAAAAATGTTGTTGCAAAATGGTGTCAATTGCAATGAAAAATGGTCGTTGCAAAAAAAAAAAAAGAGTTCATTTAGATTTGCTAATTAGCGGTGTTTTTGCAACAAAATGGGGTTTTTAGCAACAAAATTTTAATTATTCTCAGAACAATACATTTTGTTGCTAAAGGATCGATGTCTCCAGACGAAAGCCAAATTTCGTTTGCAAAATGTATTACTTTTGGCAACGAAAAAAACGCGTTGTCATGGAATAATTAGCAACGCTCATTATGAACGAAAAGACGAACGACAAGAAAGTCGTTGCCAAAACCCTTTAGCAACGAAATTTGGCACCTTTAGCAACGAAAATCGGTTATTGTTGAAGCCTCATTTTTTGTAGTGAGAACTTACAAGTGAAGGTCGAACCCACATAGACTAGATTAATTTTAATGTATCCTTAATATCTATTTCAGACGAATTAGAAATAAAGATTAAAAATCAATTAACTATAATTAAACTAATTAGAATATGGAAGCAATCTAGGAATCAGAATCCATTAAACAATAAAAATAACAAATAATTCAATCTCTTCTATTTTTATAACTTAACTATGATTTTGATCTCTCTTCCCTTTAATTTAGTAATTTTATAATTAAAGTGGGCAAGTATAGACTATGAAAATTAAGGATTAACTATAACTCATCAAAACTTCTTCGAGAAAACATGGATTATGAAAAACTCATATCTTAACAATAATATATCAAAACCTCTTAATTAATTTAAAAGCACATAACAACTATAAAACGAAAATATTTCAATGATGAAACATGAAGACGAAATCAATTAAACATAAAAGCATAAATGATAGAAGAGATAGAAAATATTATCGTGAATAATTATTTAATTTCATCTTCATCCTAGATTAAAGAAATTAACTAGACATGAAAACAAATAAACTAACTAAAATAAAGAAGGAAAAAGGATTAAAAATAAATAAGAAAACTCCATTTATTAAAGATCATCCAACGAGCATACAATGAAGGAATAATTTAATCTCACTCCTACTCCTAACCTAAACTAATCTAATACATCCTCTCTCTCTAAAAAAAGACCTCTTTATAGGGAAAATAATTTTTCCCCCTAATTTAAATTCATTAAACTTGGTCTCTCTTGTTCCATTTTCCCCCCTTCTGTCATTCTTGACTTCAATCTTTACATTGTGTTTTCCCAAGAGTCATTTTCCATATTTAAAAGCTGAAACAATTATTTTTTACTTATTCACCAAGATAGATAAGGTAAATCCTACAAAATAATAAAATAATAAATATTAAAATATTAAAATGTATGAATTATGTGTCTATCAAATACCCCTATAGTTGGGTAAAATCTAAAATATGCATAGCACGCAAGTATACGTGATCAACAAGTAATATAATGATAAATAAAGCATCGTTCCTACAGAGACAAGTACTAATTCTAATCTAACAATTACCAGTTTTGTATTGTTTCAATTTTATTAAACTATTCGAATTAATTATTTAAAAAAATGAAATACTAATAAACTAGAAATTAAAACAAATCAACACAACTAATAACCGCAAATGTTAATCAGATAATGGAGAATTAAGCCTACAACTTCACTTTAAGCTTCACTCAGATTATCACACTTCTTTTCAATTCAATTAACTATCTCATTTCATTAATCAAGAACACAAAAGTAGAATTAGCCATCTCTCAATGCACTAACACCATATTAACTTAAATCCACAATTGATAGAATTAAGCCAAACACCCTAATTAACTAATTCACTATATCTCTATGTGAATTAAAATCAAATAAGGTTTAAATTTCAAGTTCTTAGACTATTACATGCGATGCTAGGTATATCTCTATCCTAAACATACATCAAGAATTCCATCAAAACACAAAAACCATGAACACATGTTATTATGACCAAGTCTAAATTCATATCTCATCTCTCGATTCCATACAAATCCACAAAGAATTAGTGATCGAGCAATTCATAAATTAAGCACAAATCACAATAGATGAACTGAATATATAGCTTTATTAAACTGAAATTAAAGCATGATAATCATCATTCTATATTATAGATCCATTGCAAGCTTAATACGAAATTTAGTTCATAACTAATGAATTAAAAATTGAATAAATAAAAGAATTCATCATCCCAATTATAGAAACTGAATTGAAAGACAAAGACTAGTATAGAACCACCTTTATCCTCACTCAATTCTTCAATTCTCGTGATCTTGATCTTCTGCTCCACTCCTCCAATGATCTTCAGTAAATTAGGGCTCCAAAAGTTGTGATTGTTGAGTGATTGATTGATTTCTGTGTTTCATGTACTAAGTCTCTAAAATAACTGATAAAGACGTCCACAATCCATTCCCAATCGGAACCGAAGTCCTTTAATCCATGCATCTGCAGTGTTAGAATCATAGCAAAACTCTTTTGCTTCTGCCCGCGCACCCCCACCCCGGCGGGGGTTTAAGCCATGGGAATGCCCGCCCCGACGGGGTATGATTTTTGCTACCACGTGTACCCCGCCCCGGCGGGGTATCAAACTGCAGTCTATGCTTTCTTTGATCTTCCATGCTGATCTCCACCACATCGCCACCAACATTCCTAAGATAACTCAAAACGAAACTTGCAAACAAAACACACACAAAACACATAAAACTGTACAGAAATAACTGGATTACACACTGTTTAAGTCCAAATAGGAACCCGATTCGTAGGTATAAAACCCACTCATCACCCATACCTAGCTTTTGTTTGTCCACGAGTAAAATAAAAAGAAAAGAAAAGAAAACTAAAAGTACTCCATTTTCGTAGGAAACACGATTGCACTTAACATGTGCAACAAACCTTTAAACCTCAAGGTTACCCCAAGTGGACGGGTTGTGTCTCGTGTGGGTTTGCAGTACTGAATATACCCACAAAATTTAAAATTATTCTTTGTTCAACAAATTATGAAATTGAAAGAAAACTACTAAGTATATACATGGACATTATACATAAGTAAGATTAAATTCAAAATTACACTTTTATCTTGTCAAAAAAACTATATCTTCATTCTAGACACCATCTTTCACAAAATTAATTCCATGTGATGCATGCATATGTATGTGATGTAACTCTTAGTAGAGATTTTTACCATGAAAATCAAGAAACTCATTTTTCTTTTTTCTTTTTCTTGTTGATTTTTTTATCTTGACTTGTGCAATGTCTCATTTTCTTAGGCATTTCAGAGTTACCCATGTAACGAGCGTTGGGCCAATGACTCCCAAATCAGTTGGTTTTAGGGCACTAGGTGTAGAGACACCCTTAAGGGCTTACTAACTCGTGTAACAAAGGCCACAAAATTAGACTATTAACTTGCTTTTATCCATTACACTTTTCTGCGTGAATATCGATGCTTCCTGAGGCTTGGATACCCAGTTATTTTGTTCAATAAACACTGAAGCAATTATTTTTTTCCCACTTTTTTTTCACCTTTGTTTTTGATTTTTTTCCTTGAAATTGCTCGAATTATAGTGTATACCCCACAACTAAGAATTAGTAAAAATGTGAAGTGCAAAAATATATAAGAACTTTATTTTACTCCAGATAGTGTTTCAAACTAAGATTTTGTATCTCATCAAAGGTTCAAGTGTCTTAATCTTTTAATCCTACTTCAATTCAACTCCACAAACACTTATTAGAATTAATCCAACTCATAAAAATTAAAAAAAAAATCTTAATTTTTTTTATGTTTTTTTACTATATTTTTCTAAAAAAATAAATCTAATACAATAATATAAACATACAGACAAACTCCCCCATACCTAAATCATACATTGTCCTCAATGTATACAAATGTAAAAACGGAACAAAGATATTAAAGAATTGTACCTTGTATGTGGGGCATTTATTATGTAAGAAAATGTGATGAGAAAGAAAATAAATGTACATAACTAAGAATTTTATATAACCTAAAAAGTATGTGACTATAAATGAATGATACAAATGAGTAATTAGTGAGTGTGAAAAATTCATGATTTTTAGGAGGTCCAAAAAATTGAAAATAGTTAGCATTATCATTAGAATTATATTTAGAATTGACCTCGGGAAATCATTCACTAACATGTTCAAATGATGGAAGAATTGGTTCAAATGCATGTTCCCATTTTGTTGAATTATTTATAGTATATTTCAATAGCTCATTGATCTTATCTAAATATTTAAATTCATTCCAATTTTGGTTAAGGTGATTTAAGAAAAAATCAATTGGATCATCTCAATCATGAGTCTATTTTCAATTATCTTCTTGGTCATGGACAATTCTTGGATCATGTTTAATTCAACAGATTTATCTAAAAAATCACTATGTGATTTTCTAGGAATAAATCTTTAATTTTAGGATATAGAACTTTAGGCTTATAGACTTTTTCAATCGACTCATTAAATGTAACATGATCAATTTTGGGCATAAACTCATAATTTTTAGATTCCTCAAATGGCCTGGACTCAAATTGTGTAGAATTTAATATATTTTTTTTTATTTTCCTCATATTTTCCATAGCCATCATGATTTTCAAATTTAACCTCAGAGTCACTAGAAAATTCACCCGCCTATTATTCATTTATTATAGTGACTAGTCGACTCATTTGAATTTCTAGACGAGATATAGCTTGATTTGTGTAAAATTGAATTTTCATAAAAACTTTCATAGTTTTCTCTAAGGTACTTAGTCTTTCCTCTTCTTCATTTAAAAATTCTTGTGGATATTGAGGTTCTAGATCCGAATATGGATATGGATATGAGCTTAGATAAGGATTTTCATAAGTTGGAAAAAACTGATTTACTTGGTGTGTATTAAAATTTTCATAGGGTTCTTGATTCCAAGCAAAATTATTATTCCAACTATAAGAAGAGTCCATCTTTTCAAAAATCACAAAATAAATGAACAACTAACCACGAAAGGCACACAAAAAAATAAAATAAAATAAAATAAAAATCGTAATTCTACGTTTAACCTAAATAAAATCTAGACAACTCCTAACCGTTACAAGTTACACCTTAAGGTCCACAAAATTTGAAATTAATCACACCACTAGTCAGGTAAGTGTAAGAACGGTGGGAGTCTTTTCGTGGGTACAGTGACTAATTGAATAACCACACGTTCTTTAGGCGTTTGCCTTTTGAACCACTTGTCTAGACACTAGTAATTTGATTAATTTAAAATTTAGCCTCCTGTTAGAGTCCCTTGAGCTAATTGAGCTCGAAATTCTTAGGGGCCAACGTCTACTTGATTTTATGAAGGCAAATTTATGCAAAATGACACTAAGATAAAGGCTCAACAACGACTTAGGAATATCTGCGATCGAATTTTGTGGTCGCTAATACATGAACTAACGACCAATAATAGTGACCGCATTTTAATCTAGTCACTATTGGTCTTAGCGACCACAAATCGATCGCCGAGCTGTCGTGGAAAGTATTTTCCCTCCAAAAAATTGGCGCAGAAGTGGGCCGGGTAACCTTATTATGACCGGATTCTATTAGCGACTGCATGCGGTCGCCGATCGCAGTCGCTGATCCTTTTTAATCTAATAAGAATAGGTAGTCAAGCAGACTAGGGGATGAATAAAGAAAAAGAAAAGGGGAGAAAACGAAGAGCTAGGGAGAAGAGGTTGCAGAGGGAAGAAAGGGAGGTCCTGCCACCATTGCCGCCGTCGACCAAGATCAAGTTATACTTCTGATCATGTATTTAGTTATCACGATTGAGCACATGCATGCCATTTAGGAAAGTGTAGAAATATTATGTTGAATCCTCAAAGTAATTTAGGATTAAGTCAAGTTATGTTTAAATTATGTTGAAATCTTCATTGTTATTACAGTATTTGTAAGAAGGCTATGACTAAAAGTGAAGTGTCGCGCCACATGATGCTTCAAGAATCAGATGGGTAGCTTGGGGCGCCGCCACAGAAGGGGATGATTTCTGTAGATTTTATTTCCTTGTTGACTAGAAGTTGACTCAATCAAGGATTTTTACTTATCTTATGTAATATGGTTTTTGTTAGGACTATAAACAGTAGTTTTTATTAAGGTTTAAAAACCTTTTGACTGAAATTCATTGAGAGCTACTCTTGGAGTGTAATACCCAAAAAAAAAATTATATTTAAACATATTAATTGGACTTTGTTTTTTTTATTGGGTCAAAGTAGTTAATTTATATGGGCTAATACTGTATTAATAAGTGATGGGTAAAGTAACTTGGTAAAGTTGGGCTTAAATTAATTGGATCCAATATGTGTTTTGTAATATTAAATTATATTATATAAAAAAAAATTAAAATTAGATTAATAAGATAATTTAATAAATAAATAGATAAGTAAACCTAACCTAATTTTATTAGACATTACTTTGATGCGTAATTAGGGAGAAGGAAAGGAATTCACGCAGCCGCAAAATAGAAGAAGAAGAAGCTGATTTTTTTTTAAAATAAAGGTAAGAGGTCGAATTATTATAAAAGATTTTATATGTTGATGTTGTTACTTCAGTAGATCACCTAGAAGTTTGAAAGAAAAAAAAATGAAAACTTTTGCAGTAGGAAGCTTTTGCAGTGTGTGTGTGTGTGTGTATATATATATATATGTATATGATAGGAGATGCAATATATATTCTATATATGTGATAGCACGTGGCTATATATGTTATATGCTTAATGATTACAACAAAGTTTTATTATTATTATTCTTATAAAGTATGATATTTGCATAATCTTAAATAACTAAAAGTTTTAAATTCACTAAGATTACTCCTGTGTATGCATATGATTCATGGCTCTGTCAGAAAGGTCAAATGGCCATTTTATTTAGCGTACCCGCGTAGGGGTGTGTGTGTGTGTGTGTGTGTATATATATATATATATATATATATATATATATATATATAATATTTTAATAAGTATTAAGTCATGGAATGAAACTTATAAATCAGATTAGTAAACTAAATTGGATGTTATGTATATTACTTAAACAAATTAATTTTGTTGTGAAAATTATAAAAGTTAATAATACAATTTAATAGTATTATGCTATTAATGATTGGATTATAATAAAATCTTAATAATTATTTAGATTGAACGGAAGGAATTTAAAGAGTTATACTTAGTATATAAATTTTGGAGTATTAATAATTGATTTAAGGCGATGATTAAATGTACCTTGAATGAATTGCGAATTATTTTGGAGTTTATGAGTTGGATTATATTTAATTTGAGGTGAATATGTTTAGGTGGTGAATAACGTTTCGTATTTGATATCGTTGGCATTTGAGGGTAACATTTTGTGGAGTGTGCTATAAATGGTTTGGAAGTATCAAGTACGGATTTCGTACTCTTTCAGCGATACTTTTGTTAAATTTGATTTATTCGTTTTGTTCCTCGTTTCAAATTCTGTTATTATTTCACATAATTATTTCTTGTGAAATTCATATATTTGTTTCATTTTGGAGTTGACACATTGGACTCGTATTTGTACTCTTTGAATTAGGATATCATGTTTAGTATTTATTTTTGATAATTGTAGAGCGGTACATGTTGCTACCTTCATTTTGAGACCTTGTGACTATAATTTGATTTGGTCCAACATGTACATATAGAACCCTTTTGTTGGTATTATGTCGTATGTGTTGTGATATAGTATTTTTGTTAGAATATACCGTAGGGTATACTTAAGCTATAACCACCTGTGGGGGTACCACAGGCATGTCGTCTTGGCACGAGAGGCATGACACTTTCCGTGGCGCTGTGATTAGTCCACGGCGTCTCCGTTTTGGGCTCCGGAGGAAGTGGGCCATTTGGTGTGTTGTTGTGGGAGGCGTATGAGTTAACCCTAGTTTTTACGCTCATGGATTTGTGATGTTGTGCCAAACACATATTCGATTTGCATACATTTGGATTCGCCATTCAATGTGTGATTGATTTGCTCAATGTGACATTATTTTGGTTGCTGTGTGGCATCATTTGACTTGCCCGTGTGGCATCATTTGACTTACTGTGTGGCATTATTTTGACTTGCCTCGTGTAGCATTGTTTTGACTTGCCTGTGTGGCAACGATATTTCGAGCTCACTCTTGTATGAAATAACACCCAACCATTTGATTCAGCCTATTATTTCATTGTATTAGTTTTATTTATTTCTGTTCAGTTCAATTCATTGAGTTAGTTACTTCAGTTCGTTATTTCTTTATTCTTCCATTGGTTTCGTAAATTCTGTTGATTCATATATATATATATATATATATATATTCCATTCAGATCTTTGGAGATCATATTTTTGTCCGTATTTAAACTTGAGGCTTTGTTCAGTATTTTGTCTCGGTTATTTTCGTACATCAATTGTATATCTTTTGTATATCTGTATCCGTACTGAGCAATTGGCTCATGCTGTGTTTTTTCTTCCGGCAGGTTGCAGGGTTGATTCAGGGCTAGTGTGATGAGAGAGTTGTCTTTGACCATCTAGGTTGTTTCGATTTTTGGTTTTAGTTATTTTGACTCTAGTTGGAGAATTGTATTTAGTACTTCATTAATGGACATCACTATTAATATTTTGAAGTTATTAGTGTTCTCTTTACTTAATTTGAGGTTTGTTGTGCTTTGCACGTGACCTCCCTTTCCTTTTCGGGAAGGGGGTGTTACATGGAGATTGAATTGGAGACTTCATGAGACAGATTTTGGAGAACACGTTTGAAGATATTCGATAGAGATTTCTTCTTCCTCTTAATTTAATTTTTGTACTCAAGATGTTGTTCAATTGTTATCTTTTAGTCTCAATTATGATGATAAACTAATTTCTTAATTAAGAATACAATGGAACCTTTTGCAAAGCTTAATTCAATTATCATTATTTCCACTTGATGATCTTTGTGAATTGATTATTATCTTCTGTGGTTATTTTAATAATTGTTCGGCCAATAGTTAATTTCATATCTTTGATTGAATTGAAAGAGGAGATCTTAGATTAGATCTGAGTATAATAACAAATGAACTTGTTGATTCTTTTTAAAAATAACATAAAAGTGTATGAGGCGAAATTACTTATATGCCATGTGTGACTTTGTTAGGAGTATGCGCTTAATGAGTCTGTTTTACGTGTCTTGCATAAAAATAGCAAAATAACTGGAATAGATCTTTTTATTAATCATTGAAAGATATTAGTAAATTGATAGACAATCCTGTTGGGAAAAGTACGCCAAAAATAATCTATATCCCAGGAATTACTTTTCCGTCTTTGTGCAATTAAATATGAAATCAACAAATTAAACCAATTATGAGAACAAAAATAACAAATAACAATCCACAAGCAAGACACCAAATTTACGTGAAAAACCCTCTAAAATTAAGAGGTAAAAACCACGGGTCAAACTCCGAATCTCCACTATATCACTAATAACGAGCTTACAATAATCCTCTCAAGTTTTATGCCCTAAAACTTGAGGTTACACAATAAATTGAGATAGTACAAATTTACATTTAGTTAGGTTGAGAAACCTAATTAATTTCACCACCCAAAAACACCCCAAGCAATAAAGTCTTCAAGCTTTCAATTGAACGGAGATGATGGCGGATACCCACGAACAACAAACAGTAATTCTCTCAATTTATTCTTTTGGTATCTTCTTACTACCAAGCTTATCTCATGTCTCCAATAAGACTCCCTCGTAGCCTTATTTATAGTACTCTTCCTAATCCATTCCTATTATGGATTAGAAATAATTTATTCTCCTAATCAAATTAGGGATTACATCTCCTTGTCTTGGTCACCAACCAATCTAACAAGTAAATTCTTTTTCAACTTGGATTCCTTTCATGGAATCTCCAATTCCAATATTGCTTCCATTAACCCAATTTCTAATTGGATTAATATCAAGTAAACCCACTTACTTGCTCACAAAGAAAATCAATTCTTTTCTATCTTGGATTCTATCTCATGGGTGAGGACCCACACCCAACAAATCCTAGTTATCAATTCATTGGATAAATCAAGTGGGAATAAGGTAATGGAATTATTGTAAAGCAATTTGAGAAATTGTATTCCTATGTCTCAATCATCTGGTAATCAATATTTGTCAGTTTAATTAGTTCTTAATTACTTTCTTTTAATTGATTTTCACAAATCAACTGGAGTGGCTATTTAAGTAAGATAAATCAGTAGAAACCTGATAATTAGAATAATAATTAGTAACTGTTCTCTGAGGGTTCGACAACTTTCTTATCACTTTATTACTTGATTGACCGTGTGCACTTGCGCGTATTTGTCATTATATAAAATGGACAACATTAGGTTTCATGTTTCTGGGTTACGACTTGTCAATGTAAAACCCCAATTTTGGGAATTTTTACTGAATGAATACAAAAGAATTATAATTATCTTCTATATATTGGATATAATTATTATCTTGTTTAATTTTTTTGAACTCATTCTAAAGTGTGAGATTAAATTTAATTGCTTTTAGACTGTTTGTTTGATTTGAGAGTGTGACAAAAGAAAGTTCAAGCAAAATGTCTTAAGGTGTGATGATTTGCTATTATTGTGTTTATCTTAGTTATATATATAGGGGCACCCACTACTTCTTAAAATTAACTTGATGTATATTGTCGTATATAGTAGTAATAATTTAGTAACTAATCAAATTTTAAGGTATAATAATATAGTAGTACTAAATAAAATAAAATAAAATAATACAAAATAAAACAAAATAAAATAAAATTATTATAAGTAAAATAAAATAGGATATAATAATATAATGAACTAATTAGTATCTGCTTAGTCTTTTAATAATAAAATAGGATATAATAATATAATGAACTAATTTTCTTTATTCCCTTTCATATTTCTTAATTCATAGCAATATAATTATGAGCTAAGCATTGTGTTGAAATGATAATCCATCTGTCCTAAAATGATATTGATAAGCTTTGTAATTATAATTGAGTGTAAATTTATCATGATATATACTCTTTACTACAAATTGTTTAAAGAGAGCACTGGAAATAAAACTTAAAACAATTAAAAAAAACTGAATGCAATTTGGTATAATCATTTCATGGGGCTCTCCATATTGAAAGAGTGGGTGTAGTCAGTAGTGGACTGCCACCAACTCCTCTATTTCTATCCCTAAATAAAATGCAATAGAAGGGTCTAATTAGTTAAACTTTAAGCATCCATTTCTTAGATAACCATAAAGAAAGTAATGTAATATTCCTATAACTGGCAACCTGGCCAATACTTAGATCCTATATCTAATATTCCTATAACTGGCAACTTAGCCAATACCTATAATCTAATATCTCCGTTGAGGATATGCCTCTCAATAATTAAATATTGAACTAAATTAAATTAGATATAATAGACAACTTTTCACCACTTTGAATTCCTCAAATGGTACTCACTCTTAGAATTAATTAAAGTATCCATTACAGATGACTTTAGAATAAATTTAACAACTGACATTTTCATATGCCTTATATGTTTCTCCAATTGCAAGTCTATCAGTTCATTGTAAGACGACTATAACTAATAGAGCAAAGGGGAAACATTCTGAATTTAGGTGTGAATACTGTCTAGAACCTCATTCGAAACAAAAAAAATCTTCCAGTCTAGCACTAAATTCTTCTGAATATAGATATTCCATCAACATAAGCTGAATGAAATTAAAACACCTCAAAACCTCGTTGGGACCCTTTCCAAAGAAGATAAAAGTGAAAATATCATTAAGAACATATGGCATAACAACCTTGTTAAAATCAAGTTGCTTTTGCTGGATGATACTAAGGATAGAATAAATGAATCGCATCCCATCAAAATTAGTACTAAGTGGCGCACAAATTAGGGGATTGATATACCATCATGAACATATACCGATAATGCATGAATACATATGCATATCTTTGAGTATTTTATATAAATGTCTTGGATGATATTATATTCTTTGAACAAACATATTGCGACTTCTCATGCACTATAGATCAAGACAAGCATGATTAAGTTTTCCCCCAGTACTCCTTGAGAAGTGTAAAAGATAGTTTGTCCCACCTCTCCATAAAATCGGGAAACATCTTAGGTTTTAAAGCCCTAGGTTTTTCAGCTGGTGCTCCTGTTTTTGTAAAATCAACTGCCATATAGTGAAGAGTTACCAACTGAAGACATGTTTTACTTATAACTTTATCTGACTCAAGGTATGTATGTAGTAAATGTGCAGTAGGGATTGTACCCATGGTATCATTGATCAAATTGTGTATCAAAAAAGAACTTTTGAATTTCTTGCAAAATCAGACTTATTAGGAAATTTGAGACACAAAGGGAGAGTATGGTGAACCACTTATTGGGAACTTTTGAATTTCCTGCTACTCGCCCTTTGTTTCTCATATTTTTCACAAAGGGAGAGTTGTAGGAAATTCAAAAGTTTTTTGTTGATTAGTTATCTGATCAATGATAGTACAATCTCTACTACACATTTAGTAAATGCAGACCTTGATTTAGATAAGACTATGAGTAAAAATGTCTCAGTTGACAACCCTCACTCTATGACATTTGATTTTGCAAAAACAGGAGTAACGGATGAAATGCCTAAGACTATAAAACCGATGATGTTTCCCGATTTAATGGAGAGGTGGACCACAACTAGCTTACACTTCTCAAGGAGTATTGGGGAAAAACTTTATCAACGATGACTGACTATCAAGATCGTAATCTTCTTCTTATACCTGGTGGACATTTGCAGTCTCTGAGTCCTGAGGAGTTAGCTTATGCAGTGGTGAGAGCAACACAACAACAGGATGATGGTGCCGATGTAATGTTGTGTTGGTTTATGTGTTTGTATATGGATGAATTTTCTATTTGTATATGTGTTTATATGGATGCAAATTGTGTTTATATAGCGGTAATATTGTGTTGGTTTATATAGCGGTAATATTGTGTTGCTTTCTTCAATTCATATTGGTTTATGTGTTGGTTTATGTTTATATATCAGTAATATTGTGTTGGTTTATATAACGGTAATATTGTGTTGCTTTCTTCAATTCATATTGGTTAAATTATTGTGTTGGTTTATGTGTTTGTATATGGATGGATATTGTATTGGTATATGTGTTTATATGGATGCATATTGCATGTGTTTATATAGCGATAATGTTTATATAGTGGTAGTAATGTGTTGGTTTATGTTTATATAGCGGTAATATTGTGTTGGTCTATATAGCGGTAATATTGTGTTGTTTTCTTCAATTCATTATGGATGCTGGTATTGGCTTCACAAGCCAATTTTATGAGTTGTCTCCATTCTTTTTACACAAGGTTGGCTACTCTTCCATATGCGTATACATTCCTTTCTTGCATTGTTTTCGGATGATTATGGGATAAACAACTTATTCTGATGGCCAAAATGTTGCATGAGTGGATTATGGAACAATGGGAGAAGAACTATTACATTAGTTGCATTGCTGGTGCTAACAATGAATCTCACTTGTGGTGATGTTTAAAGGTTTGTTTGCTTTAGGAATTTTTTTATATAAATTAATGGTGCTTTATATCTTATGCTTATTCATGTTGTTGCTTACCTGCCTAAAACACTGGGTTTCTTTTGTTTGGTTATTCTCTTTTTCTTGTGATAAAATATTTCTTTGCTTCCTTTCATATATTTTTGGGAAGACTTGTTATCCTCAACCTGCTTTATAATCTTTGTAACTCTTTCTTAACGAAATCTTCTCCTCTTTTATCTACAAAATAAATAAATTGTCTGGATATTTATACATACTGCTGTGTGTTGGGATATAAAGCAGGTACAATTTTTTTTTGGAAAATTCATAAAACAGGCAAAAAATTTTTTTTGAATATCCGCGACCGATAATGGTGTCAAGGAGTTAGCACCATCCGATCCGCTACCATGTGAATTACGCCACCTCAAAACCGACCCATGGTGACTCAAATTTAGTAGTGACTTTTAATCTTGGTCGTTATTAATGATACGTAAATATTTTGGTAGCTAATAGTGGTCGTTGGTGTCCCCCCAACGACAAGATTATATGCGACCAAAATCCATGACCGAATCGATCACACAGATCTCTATCAATGATCAAGGTGTCAACGATCACGATCACAAGTAAGTCTTTTTTCAGAGTGTGAATGGGTGGTTTGTGGGCCAAGGAAGGGTGATGAAATCCCTAATTTATCTTGTTACAAGTTTTGCCCTTAGTTAAATTACAAATGAGAACACACAAATAAAATAAAACACTGTAAACAAAAATAAAGTGTCCTAAAACTATGTGAATTACGAAAGAAAGAGAAATTTGATGCATCTCAATCCTCCAGCAATCACCATAGTTTATATTTGATGTCAAAAATAAATAAAATAAAAACCTAAATAGGATGTGCTTTACGTGAGTGAATGCATGAATGCGACAATTAAAAAAAAACTAAACTACTATTTTTTTGTTTTTTTAAAAAATAAATAAAATGGAGATACAAAGTACCAGGAAAAGCGCAACAACAAAATCTTTATATTTTCGCTTCTTCGATCCGCTTCGATAATCTTGAATATATATATATAAGATTTAAAAACTAATTCGAATAAATAAAAATTCAGAAATAAAAAATTAATTCTAGTCCCCGATGACAACGCCAAAAACTTGATGTGATAAAAATATGTAACTGCAAGTGTATATTGTCAAATTGAAGAACTGACGAGTGGATGTCAAACCCAAAAAGATTAAATTAATTTTAATATATCCTTAATATCTATTTCAGGTGAATTAGAAATAAAGATTGAGAATCATTTAACTATAATTAAACAAAATATAATATGGAAGCAATCTAGGAATCCGAATCCATTAAACAATAAACATAACAAATAATCCAATCTCTTCTATTTTTATAACTTAACAATGATTTTGGTCTCCCTTCAATTAAATATAAATAAATACCAATTTTTAGCCCCAAATCCAATTGACAATAACAAATTGATACACATACAGAATTTAGAAGAACAATCGAGATATATGTGTCATATATATATATATATATATATATATATATATATAGAGAGAGAGAGAGAGAGAGAGAGAGACTGAGAGAGGAGTTTACCAGGAAGATAGTGGAGGAAGATATTGCCGGCAAATCAAAACCACCGACAACTCCTTCTCGCTCTCCCTCTTCCCCTTCTTTTGTTTTTCTTACTTTTGCTTCTGGTCGACTGATCGTTTGCTGATGGATTTAAAAAAAGGATCCGCGACCGCTTTCTGCGATCTCATGCGGTCACTGTTTTTAATTGATGTGGAAGTATTAGTGACCAATAGCGGTCGCTGTTAGTACTCAGTCGCAACAAGTCTCTCTCGTCAACATATGAGCCAAATTTATGGCAGCGAAAATATAATAGTGACTGATCAGCGACCGTATGGAGGTCGCTACTGAAACTAGCGACTAGTTTGGATTGCGGTTGCTAGTGGCAGTCGCTATTATCATAATTAGCGACCGAATCATGCGGTCGCAGATAAATCTGCTCGTTGCATGATAGTTCTTTTTCTTGTAGTAGTGGAACCAAATTGGGTACGAGGAACACTACCTCTAGTAGAATGCACAAGGTAATTAGTTCTCGTACCATATTTCGGAACAATAGTACATTGTACGCGGAGCGCAGGGCTATAAGAGTTCCGTGGTAACCCTCTTAATGGAATTGGGGTTATAAGTTGAATCATTCTCTGCAACAAGGCAGTTGCTCACAGCATTATCTGTAATATTTGCTGCTAAATATTGAAAACTTGGTTGGAAATTTTACAATATGAGGAGTTTGTAAGTCATGGACAATCATGCCATATTTGTTATTGCCAAATATATTAAACTATAAAGGTAGTCTTGCTTGGAAATTTTACAATATGCATTCCATTCTTAAACTTGACAGTTTCTTGAACTTGTGATCTATTGGTATGACCAAATGACCAGTGAAAGTTACTCTTAGAATTTGGAATTACCTCATTTATCAAATCAGCAAGATTTTGAGTTCTGAGTTATCATGTACATTCTTTTGCAGTACTCAATTGTCACTCACCATAATATGGAATTATTATGTTTTTTTATATAATTATATTTTATAGTACTCCAACCTGTATCTTGCTGAAATAAAGTTATGAGATATGCTGCTTCTGAAGGGGTACAAGTGTATAACTTTTTTTTTGAATAATGATACTTTTAAGAAGAGAAGAAGCACACGGTTAACTTGCCTCCTGCAGATGGTCGAGTTTTGTGCCTACAAAACTGCTTGTTTGGACTTAACTAACAAATTCAAAATATATAAAATTTGATATTTCTACGTGGAAAATATGATATCTCAACATGATTCTTCCTGTCATGATGTTAATCTCACTCATTTAAGAAGAATCATGTGAAACTATCATATCTTCATCTCAAAATAATACTCTCTTCGTCCCAAGATAAAAGTCCTGATGGACTTTTCACACATATTAAGAAGAAAAATAAAATGACAAAATTGTCCATAATAATATGTCATTAATTATTTTCAATGTAGGTGAGAGAGTTACTTTTTAGCTATTTAATTCAAATATTCTATCTCCATACTTATTAAATATGGAGAAAGAATTAGAATAAGAAAAATATGAGATATTTAATGCTACGGGCATAATAAAAAAAAATATATAAAAATTTGATTATTAAAGAAAATTGGACATTTAACATGGGACGGAGGGAGTATTAGTTTCCTAAATTTTTTTACATGTCCACTATAATTTCTCTCTCGACAAACTTGTGACTACTCTCACACGTTGAACCAATCAAATAGTGGGTGAGCTAGCAAGCAAACCGCTTGGTGGTCTAATAAAATCTTGGGTGTTGAGAAGCATGTCTTGCATTTCCCAACCTCCACAAGGGATACCGATTCAAATAACACCTAAAAAAGAGCATGAGAAACTTCCAACAAACATATTAATACAATAAAATGTAAATATTAGCCTCTATAGTACTCCCTCTGTCCCTATTTAAATGACGTTTTAGAGATAAACACAAGAATTAAAATAATGATTGAAAAGCATTAAAAATAGTATTCAATTGTCTATAATACCCTTAAATCATTAATTTACCATAACACAAGAGTTTAAAGTACCAAAAAAATAAGTAGAGTAATAAGGGATAATTTTGGAAAAATTATCATTAATTCTCCTAGATTTGAACAAACGTCAATTAATTAGGGACAAATAAAAAACTCTAAAATATCATTTAAATAGGGACGGAGGGAGTATTATTTTACCCTTTTCAAATTTATATTTTTTTTATTTATAAAAATAATGTGTTTAGACAGTTTTTATTTTTTCTTTTTGAAAAATAATGTGGTAAAAAATGAGGTCCAAAACATGCTAGAATATATTTAAATCCAAAATGAGTTCATGGCAATGAGACTATGTCAAAGTTAGGTAAAAGTAGTCACATTTGGTGCAAACGGGTGGGTAATTTTTTACTTAGAATTCTACATGATTGAAACACATTGGACTTCTTCCAAACACTAAAAAACCATCCAAGGGAAAAATAAACAGCTAGAAATGGTTATAAAAATAAAAAATAAAAAATAAAAGGGAAAAGAAAGTAATAAACAAACAGAAAAGTAATTAATTTATTGGCAAAATTAATGATTTTACACACTATGCTCCCACGTTTTACTCATTACATCATTTGAATTTTTATTAAAATAATTTAATGACCATTAAAAGAGGCAAAATAAATTTTTACCCAAGTGGCCAATCGCATGTGAATTTGCAAAAACATGAGAATTAAAAACACAAATAAACTTTTTACTTTATTTTGTTCCTTTTCATTTGGGTAGAATTACGTGTTTGTTTCTCTCTCTCTCTCTTCTTCCTTCTTCATCTGGGTAGGAATATTACGTGTTTCTCTCTTTCTCTTTCTCTTTCTCTTTCTTTCTCTCTCTCTCTCCTTCTTCATCTAGGTAGAATTACGTGTTTGTAAAAGTCCGATGTATTTTGTTTATAAAAGTCCGATGTATTTTAAGTTTATATTAAACAACTAAATAAAAACTGGAAAAGATATTGTTAAAAAGCGTCAAACTCCAAGTACAATTTTGCATTTTATTCTTATCAAACCTCATAGTTTTGGTATTTTAGTAAAAACTAGGAACTGATATTTATATATGTATTTTTGATATTTTCATATAATCCTTTTACATGAGCATACAATGGATACTACTTTCATGTGAAAATATAAAAAATACACGTGGAAATAATACTCCCTTAAAAACTACTACCTCCGTCCCACAATAAATGCTTTTTTAGGCTTAATATTTTTTTCCAAAATAAGTGATGTGTTAGAAATCCAATACAATTTTTATAATATTTTCTCATATATGTCTTTATGCATTCAATGGTATTTATTGCATCTTGCAATCACTACAATTAAATGACACTCATTAACTCTTCAACTTCAAAGAAAATATATTAAGCGTATTTTTGTCATTTTAACTTGTGTATTGATATGTGTGATTTAAGTTAAAAAATACTTATTATGGAACGAATGTAGTATTGAATAGGAATATTTTGGGAAGCAAGAAAGAATGAAATGGTGAGGACCAAAATAATGGGACAATTGAAAATCAAACAGCTGTAAAGTACTACTATAAGAAATCAGGGAGAATACGGAAGACTACGAGTTCGGGGCCCACTGATGGGAATCTCAATAACAAACTTGAAATAAAAAATAAAAATGCAAATCATATTTTATGATATTGCATGGTTCCCCGCCCGAACCTGCCTATATATATCCATTCCCAAAACACCATTCTTGCTCTCATTTTTTCACTTTTTCACTTTTTCTGATGGTATTCTTCTTTTGGCTGAATCTGGGTTCTGCTTGAAAAAAAGGTTCAATCTTTTAGACACTTTTAAAAAGGAGCTAGTTCACATTTTTTCATTAAAATGTTAGACTTTCAATCATTTTGTTTCAAATGCTATAGAACCCATTATTATTTTTCGAATTTTATTAGCCATCAATTTATATACTGCTTAAAGATCATGTACTTGACCTTTTTTCCACTCTTGTTTATTTTTTAACTCTTGCAGAGACAAAAACCCACAAAAATAGGAGGGAGACGAGCATGATTGTGAATCAAGAAATGTATGAAGAAGGCAGTGCTTGCTTTGATCCAATCCCTATGAAAGATCAAACACTTGGTGATCAAGAACAAGGACTCTCTTATCCCCAACAAGATGCTGCAACTGCAGCGGTGGCAGCCACCAATGGGGCGGTGGCTGCTGCCATGGAATTAGAGCTTCAACAGCAAATGGGGTTTGAGAGTGATCATAATTGTTACAATCCAAACAATAATATGGAAGCCCATTTGACGCAAGACCCAAGTTTGTCAAGTTGGGAAACTGTGAAGCAAAGGAGAGCGCATTTGAATGATACGTACACTGCTTTGAAGGAATTGGATCCCAATCCCACCATGGTATATTCTATGTTTTTTGTGTATGAAAATTTGATATTGCAAGTATTTTCTACTCATTTTAGCCTTTGTTTAATCTGATTGATTATACTATTGTTTTATAGGTATACTTCTGTTTTTATTTTTGGTTATCATCAATTCAATATCTCTATTTCTGATTTTTGTATATTATTCCCCCGTTCCAAAATCAGGGATATATATTTTTTTGTCTATTTTGAAATTATTAGAGATACAGTTCTAATTTCAGACTATAAATTAGAAGTGTCATGAAGTTCTTAACATGCCATTATTTATACTCTAGGTTGATTTAGTACCATCATGTCATCACTACTACATTTCTAACTAATGTTAGGGTTATGTTTTGAAGAATAAAGTATTCCTAAAAAATTATCTTAAATATATCTCGATCTAATTTTGTCATGGATGAAATATTTTGTACGTGTTTGATGTTTATAACTTTTCATTGTTTGTGATGAGTGCAACCCAAAGCCTGATAGAGGTTCAATTGTGAGGGATGCAATTGAATACATTAAAGAGCTTCAGAGAACAGTGAATGATCTCAAAGTTCTGGTGGAGAAGAAGAGGTATAGCAGGGAGAGGTTCGGAAGGCACAAGGCAGAAGATGATTCTGTGTTGAAAGTTGAGAGCACCAACATGAAGCCTCATGCAGGTGATCCAGACCAGCCCTATAATGGGTCATTACTGGGAAGCTCTTGGCTTCAAAGAAAGTCCAAGAACGCTGAGGTTTATGTTCGGATCATCGACGATGAAGCGACCATTAAACTGGTTCAACAAAAGAGAATCAACTGTTTGTTGTTTGTATCAAAAGTCTTTGATGAGCTTCAGTTGGATCTCCAGCGTGTAACCAGCAGCCGCATTGGGGATTTTTACAGTTTTCTGTTCAACTCAAAGGTACTAATGGAGCTAATTTCTTTTTAATTTTCTTGAATTTGATCATATGGCAATAAAGTAATGTCGGCTTTTAATCATTTTTCAGATATATGAAGGTTCTTCAGTGAATGCAAGTGCAATAGCTAACAAGCTCATTGATGTTGTGGATAGACATTATGCAGCCTCCCAACCAAGTAATAGTTACTAGGTAGGAGTAGGAGTTTAAAATTACATGCTCCTTTTAGCATATTGTGATTTACTAATTCGATGCTTTTTCATGTTACAGATGTATGATGCTTCCTAAGGTTGTGGAAAGACTTCACATTGCGTTCCAGTTCCTACTAGCTATTAAGGTTTAATTTATAGAATTGGGTAGGCCTTTTATTCCTTGAATGATCACTGCTTAGTGAGTAGACAACTATATTAATGATGAATGGAAGAGCATAAATGAATATGATGCATGTAATGATCGAGAATGTAGCACCTTTGTAACCAGGGTCATTAATATTTATTAAATAAATAAAAAATTATAGAACATTAAGTATTCTTACTAATGCAATGTTAGTTAGTTTTTGTGCATCTAAAAATCTATGGGGAGAAGCAATTTTAACTGCTAATTATTCCTTAAATAGAATACCGCGTAAACAAACTTTAGTAACCCCATATGAGTTATGGAGAAAGAAAGTCAAATCTTAACTACTTCAGAGTTTGGGGTTGTTCAGCCTATGTTAGATTACTTTAGATTACTTGATCCTAAAATACCCAAATTGGGTATTAAAAAAATTAGATGTGCATGTATGGGTTATGCTTTAAATAGTAAAGCATAAAGATTCATAGACCTTGAAAATAATGTGGTAATTAAATCATTAGACGCCATATTTCATATAATTTTCATTTTACGATAAAAAATAGTGGGGGTCTATAAGTTGTTTTGCCTAAACCACTAGAAAATGAAGCTAGTTCATCTCAACATAGAGATGGAGAATCAAAACTGAGAAGAAGTAAACTTGTTAAAATTGGTAAAGATTTTGGTCACTTTGTAGTATACAATGTAGAGGATGAACCTATATCTTTAGGGGAGGCAAAACTATTAATAATGAGAAGCACTCACTTTTAACTAATAAAACATGGAAATTAGTTGATTTACCTCCAGGTAGCAAAACAATAGGTAGTAAATGGGTGCTAAAGAAAAAACTTAAACCTGACGGGACAATAAATAAGTTTCAAGCTAGACTTGTAGCAAAAGATTTTAAACAAAAAGAGGATATAGATTTTTATGATACTTTTTCACTTGTTACTAGGATCACTTCCATAAGTTTTAATTGCTATAGTTGTTATTCATAACTTGATAATTCACCAAATGAATGTAAAAACAATTTTTTTAAATGATGACATAGAAGAAGAAATTTATATGGAACAATCTGAGGGTTTCATACAACTTGGAAATGAAAATAAAGTTTGTAAGTTAACGAAGTCTTTGTACGGCTTAAACAGACACCAAAACAATGGTCACTGCAAGGAAAAGGGCTATTTTTGATGGAATATTCCGGTGGAATTAAGTAAATTCCGTCGAGAATATTTTAAGTCCGAAAAAATATTCAATCGGAAATTTGGTCGGATATAGACACGCCAGAATTAAATCCGTCGAGCTTTCGGTCGAAATTAAAGAACCTCGACGGAACCATTTTCGACAGAATATTCGGTCAAAATTACCATATTCTCGACAGAATCTAATCAGTTGGAAATAATAAGTCGAGGATAACGTGGCATCACTAGCTGACATGTAGAAAATTTTAAATCTGACGAAATTCAGTCGAGAATAAGGTTTATTTTTTAAAATTTTTTTCCTGTTTTGGCAATATCCAGGGTTTTAACCCACATTTTTTGTACCTGTAAACCTGTTTATTTTCCCAACAACATATACGACATAATAATAACCTTCCAACAACATATACATATAGTAATAACTGGCTTTTGTTCACATGCAAGTCCAATATGAATTTCACCTCCAACAATAATAAAAATACTCTAATTTTCTAAAAGATATACAAAAAATGACATATAATGACAAGGTTTAAACTATAATACGTCAAACACCAACTAAACTACAAAATTTACAACCCATTAAGCTAAACATTCTTGAATACATTCTTTTCTGTATGCATGTCATCTATATAACGACGAAGTGCTAGTGTGACCTAGTATGACAACTCAAACCAAATGGGAGAGTGTGTCCAGTTTGAGTTTTCTTGTACCCTATTTGTCTCAACTTACCATGCTCCTTCCTGGCAGTGGAAATGTCAGATCATTTAGTCATCCCAATACCTCGCTGGCCGATAAGCGACCAACAACCCTGCCTCTTATTCTTTCTCTTTCTGTTGAACTGTGTAGACATCTTTCTATAAATGTGCTCAACAGGCAAGAATCTACGAGCAGTTCCAAAGAAACTAGTTTTCCGCCCATGACGTAGTTGTGTGCCTTGCACATCCCCCATACAGAATGGGCATGACAACTTCCCATGAGTCGACCAACCATTGTTCATCCCAAATGCCGGAAAGTCATTGATAGTCCACAACAAGGCTGCCTTCATCATAAAATTCTGCCCAAGAGCTTTATCATAAGTCTGAACACCTATTTTCCCACAACATCTTAAGTTCATCGACTAACGGCCTGAGGTACACGTTGATGTCTTTTGTAGGACTCTTAACCCCCGGTATGAGTAAAGTCAAGAAAAGATATGGATCCCTCATACATTTTGATGGTGAAAGATTGTAAGCTACCATAATCACTAGCAAAACAAAGTTGGGCTTGACTAAAATTATTAAATAGACAAAAGTCATCTGTAGCCGTGCCAAGCCTTACATTCCTAACTTCGTTGCCAAATTCTATAAAATTGGCATCAAAATTCTTCCATTCATCTCCATCTGTTGAGTGAGTCAGCTGACCAGGCACGACATCCCTTGTTATATGCCAACTCATATGCTCAGCAGTGTGCAAAGATATGAATAGCCGCTGCAACCTCGGTGCAAGAGGAAAGTACTGTTAAATCTTCTTTGGAACATCTTTCCCTTCCCCCCCCATGTTTTATCGTCTTTTACCGAGGAAAGTTGTAGATATCACACTCTGCAGCTTATCTTTGTCCTTCCAATAGTATAACATGCAATTCTGCTCACAAGTATCGATCTTCTCATACCCAATATTTAACCCCTTAACCATCTTCTTCCCTTCATATATAGTAATTCGCCGGCAGAGTATTATTCCTAGGTATAAGAACTTGATGATAATAACAAGCAAATCATTGAATATCCCCTCTCACTGCAGTCATGCTCATTCTTGAAGCGTAAGAGTTTCGTCACTGCAGATAGCCTGGTGTGCTTATCATTTCCAGGATATAATGGGACCCTCGATTCAGAAAGCATCTTCTAGAAGGCAGCAACTGAATCATTTGACTTTTGCTGAGCACTACTTGACGCATGCTCCTTTTCAGCCCAGTTAATATTGGTAGGGTTATACACATCAACCAACATCTGCACGACATCATAGTTATCTGATTGCGAATCCCCGTGAACTGGTTGGTCTATAGTACTGTCTGTCAGTTCTCTAAACTCAGCTGCTGATTCCCCGTGATGAATCCATACCGAATACCCATCTATAAACCTATATGAATATAATCAAATTTAACTTAGTCAGCAGTCTTTCAGATCATGTTTTTACACTTGAGACACGAGTATCTCATCTTTTCGTTCGGATCATCAGCATGTTCTATTACTTTGTTTATAGACGATATGATTGTTAATAGCTGGTCAGTTCGGATCATAAGCAGTTAGGCCAAAGCATGTATGTGACGCCCCCAAAATAGGTCCAATCCATCTAACCTATTCTGAGTCACCAAATACATGGTACAGAAAACAACTACAACTCTATTACTACAATTGTCGTGCAAAATACAATAACACATATACTGTGAGTTTTAATACCAACTGTGACTCATGTCCCAACTATGGACAACACCTCACATTGATACATTACATAAAGGTACAATCAAAAACTGTTTTAGAAATTAAAATCTTTGGGAAGTGCTCAAGGAAAGCTTCGTACATGGGAGGCCACGCGTCTAGGTTATGATAGATATCATATGTCCACAGAATTATGCTTGGTTGACCCAATAGACTCCAAAGAAAAATAAGAAGATTATTATCGTGTTCTTTCCAATAGTGAGTCTTCTCTTGACATATAACTATCTCCATTGTCTCCAGTTGAAAATTATATTTCAAATAAACTCCAAGATCATATAGGTAGTGCTCGTAGATATACTCAGCAAGTGGATGTGCACAACCCTGTCTTATGATAACACAAGGTTGTATATCATTAGACATCTTATATGATAGCGGCAAAACACCCTTCCAACGTTGGGTTCGCTTCACCCTATTTGATTCACCAAATATAACTACTAAATGATGTATAAAATACAACACACTTTTCTATCTTTGTTTAGGAGAACTTCCACCGCTAGAGACCACCATTCTATTCCCCTTACCCCCCTCCAGCCTACACTCTTATTATTCGAAAAGGAACTGTGAAGCAAAAGGGTGAGCTCAACTAGCCCAAATAAAGAATATCATGACTAAAGATAAATAAATTATCAATAGCCTTCATCAAGAATAAATCGTAGATTTAGAACATATATGGTAGATGATAAAAATTTTCAACCATAGTTGCAGCGGAACGAGCAATCCATTAGAAGAGTCAAATAGACCATAAAGTCTATTATCTTCTCCATATTAAAAGTCCACCAACAATATTTTATCCCTGTAATATAAATCAACAGTTCCTGTCCACATTCATGTGAATAACTCATAATCATATTTTTGGTTCTAAATTCCTCTTCTCATCCAGGATAAAGATAATTTTCATCACTTGTCTTTACCTGAAACATCAAAGATCGTGGTTATACCAAATCATAGTTCATGTTCATAATCATACTAATAAATTCATCTTTGCACTACGGGCCAAAGATATTCATCAACAAGTCATCTTTGCACTACGAGCCAAAGATATTCAAAAATAAGTCATCTTTACACTCACTGGGCCAAAGATATTCAACAATGGATCATCTTTTGCACTCACAGCCAAAGATATTAAAAACAGTCATCTTTGCACCACGGCCAAAGATATTAAAAAAGCAGTCATCTTCAGACTACGGGCCAAAGATATTCATATCTCAAAGAAATACATAATCATTTCAGAATTTATATAAACCATAATTATAACCATGTTGATCCTTTCACCTTTGTATTTACGCTAAAAATATTCAATTATAAATTTAATGGTCATGATCATACCAATCAACTATTCAACTTTGCACTACTGGCCAAAGAGAACCCATAGTCATGATCATACCAATAATCTACCCATCTTTACACTCATGTCAAAGACAAATTTCTTCACCAGGATTATAAAAATGTTATATATGATAATAAAAATAATATGATCAAAACATGGATTTAATTTCAAGAGTAAGATTCATAAATCAACGATAATTTGGTCAGAAAAAGAAACCAATTTTATCGTGAATAGTACCCTGTGAATATTAACTCGTGAATAGTAACTCATGAATAGTAATTCATGAATAGTAACCCCGACATGAACAAGGTAGAAATTTCATAAAAAAATCCATACCAATATTTCGATATAATGATATTGAAAGAATAACATTTCGGCAAAAAGCACTTTTTGGCCACTGTGGTTATAGTGATTTAACGAATTAGCCACTGTGCTTTTAAAATATTCAATTAGCCCACTGAACTTTTTAAAAATGTGCAATCAACTCATTCCGGCCCAAAAAATTGAATGGGACGTTAATGAATCGATTGGATTGATCATGTGCTTTTGAAAAAAAAAAATGACATGGTAATTACGTGGCAATATATACATATTAGCTTCTTTCTTTTATTTTTAATGAATTTTCTTTACAATTTTTCTTTTCAAACAAAAAATAAAATTAAAAATTATTATGTGGAAAAATAATAATTAAAATAATAATTTATTTATTTTTTTCCTTTTATCTTTCCTTTCTTTTAATAATTATTTTTATTTTAAAATTAATTCCAAATAATATAAATAATATATCAAATTTTTTGTATCAATGAGATCTATTACAACATTACATTAATTTTAACAAAAAAATAAAAATAAAAAATCATTATTTAATAAAAATATAATGTTGCTAATATTATTTTTCCTAATTAATTCAAACTCAAACCCCCTGCTGTTCATCTTCTTCCCCACCAAATAATACTTAATACTATATCCCCTTTAATCCAGTACTTATTTTTTCCCACTCCCACTGTAAGTTTTTCACTCTCGCATAAATGGGTTTCATTTTCAAATTATATACATCCAAATTTTTGGGTCTCCACTATCTCCCTTCTCTTTGTCGCTACCAATTTTTCGGCCAATTTTTTCCCTCCTATTCTCTTCTTTCATCTTCCTCTTATTCCTGTATTCCTCTTCCTCCTGTCTTTTCCGCTACCAATTTTTTGCCCAAATTTGTTTTCCCTCCTATTCCTATTTCAAAGCTATGGTTTTAAGGGTTAGGGTTTCAAAGCCATTGAAGCTATTGAAGAACTGAAAGGTCATTAAGGCTGTGAAACTAATAATCGTGCCTCCTCTTTACTACGATTTCAGTGACTCCACCATCGTGCCGCCACCGTCGTAGGTTTTAGTCTCCCGTGGTTTCTCCACCATAGTTTTTTGTGATGTATTACTCTGGTAAAAAATGTGTAGTTTTCTATGATTGATTTACTTTGTATTACTCTGTAATTTACTAATTCAAGGAGAAGAAGATTCAGAAAAAGCCCAGCAGTTGCGATTTCTCTAATTTTTCTTTGATTTTGATGAGGAGGACGAGAATGGAATTGGGGATTTGAACGAGGGATTTGGTATTTGGGGGATTTGAATGAGGAGATATTTTGATTATTTGTATTATTTAGAAGAAAGGAAAAGAGATAAATGAAAAGAAAAAAATTATAAAAGTATTTTTATTTTTATTTTTTAAATAAAATATACATATTATAAATATTATAATATTAATTTTTATTAATATTATACATATTATACATAATCAAAATACCAATTAATTTTATAGCTAATTAATTTTATGGCCAATTAATTTTGATTATTTGAATTATTTAGAATTAAAATAATTAAAAGAAAGGAAAAGAGATAAAAGAAAAGAAAAAATTATAAAAAATAATGTGATTTTGATTGTATAAATAATTTTAATTTTATGTCATTTGTTTAACTAATTTTTGTTAATTGTATCAAATTTTCTATTTTATGTTAATTGTATCAAAAAGTTTTAATATTATTTTATTATTTGGAATTAATTTTAAAATTAAAAAGCCAGTCAGCAAATACACGTTATTTTTATTTTTTTTCAAAACGCCACATAAGCAACCCAAGTAGATTTTTTAACGTCTGTTACTCGAAATGGACGGAATGAGTTGATTGCACATTTTTAAAAAGTTCAGTGGGCTAATTGAAAATTTTAAAAGCATAGTGGCTAATTCGTTAAATCACTATAACCACAGTGGCCAAAAAATGCTTTTTGCCATAACATTTCTTAAACATATAAACAATTTATTTTAATTGTTTAACCTTTACTAAATAATGCATTTAATCATCATAAAATGCCAAACTCATAAGATTTCATCACCAATAACCAAAACCCTCATCAAAAATCTGCATATACCTCATATAGGATTCTCAAGCCATAAAATCCTATTTTTCAATTTTCTTACTTCATATAACATATTTAATTTATTTACTCATAACTAGTCTATTTTTCATGAAAAATACCAAATTAGTACAAATAAATTTTCTTTTCTGGGATTTAGCAAAATATAGTTCCGTATTGAACATATTTTTTTTTTCAAAATTTTTAAAATTCATTTACTATTTTTCATATGGCCAAAACAGCCGAATATTTAGACATTTATCATAAACTGTACTTTTGTCCAAAAATTCCAAAATTTATAGAGTATACTTCTATTATATACATGTACTCCCAATAAAAATTTCACCAATTTTAGAGTTAACCACAAGGAGTTATAAGGGTTTACTTTTAAAATAGTTTTTTCTCATAAAATTCATAACTCCTAATCTATACATCCAAAAATCGCTATTTTTGGACACAATATAGAAAACTTATCAAATTATCATTTCAAATTCAGAATTTTTGAAGGTCATAAAAATTACGAAACTGAAAAACATAATAACCCTTAAAATCCCTTACCTCAAAAGAGCAGTACTTCTGACTGGAATATCGGATGAAAAGCCGAAGAAACCTTGCACTGAATAACAACTCTCGAAGTATCTAAATACTCACAAAAATACGCTTAATAATATAGGGAGAGAAAACTTATGTTTCTGGTGTGATTTTCAATTCTAACATAAGCACCTATTTATAGGAAAATGCTAGAATGCCAAAGGAGACTAAATTAATAAAATATAATATAATCTTTTCTTTCTTCCTACGCCTCCTCCACCAACCAAGCCAGCCATCTTGGACACAAATTGACAGCCCACATGTTGAAAACAAAAGTGGGTCCCACCCAATTTTAATAAAATTTATTTTCTTTTTCGAAACTTCAATAATTCATAGAAAATAGCCCGTTTGTCAAAAAAATACGAATTTTATGTCCATTCCACACGAAATCGAATTCTCTACAACTTTGTAGCTTTAAATTTTTTCAAATTCCAGACAGAAAATATCCGAAATCTATAAACGGATGATTTTTAATACCTCTAAAAATTCATAACAAATCAAACGTTAATTTTTAACTGTTTAAAATTTGTGGACATATATTAAACTTTTATATGTATAGCATATCCAAAAATTACAAAGATCCAACGGTCGGATTAACATTATAACTCACGCAATATGGCTTTAAGAACACCGATTTGATCTTTTAATACCTCCAATCCGACAAAATACTGATAAAACACCTTAACATTAATTCCTTCATTTATAACCACATAAATAAATCCATCATTTATATCCGCATCAAATAAATATTTCCTTATCATATAAATCAATAATTAATTATTCACAAATAATATTACAGAATCACAATAATGACAACCAGGCAGTTCCCAGGAAAGATGGGGCTTTCCGATAAGGATTTCTCCTTACTGGCGTGCAATTAGATGATTAAACATATCCTTGACAGAACTTTTTAGACATTGCAAATAATGCTATCTAATAATATTATTCAAATAATATGAAATATTGATATGATAATGGGAAATACTGTGCAGTGACAATTATTAAAACAACAATAATATAAAATATCAACGCAATAATTATTGAATCAATAAAATAAAATATTAAAGCAAGAATTACGGTAATAATTATTGAGTAGTGCCTTCTTACGTAAGAATCGATAATTCAAAAATCTTTATGCAATCACATGTACTACTTTATTCAACCACCCGTAATATTGTATTTTAACCACCAGGTAATCCAATAGTGTTAACGGTAACAACTACGCCGCTATTTATAAAAACTCAAACATGTCATTTTCTTCATCTGACAGTTATTCTGTTATGGGGCCCACAAATGGGTGCGCCGTCGTACGAATATTTCTCGACAACAAGAATATTCCACGACCAAACGAATATTCCCCGATAAAAATAAGTATTTTATAGCCACTTTCTTATTTTGAAAAAATTTCACATATCACCCTTAACTTTAACTTTTTATCAATTTGACTATTTACTAAATAGAAAATTTGAATACTTTTATTTCATAAAATTTGGGGTCTTATAATCTCTCTTCCTTATGAAATTTCGTCCTCGAAATTTACGTACCTGGTATTTCAAAGAGTTGAGAATACCTTGCTTTCATTTAAGATTCCATCTTCCCTATCATCATGATTTCTCCATTGCTCATCTCATGTATTTCAGATATCATTCTATAATATAGCTTCAAAACAAAGGTTAATTGACATATCACAATTTATCAACTTAAGTAAGAAAATTCAGCTTAGGTAGGACACACACTAGCGAAGGATATTACTCGTCTCTCCCTTCCTAATTCTAATCCGGGATCTCCGCCTTGGAGATCATATCCCTAAGCTCGATGCAAATGTGGCGCCCCCAAAATAGGTCCAATCCATCTAACCTATTCTGAGTCGCCAAATACATGGTACAAAAAACAACTACAACTTTATTACTACAATTGTCGTGCAAAATACAACAACACATATACTGTGAGTTTTAATACCAACTGTGACTCATGTCCCAACTATGGACAACACCTCACATTGATACATTACATAAAGGTACAGTAAAAAACTAATTTAGAAATTAAAATCTTTGGGAAGTGCTCAAGGAAACCTTCGTACATGGGAGGCCACGCGTCTAGGTTATGATAGATATCATATATCCACAGAATTATCCTTGGTTGACCCAATAGACCCCAAAGAAAAATGAGAAGATTACTATCATGTTTTTTCCAATGTGAGTCTTCTCTTGACATATAACTATCTCCACTGTCTCCAGTTGAAAATTATATTTCAAATAAACTCCAAGATCATATATGTAGTGCTCGTAGATATACTCAGCAAGTGGATGTGCACAACCCTGTCTTATGATAACACGAGGTTGTATATCATTAGACATCTTGTATGATAGTGGTAAAACACCTTTCCAATGTTTGATTTGCCTCATCTTATTTGATTCACCAAATATAACTACTAAATGATATATAAAATATAACATACTTTTTTATACTGTTTAGGGAGAACTTCTACCGCTAGAGACCACCGTTCTATTCCCCTGTTACCCCCGCTACACTCTTATTACCTGAAAGAAATTGTGAAGCAAAAGGGTGAGCTCAACTAGCCTAGCAAAGAATATCATGACTAAAGATAAATAAATTATCAATAGCCTTCATCAGTAATAAATCAGAGATTTAGAACATATGGTAGATGATAAAACTTTTCAACCATAGTTGCAGCGAAACGAGCAATCTATTAGAAGAGTTAAATAAACCATAAAGTCTATTATCTTCTCCATGTTAAAAGTCCACCAACAATATTTTATCCCTATAATATAAATCAACAGTTCATGTCCACATTTATGTGAATAACTCATAATCATATTTGTGGTTCTAAATTCCTTTTCTCATCCAGGACAAAGATAATTTTTATCACTTGTCTTTACCTGAAACATCAAAGATCATGGTTATACCAAATCATAGTTCATGTTCATAATCATACTAATAAATTCATCTTTGCACTATGGGCCAAAGATATTCATCAACAAGTCATCTTTGCACTACGAGCCAAAGATATTCAAAAATAGGTCATCTTTGCACTACAGACCAAAGATATTCAAACCATGCATCATCTTTGCACTCACAGCCAAAGATATTCAAAATAGTCATCTTTGCACTACGGGCCAAAGATATTCAAAAACAGGTCATCTTTGCACTACGGGCCAAAGATATTAAAAAACAGGTCATCTTTGCACTACGGGCCAAAGATATTCATATCTCAAAGAAATACATAATCATTTCAGAATTTATATAAACCATAATTATAACCATGTTGATCCTTTCACCTTTGCATTTACGCTAAAAATATTCAATTATAAATTTAATGGTCATGATCATACCAATCAACTATTCAACTTTGCACTACTGGTCAAAGAGAACCCATAGTCATGATCATACCAATAATCTACCCATCTTTACACTCATGTCAAAGACAAATTTCTTCACCAGGATTATAAAAATGTTATATATGATAATAAAAATAATATAATCAAAACATGGATTTAATTTCAAGAGTAAGATTCATAAATCAACGATAATTTGGTCAGAAAAAGAAACCAAATTTGTCATGAATAGTATCCCGTGAATAGTAACTCATGAATAGTAATTCATGAATAGTAACCCCGATATGAGCAAGGTAGAAATTCCACAATAAAATTCATACCAATATTTCGGTATAATGATATTGAAAGAATAACATTTCTTAAACATATAAAAAATTTATTTTAATTATTTAACCTTTACTAAATAATGCATTTAATCATCCTTAAATGCCAAACTCATAAAATTTCATCACCAATAACCAAAACCCTCATCAAAAATCTGCATATACCTCATATAGGATTCTCAAGCCATAAAATCCTATTTTTCAATTTTCTTACTTCACACAACATATTTAATTCATTTACTCATAACTAGTCTACTTTCATGAAAAATACCAAATCAGTACAAACAAATCTTCTTTTCTGGGATTTAGCAGAATATAGTTCCATATTGAACATATTTTTTTTTCAAAATTTTTAAAATTCATTTACTATTTTTCATATGGCCAAAACAGCCGAATATTTAGACATTTATCATAAACTGTACTTTTGTCCAAAAATTCCAAAATTTATAGAGTATACATCTATTATATACATGTACTCCCAATAAAAATTTCACCAATTTTAGAGTTAACCACAAGGAGTTATAAGGGTTTACTTTTAAAATAGTTTTTTCTCATAAAATTCATAACTCCTAATCTATACATCCAAAAATCGCCATTTTTGGACACAATATAGAAAACTCATCATATTATCATTTCAATTTTTTTCAGAATTTTTGAAGGTCATAAAAATTACGAAATTGAAAAACATAATAACCCTTAAAATTCCTTACCTCAAAAGAGCAGTACTTTTGACTGGAATATCGGATGAAAAGCCGAAGGAACCTTGCACTGAATAACAACTCTCAAAGTATCTAAATACTCACAAAAATACGCTTGATAATATAGGGAGAGAAAACTTATGTTTCTGGTGTGATTTTCAATTCTAACATAAGCACCTATTTGTGGAAAAATACTAGAACGCCAAAGGAGACTAAATTAATAAAATATAATATAATCTTTTCTTTCTTCCTATGCCTCCTCCACCAACCAAGCCAGCCATCTTGGACACAAATTGGCAGCTCACATGTTGAAAACAAAAGTGGATCCCACCCAATTTTTATAAAAATTATTTTATTTTCTGAAACTTCAATAATTCATAGAAAATAGCCCGTTTATCAAAAAAATACGAATTTTATGTCCATTCCACACGAAATTGAATTCTCTACAACTTTGTAGCTTTAAGTTTTTTCAAATTCCAGACAAAAAATATCCGTAATCCACAAACGGATGATTTTTACTACCTCTTAAAATTCATAACAAATCAGACGTTAATTTTTAACGGTTTAAAATTTGTGAACATATATTCAACTTATATATGTATAACATATCCAAAAATCACAACGATCTAACGGTCGGATTAAAATTATAACTCACGCAATATGGCTTTAAGAACACCGATTTAATCTTTTAATACCTCCAATCTAACAAAAAACTGATAAAACACCTCAACATTAATTCCTTCATTTATAACCACATAAATAAATCCATCATTTATATCCGCATCAAATAAATATTTTCTTATCATATAAATCAATTGTAAGACCCCGAATTTTATGAAATAAAATTATTCATTTTTTTTATAATTATTATTCAGTAAATGGTTAAATTGATAAAAGTTTAAAGTTATGGGTGAATTATGCAAATTTTACAAAAATCTGTGAAGTGGCTATAAAATATTCATTGTTGTGGGAGAATATTCGTTTGGTCGTGGAATATTCTTACGTTGGGGAATATTAAATGCGACGGTAGCAGACCATTTGTGGGTTCCATAATAGAATAATTGTCGGATGAAGAAAAAGACAAATTAAAGTTTTTATAAATAACGGCGTAGTGGTTACCGTTAACACTGTTGGAATACCCGGTGGGTAAAGTAAAAATGTCTGGCGTTGTTGCACATGAGGACCACGGTATTGCACCAATTATTGATTCTTACGTAAGAAGGCACTACTCGATAATTATTACGATAATTCTTATTCGATATTTTATTTTTGATTCAATGATTCTTTGCGTTAATATTTTATAATTGTCACTACACAGTATTTTTCATTATCAAATCAATAATTTATATTATTTGAATAATATTATTAGATAACATTATTGGTAATGTCTAGAAAGTTACATAAGGAGGAGGTTTGGTCACCTAATTGCTTGGCCAATGAAGGAGAAATTCTTATTGGAAAGCCCCCTCTTTCCTGGGAACTACCTGGTTGTCAATATTGTGATTCTGTAATATTATTTGTGAATAATTAATTATTGATTCATACGATGAGAAAAATATTTATTTTATGAGGATATAGATGGAGAAAATTTTTAATGTGACAATTGTTGAAAATTAATATTTTATCTTTTTCTGATAAAATAATTCAATTAAATGTATTATTTTAATAATATATTAATGATGATATTTTTACGATAAATATGGGATATATGAGTATATGTGGAGGAGTATTTTGTTACCAAAAATATTTAAAACATGTTAAACATGTCGGTGGACCCCATTTCTTGACTGAAATTTGATTATAGCTTGTAAAATCACCCGTTTGTGGATTTCGGTCAATTTATGTTTAGAATTTGGAAAAACTTTCTTCTGCAAAGTTGTAGAGAATTGAATTTCCTATAAAAACTCGCGAGATTCGAATTTTCTGATAAAAGGGCTATTTATTATGAATTATTGAAGTTCTGAAGCTCCGAAATAATTGATTTTTGGAAGTTTAAATTATTTTAAATTAGAAAAACGTTTTTTTTAATTTTTCTAGAAGGTTGGCATGTGTGAATTGCTGAGATTAAGATTTCAAGGAATACGTATAATATTTTTATATATATTAATATTATATTAAATTTTCTGCTTTGGTGTTCTAAGCAATTTCCTATAAATAGGTGCTTAGGTTATAATTGAAATTCACACCAGAAACTGAAGTTTTCTCTCTCTATATTAACGAGCGTATTCTTGTGAGTATTTTGAGTATACTTTGAATATTGCTATACGGTGCAAGTTCGTTCAACGTTATTCCAGTCAGAAGTACTGCTCTTTTGAGGTAAGGGATAATAAGGGATTTTAAGGGTTATTATTTCGAAATTCTTCTGAACCTTCAAAAATTCTGGAAAAATTTGAAATAATAATTTGATGAGTTTCGTTGATTGTGTCCAAAAATGGCGATTTTTGGATGTATAGATTAGGAGTTATGAATTTTATGAGAAAAGACTATTTTAAAAGTAACTGCTTATAACTCGTTGTGATTAACTCCAAAATTGATGAAATTTTTATTGTGAGTACATCTATATAATATCAGTATACCGTGTAAATTTCAGAATTTTTGGATAAAAGTAAAATTTATGATAAATGTCTGAATATTCGGTGGTTTTGGCCATGTGAAAAATAGTAAATGAATTTTAAAAATTTTGAGAAAAATATATATTCAATATGGGACTATATTCTTCTAAATCTCAGAAAAGAAATATTTTTAAAACTGATTTGGTATTTTTCATGAAAATGTTCTAGTTATAAGTAAATGAATTAAATATGTTATGTGAATTAAGAAAATTGGAAAATATGATTTTATGGCTTGAGAATTATATATGAGATATATGCAGATTTTTGATGAGGGTTTTGGCTATTGGTGATGAGATCTTATGAGGTTGGCATTTTAAGATGATTAAATGCATTTATTAGTAAAGTGTAAACAATTAAAATAAATTGTTTAAGTTTAAGAAATGATTAAAATATTGTGGTAGTATTAATAATATTAGATTATGAGATTATTAAGTGATTTATAACATTTTGATTAAGTTGTTATGAAATCATTGATTTATGAATCTTACTCTTGAGATTAAATCTATATGTTGATTATATTAGTTTTTATATAACATTCTTATAACCCTAATGATGATATTTCTCTTTGACTTGAGTGTAAAGATGGATAGATTATTGGTATGATCGTGACTATAGGTTCTCTTTGGCCAGTAGTGCAAAGTTGAATTGTTGACTAGTATGATCATGACCATTGAATTTATAATTGAATATCTTTAGCTTAAGTGCAAAGGTGAATTGATCAACATATATGGTTATAATTATGGTTTATATAAATTCTGAAATGATTATATATTTCTTTGAGATATTAATATATTTGGTCTGTTGAGGAATATCTTTGGCCTGTAGTGCAAAGATGAATTGTGGATGAATATCTTTGGGTCGTAGTGCAAAGATGACCTGTTGTTGAATATCTTTGGCACCAGAGTCAAAAGATGACTTGTTGATGAATATCTTTGGCTGTAGCAAAAGATGACTTGTTGATGAATATCTTTGGCAGTAGTGCAAAAAGATGAATTTATTAGTAGGATTATGAACATAAAGCGTGATTTGGTATAACCATAATCTTTGATGTTTCGTGATGAAAATTATCTTTGTCTGGATGAGAAAAGGAATTTAGAACTACAATTACGATTATGAGTTATACATGTGATTGTGGGGGAATTGTTGATTGATGTTACTGAGGGATAAAACATTGTTGATGGATTTTAACATGGAGAAGATAATAGACTTTATGGTCTATTTGACTCTTCTAATGGATTGCTTGTTCACCGCAACTATGGTTAAATTTTTTATCATCTACCATATGTTCTAAATCTACGATTTATTATCGATGAAGGCTATTGATAATTTAATTATCTTTAGTCATGATATTCTTTATCGAAAGCTAGTTGTGCTCACCCTTTTTGCTTCACAATTCCTTTCTGTGTAATAAAAGTGTAAGTGGGACAATGAGAATAACGGGGGAATAGAGCGGTGGTCTATAGATGTTGAGGGTGAGGTGAATTCAACTTTGGAATGGTGTTTTGTCACTATTATACAAGATGTTTAATGACATACAACCTCGAGTCATCATAAGACAGGGTTGTGCTCATCCACTTGCTGAGTATATCTACCAGCACTATCTATATGATCTTGGAGTCTATTTGAGATATAACTCTCAATTAGAGACAGTGGAGATAATGATATGTCAAGAGAAGACTCACCATTGGGAAGAATATGATAGTAATCTTCTAGTTTTTCTTTGGGGTCTATTGGGTCAACCAAGGATAATTCTGTGGCCATATGATATCTATAATAACCTAGACGCATGGCCTCCCTTGTATGAAGGTTTCCTTGAGTACTTCCCAAAGATTCTAATTTTTAAAACAGTTTTCGAATATACCTTTATGTAAGGTGTCATTGTGATGTGCTACAGTTGGTATATATTTGTATCCAAACTCACAGCATATGTGTTGTTGTATTTTGTACGACAATTGTTGTATTAAAGTTGTAGTTATTTTCTGTACCATGTATTTGGCGACTCAGAATGGGTTGGATGGAATGGACCTATTTTGGGGTCGTTACATCAATAATTAATTATTCACAAATAATATTACAGAATTACAATAATGACAACCAGACAGTTCCTAGGAAAGAGGGGGCTTTCCGATAAGGATTTCTCCTTCTTGGTAGCTTGATTAGATGACCAAACCTCTCCTTGATGTAACTTTCTAGACATTAACAATAATGCTATCTAATAATATTATTCAAATAATATGAATTATTGATCTGATAATGGGAAATACTGTGCAGTGACAATTATGGAAACAACAATAATATAAAATATCAACGCAACAATTATTGAATCAATAAAATAAAATATTGAGCAAATAATTCGTAATAATTATTGAGTAAAGGCTTTACTTACGTAAGAATCAATAATTCAAAAATCTGTGTAACAATCGTGTGTCTTCTTTGTGCAACCACCCGTACATCGTATTTTAACCACCAGGTAATCCAACAGTGTTAATGGTAACAACAACGCCGTTATTTATAAAAACTCAAACTTGTCGTTTTCTTCATCCGACAGTTATTCTGTTATGGGGCCCACAAATGGTTGCGCCGTCGTACGAATATTCCCCGACAACAAGAATATTTCACGACCAAACTAATATTTCCCGATAACAATAAGTATTTTATAGCCACTTGCTTATTTTGAAAAAATTTCACATATCACCCTTAACTTTAACTTTTTATCAATTTAACTATTTACTAAATAAAAAAAATGAATACTTTTATTTCATAAAATTCGGGGTCTTACAATGTAAGTATATATAGATGATATGATTGTTAATAGCTGGTCAGTTCGGGAACATCTGGATGATTTAGAGGACTACTTTCAGACTGTTCGACATTATAACATTCGGCTGAATCTAACAAAGTGTACTTTTGGCCTCAGATCAAGAAAGTTCCTCAGGTATTTGGTGAGTAAGCGTGGAATTGAGGCAAATCAAGAGAAGATCAATGCAATCTTAGACATGAAATCTCCCCAGTCTTTCAAGGATGTACAATGTTTGACGGGTTAGATTGTGGCGCTAAGGAGATTTATGTCTAAGTCAGCGGAAAGGTGTTTGCCATATTTTTACACTCTGAAGGGGCCAAAGAATGAGAAGACGTTTCAGTAGACTTCGAAGTGTGAAGATGCGTTCCAAGGGATCAAGAAATATTTGTCCTCGGTACCATTATTGATGAAGTCGATCCCTTAAGAACCCTTCTACTTGTACTTGGCGGCTAGTTCACTAGCTTAGAGCAATTTTGGTACGAGAGTGGGAGGAAACAGTTTCCCAACTATTATGTTAGTCATGCCCTTCGGGGTGCGGAGACCCAATACCCGAACCTAAAAAAATTTGCATACACGTTGATAATTTCCAGCAAGAAGCTTCTGCATTATTTACTGGGTCGGTTGATAGTGGTGTATACAGATCAGCCATTGAAGAAGGTATTGCACAAACCAGACGTATCGGGGCGACTTGTTGCTTGGGCTATGGAGTTGACACAATTCTCTTTAGAGTACTACCCACTAAACTAATTATTATTTTAAAATTGGGTCATTTCGTTTAAAAAAATAAATTGACGTTATTTTTTTATCGACAAAACTAATGAATTAATCACTGTAGTTGGCACGTTTTACTGATTATACCATTGAACTTTTAATTTTTCAAATTACCCCATTAAACTAATTAATATTTTGAAATTTGGTCATTCTGTTAAAAAAATTAAGCAACTTTAATTTTTTATCTATATGGATCTGGAAAAGAAATTCATAAATATAAAATATTACTTATGTGGCAAAAAAAATAATAAAAAACTTGAAAGTGAAAGCAAAAATATAAAAAATTTGGGTACTCTAATCTCAAATATTTATCAATAAAAAAAACTTTCTCGCGAATGAAAAACATTACATTAGCAGTAGAAATAAAAACGCGGTAATTGACAACAACAACAATAACAACATTTTGCATCTGACTCTGAATTATCTCTGCATCCATTCGTAAAAATTCAAGCTCATACCAAATCATAAAAGCAATCCCAACAAAATTAACTTAACCAAATATTACTATCATATGTATATATATATATATATATATATATATATATATATATATATATATATATATATATACACACATATACACATAGATATATATAGAAAGATCGGGGAAGGAGTGGATCTTGTGGAGGCGATCGAGAGTGAATGAGAAGAGTTCGGAGACATAAGGTTGCTGATAGTTGGAGGTGAGAGGGAGGAAACCTACTGCAACACCATTTACTTCATCTGTTGTTGTTGTTGGGGATTCAGACTCTATTGTTATATCTAATGCTGAACTTTAAAGCTCAATTCAATATTTTGGGTATTCGAATTTAGGAATATTCATAGATTTTAGAGAGAGAAAATACACAGATCTATTTGATCTGGAAGAAGGGGGAGAAGAGAAAGATAAGAGGAAGGAAGAGAAAGAATAAATCAAATTTGTTTTTTTTTCTTTTTTCTTTTTTACGTCCACGTAAGATAAAAACTGAAACGATTTAACAGTACTCATAAGGCAAAGATAACAGAATGACTCAATTTCAAAATATTAATTAGTTTAATGGGGTAATTTGAAAAATTAAAAGTCCAATGGTGTAATCAGTAAAACGTGCCAACTACAGTGGTTAATTCATTAGTTTTGTCCATAAAAAGTTAACGTCCGTTTATTATTTTTAACAGAATGACCCAATTTTAATATAATAATTAATTTAATAAAATAATTTGAAAAAATAAAAATTTAATAACATAATCAATAAAACATGTCAACTAAAATGTGTATTTCATTAGTTTTGCCGATTTCGTATTGTTGTTTAATGTTTACACAAAAAGAATATATGGACTCCTAAATCAGCTAGTTGGAGTTCCTTCAAGATCAGGCCGTGATAGTTACTCGTTACTTTTTTTAATACTTTCGTGAAGAAATATGTCTTTTAATTTAAGAGTCCTTCTAGGGGGGACATTTTTTAGTAACATTTCTAGTGACATTTTTTTTTGGTTTTTTTTTGTACCTCCCAAAAAATATATAGTGTTTATTCCAACTAGAATTTTTGTAAAAAACAGTGTTTTAGGTGTAATTTGAATACATGCAAAAAATAGGGTCTGTACAGTCTGTACAACTCTATTTCTTGTATGTATCCAAATTACACCTAAAACACTATTTTTTACAAAAAAATTAGTGGGAATAAATACTATACATTTTTTTGAGAGTTATTACAAAAAAAAAAGCAAAAAAAACAAAAAATGTCGCTGAAAATGTCAGCTCATCAATGTCGCCCTAGACTTATTGTTAATTTAATTATTATTATAGCGCCATCAAATGCAGTTGCCATTAATTATCATAACATATAACGATAAATTTGTGTCAATTTATATGAATACATAGGATAAAAAAAGAATTAAAAAAAACAACTCGCACATTATTATTCTACGTTAGTCGCAATCCAAATTTGTTAACGTCTTTAGTAGTTTGGCGTTCGTGCTTGCACAAACTTTATATAAAATTTATATTTTTCAAATTTATATATTATATGCATATATAAACTTGAAAATAATAAATATCATTTAATAGGTCCATTAGTTCCCACATATATATGATTTCAAACAAATTATGATATATATATATATATATGAGTTTCATCCACAACAATCGGTTGCTGTCCCTACAAGAAAAATGATATTAAATAAATATCATTTAATATCATTTAACATGCACACTCATGTTATATATATATATAACATGAGTGTGCATCATATATGATTATTCGGGAATTGAACAAGGATACATGCAAAAACAAATTTACACAACTTGAGATCGACTACCCAAAAAGGCATGGTATATTGTTGCCATCCTACATATTTTAACTGACACCAACCTAAAGACAATAGATTCCTAGGGGTAGAATATAAATATACACCTTTGTTCAGTTACACTGTGGTATCATGCCTTTTCTGAAAATAACTTGCCTCAGCTCTATCGAAATTCCTTTTCTTTTTGTATCCATACATCAAGGTAATTTAATCAAAGTTTAGGTTTCTTTTTCATTTCATTTAAGCTTCTCAAAGCTGGGCTTAAATTGGCTTATTTTCTCACTTTTTCACAAAAAACTATTTTTGACACTTTTCCATTTCTCCAGTTTTGGCTACTTGGATAGTCTAAACATGTGTATTTTAGTTTTTTAAGGTTACTTTTATCATCATCTCACTTTACTTGGTCATCTAGCCAATTTTAACCTATTAAAACTCACTTTAGGCTCGATAATAGATCCTAACTTGATTTTCTTACTAGCTTTGGTCATTGCAATGATTAGGAATCATCACAAGCATGAGTTAACAATTTTATATGAGTTCATTATAGTCTTATAAGATCAGGCACTAAAGGTCACCCAAAACAGTCCACTTTTGGGCTTAAAATGTGATTTTTCATAAGTTTAATGCTTAAAACAGTTTACGCTTGGTTTCTTTAGCTTGTGTAGCTTACTTATGTCATATTATGACTATTGAAACTTGCCCACATGGTCCAGGTATGAGAATTCTATACTTAGGTCTTAGTTGCCACTTAAAGCTTACTTTTCATGGCTTTTAAACATGAAATTTGGCCAAAACACAACATAGACCACAACTAAGTTAAGGAACACCTTTTAAATGATATGTGTAGACAATATAGGGACTCCATACTGTCTCAAAACTTCAATTGCAAAAATTTTCTATAATAGTTTCCATATAGGCATAGATTTGACTATAATTTCATAAACAGTCCACATGTAGGCAAAAGAAACCTTTAGGCATTCGAACAACTTTTAAATCATGATAATAAAATAACCCTATATCCATTATATCCATTATCATGCTTGTATCAGTTAACCATCATTCAAGATTGATCCAGCCTCCAAGCCTCTATATTTTTTTTGGTTATTGTTGTTGATAAGGTTCTTCAAAACTCTGTTAGACTACAAATTTTATAGACAAGATGTTTTAGATGGACGTGGAACAAGAGTCTCTCATCTTGTTAGTTGATTGCGAAATTGGTGTTACTAAGTGCGATTATTTTGTAATGGGGACATTTAGCGAAGGAGTTTAAAATCCATTACACGCCTTGATCATTGATTTGTATTATTCAGATCACATTTTTGTCATTTTGACAAGGATTGGTATTTGTCTATGAAGACTGTTGAAGCACCTTTACTTCTATAACAGTTAACTATTTAAACAAATATAACAAGTATTCAATGAACCATAGTCAATCAATTTTTGTCTGTTTGGCTACTTTAAACTGAGGTCAAATTGTGGTATTATCCATAAAGAATGGTTAGTCATGTATTTGTGTTTTTTTTTTTTGGCATTATTTAGAAAAATCTATAATCATCAGAGGAATGAGCAGTCCTATATATTTGCAACTTAAAAGTGAACTTAAATATGATTTTCAAAAATGTTCCTAACTCATTGATATGCTTTACAAGCTACATTAAAGATTTTCAAATTCATAGGAAAATAAGGCATTGAACCAAAAGTTATGAAAAAAAAAATAAATTCAATTAACCCTACCAACAATCCATATAATCAAGATACCCAACCCAATACCCACAAACACAAAGCAAATTCAATTAACCTAATAAAAAAAGGGACATAATACCTCAGATAGCGAGATTGACAATCAATGGGCGAGGCGGTGGCGGAATAGACGAGGCAGTGGCGGTGGCTAGCTTCTCCTTCTTCTCCCCCTTTCTCCCTCTTCTCTCTGTCTAAGGAGAGGTTTGGTCACCTAATTGCGCGCCAGTAAGGAGAAATCCTTATTGGAAAGCCCCAACTTTCCTAGGAACGGTCTGATTGTCATTATTGTGATTCTGTAATATTATTTGTGAATAATTAATATTGATTTATATGATAAGGAAAATATTCATTTTATGTGGATATAGATGGAGAAAATTTTTAATGTGACAATTGTTGAAAATTGATATTTTATCTTTTCTGATAAAATAATTCATTTAAATATATTATTATATTATAATAATATAATAATGGTGATATTTTTACAATGAATGCGGGATATATGAGTAAATGAGGAGGAAGAGTATTTTGTTACTAAAAAGATTTAAAACATGTTTTTCATGTTTGTGGACTCCATTTCTTGACTGAAATTTGATTATAGCCTGTAAAATCGTCCGTATGTGGATTTCAGTAATTTTTTGTTTGGAATTTAGAAAAACTTTCTTCTGCAAAGTTGTAGAGAATTGAATTTCCTATGGAAGGACATAAGATTCGAATTTTTCTGATAAAAGGGCTATTTATTATGAATTATTGAAGTTCTGGAATAATTGATTTTTGAAGTTTTAAATTTTTTTTAAAAGAATAACGTTTTTTTCATTATTGGTGGGCCCTACATGTGTGGTAAATGAGCTGAAATCAGATTTCTAAGGTGGGCGTGAAAATTTTATAAATATATCAATATTTTATTAAATTTTCTACTTTAGTGTTCTAAGCAATTTCCTATAAATAGGGTGCTTATGTTAGAATTAAAAATCACACCAGAAACTAAAGTTTTCTCTCTCTATAATATCGAGCGTATTTTTGTGAGTATTTTGGTACTTTGAGTGTTGTTATACGGTGCAAGTTCTTTCAGCACTATATCCAGTATTCTAGTCAGAAATACTGTCTTTTCAAGGTAAGTGATGTTATTTTTTTTTATAAATGATATTATTTCTTTCAATGTCATTATGCCGGAATATTGGTAAGATTTTTCTTGTGAAATTCTTGTCTTTTAGTGTCGGAGTTACTATTCACGTATACGGCACTATTCACGAATACGACACTATTCACAAAAAAATTAAATTTTCGTTTTTTATCCAAGATATCTATTATGGATACTAGCTTTGATTGTATCCATGTTTTGATCTTCATTCTTGAATTTTACTCCACTATGGTTATTTATGAAGTATTTTTGAATTTGGATAGTTTAAAGTACGAATACTTAATATTTATTCTTTTGTTTCACTGGATTCGTTTTCTTTAAAATATTTTTCATCATCTTCAGTCCTAAATGATGATATAACTGAATATCTTTGGCATGTAGTGCAAAGATAAATGTTTTTTTGATGAATATCTTTGGCCCGTAGTGCAAAGATGAACAGGTGTTTAGATGAACATGACCAACTGATGAATATCTTTGGCATGTAGTGCAAAGATGGCTATTTAATTCAAGATGTATATTGATTGATGTTACAGGGATAAAATATTGATGATGGACTTTTAAATTCATATATAGAAGATAATAGATTTTATTCTCTACTTAACTCTTCTAATGAATTATTATTTTTGCTGCGAATATTGATTTAAAACTTGTTGTCTATTGTATTCTATTAGATTTTTTCCTGTTGAGGACTAACGATAATTTGTTCTATATTATCTTAGTCATAATGTTCTTCTTGGGCTAGTTGAGCTCACCCTTTTCCTTTTTGTTCCATTTTTCTTCTCGGGGAGGCGAGAATGTGGTAGTACTAGTCGGGTTGTGGAATGATGGTTCTAGAAGTTGCTTTAGTAGTCCTCACTATTTTATAAAATAGTGTATCAATAATTATAATGAGGACTTATTTGAGTGTGGATATTGTCTAGATGACAATATTTGTATTTAAACTCACAGTTTAAGTGTTGTCGTATTTTGCACGACAATTGTATTAATAAAGTTGTAGTTGTTTCTGTACCATGTATTTGGCGACTTAGAATGGGTGTTGTATACCTATTTTGGGGGCGTCACAGTTGGTATCATAGCTTAGAGATATAATCTCTTGCGGAGATCGGGGAATAGAACTAGGAGGGGAGAGACGAGTTAATCCTTCACTAGTGTGTCTTACCTAAGCTTATTTGTTGATTGGTCAGAATATAGGGATATTGTGTGATATGTTAATTTCTTTAATTAACCCTTGTTTTATGGCAGTATTTGAGAATGGCAACTGAGAATGTTAACAGTGGAGTAAATGAGACCGTGGAGACACCTTTACTCACCAATGATGAGAACGTGCAATAGGCCGGCAATGTTCCTCCTGTAAACAACACCACTGAGCAGACGATGAACGACGAGATGTTTAGAAGTTTTTTTCAATTCATGAAAAATCAGACGAGGGAGACTCGTGTACAAAATATAGGTGGAAATAATAGTAATGCGCGACTTGTCACAACCAAAACAGTTCAAAGAGTTGGGACCACCAGAATTGCGGGAAAGCCAGATCCGATCAAGGCGGAAACGTGGGTCAAACAAATTACCAAGATATTTGATGTCTTGGGATGCACGGAGGAACAGAAGGTACCATTCGCCACCCTTATGTTCCGTGGCGAGACAGACTACTGGTGGGAGTCTGTGAAGTGTACCCAGCCTGCCGCACTCAGCATATCTTGGGAAACGTTTTAGAAACTTTTCAATGACAAGTACTTTTGTTTTTTATCCAAGATATCTATTATGGATACTAGCTTTGATTGTATCCATGTTTTGATCTTCATTCTTGAATTTTACTCCACTATGGTTATTTTTGAAGTATTTTTGAACTTGGATTGTTTAAAGTACGAATCCTTAATATTTGTTCTTTTGTTTCACTGGATTCTTTTTCTTTAAAATATTTTTCATCATCTTCAGTCCTAAATGATGATATAACTGAATATCTTTGGCATGTAGTGCAAAAGATGAATGATTTTTCCGATGAATATCTTTGGCCCGTAGCAAAGAAGATGAGCGGTGTTTAGATGAACATGACCAACTGATGAATATCTTTTGCCTGTAGTGCAAAGATGGCTATTTAATTCAAGATGTATATTGATTGATGTTACATGGATAAAATATTGATGATGGACTTTTAAATTCATATATAGAAGATAGTAGATTTTATTCTCTACTTAACTCTTCTAATGAATTATTATTTCCGCTGCGAATATTGATTTAAAACTTGTTGTCTATTGTATTCTATTAGATTTTTTCCTGTTGAGTACTAACGATAATTTGTTCTATATTATCTTAGTCATTGTAGACACTCAAAATTTTTTGTACGCTTGTCAATAACATTACAGGAGGACAGATTCGTCTTTCAAGAGCGAACCCTGGAAGACAGTTCATGTCCGTTTCGGATACTAACGGAAGTTCAGCATCAACCCCGGAACACACACTGGGAGTAACAATTTCAACCTCGGATATAACCCTGAGGCATGCAGATCCAATACAGGAACACACACCGGAGTAGACCGATTGATCTCGGAGATAACCCCGAGGTATCCAGTCTCAATCATGGGAATAGCCACCAACCTTGGTGATAACCCCAAGGAATGCAGTTTCGGCGATAACCCCGGAAATGCTTGTTTCAAATACAACCAGCTTCAATCTCGGCGCTCACAAGCGAGATACTCAGTAGCAACCCGGAGATAACACCGGGAGGACATGCACACCTCAGAGATGACACTGAGGACCTTCAACAATGGCAGTAGTCCAATCTCAGTGAAGCCCTGAGCAACGTCTGCTTTATCAGCCCAAACCGGCGATAACACCAGTGAGGGGCAACATCGTCATCTCGCCAACGTGATGCCACGCCACGTCGTCTCAATAATTCATATACACATCTCTACACAATGATGTCCCACAAGAATCAAGGAAAACCAATCCCGAGTGACTATTGTGCGGGGTAACGGATGGAATTTGAAGCTTGAAGACCGGAGGGCATCGTCCCATCTTCAATGACTTCGTACAAACTCTAATCCCATGCTAGTGTACAACTCTCGACAAAGGCGGTCCGAAATAGGTCCTGTATACCTCAATCGGATGCCCGGATTGCACTTCTGAAAGTTCAACCGGATATTACAGTGCCCGAGTGCACGTACTACGAGACGACCCAACCTGAAAAACCCAGGGCAACCTGGGTAGCCTTTGGTACACCTGCGGCTCAGCCGCAGGTACACCTGCGGCTCCACGCTCTATAAATAGAGGGCTTGGGGTGGCCATTTTGTAAGAGAAAACGGCGAGGAAGCCCTGCCCAATTTGCTCTGTACTCACCCCATATTAAGTGCTTTCTCATTTTAAACACCTGTGAGCTCATATATAGCTACTTTTGTACCTACAAAAGCCAGTGTTTACCCACTTTAAAGATATAGAAGTCTTCTTCTATGTTCCCAACGTATAAGCCTTCTCACACACTTTAAAGTCTTTCTCTTCATCTTTACACACCCTTCTTCACGTTGAGAGTGCGTGTTGCGTGTGTTTGCCGGACTTGATCCGTGGTTTTATTTTCGATTTGTATATACATATATATTTATATATATATATATATATGGACTAACATTATCGAGTTATGCCTCGATTGAGCCTGAACTTGATGCAGGGCGTTTATTTGCTTATATATATATATATGAATGTGTGTCGAACTTTGTTCGATGAGCCTGAACTTGATGCAGGCGTTTATGACTTTAATATATATATATATATATAAAGCGATAAACGCTCGGATGTAAAATCACGCTCGGATATATATATATATATATATATATATATATATATATATATTAACCGTGTGTGGGACTACATTCGATGACCTGGATTTTACATCCAGAGCGTTTATCGCTTTTATATATATATATATATATATATATATATATATATATATATAATTTTCATCCCACACAGAGTTCACTCAAGTGGTGGTTGATCGCTTTCTGACTTTCTTTACGTTTAAATCTGCATGGAGTTCACTTACGTGGCAGTTGATTGCTTTGTAAAGCTTTATTTACATTTTGTCCCACTTTGGAGTTTCCTCCGTGGTGGTTGATAGCATTACAACTTTATTTACATTTCGTCCCTTTGGAGTTTCCTCCGTGGCGGTTGATACTTTTCTGACTTTATTTACATTTCGATCCCCATGGAGGTGCTTCGTGGTTGGTGATCATATGCGTATATATATATTTCTGACTTTTATATATATACATGTTTCTTTGCTTTCATACAAATTGCGGTATCATATGCTTTAGGAATCATGTGATCACAGATTCACTATTGGATCTAGATTCGGTTCGTGATGGACATTTTCAAATTGTAGCGACTTGTAAATTATTTTTTGCGATTATCCGATTTTCCTCAGATGGTTTCCATACCCATGCGAAAGTCAGCATTATTTTGTACATTATTTTCGCACGGATGCCTCGCATCTGTAAAATAAAATCAATCAAGTCGAACACTTAATAAAATGGGAGTGTAAAAGGTCTCAATTACTATTGAGCATCAGGGTTTGAAAAACCTTTTTTTATATAAAATATCATTGCTATATCTTGCTAAAAACTGAATTTTTACATAAATTCAAACCCTATGTATATAGGTGCAAACGAGGCCTCGCACTACTTCCAAATAACAGCACATTGACCCCCACACACACACACATTCAGATAATAGTTTCTTGAAAAGAGGCGGTCATCGTGGTAACACGGATGTCGAGGGTGCCTAACACCTTCCCTCGCATAACCAAGTCCCGGACTTACTAATGAATCTCGGTTTCACCGATCCGTTTAGCGATGTCACATCCTTTGGAATTGATGTGCAAACCTTTTCTCGATTGTGTTGGTATAACCATTTAAAAAACCAATGGCGACTCTTAGCAGGTTTTATAAATCGACATTATACATATCGGACCTTTTCACTTGTTTTTTCAAACAAATCCCACCTAAAATGAGAACACCAAAGAACAAGTAACGGAAGGGACAATTAAAAATCCAAGCGTCGGCGAGGTGGCGACTCTGCTAGGGACTCCAGTAAGAGGACTTACGCCGCTATTACAATTTTTTCAAAACTGTTATCTGCTTATGTGTGAATGTTGCATTTACATTTAATGAATGTGTACGAATGCATTTCCTTATTGCACTTAGTACTTCGCACCATAGTTTCTTGTGATATTAGTGCTTTGCACCATATCTACTTGTGATATTAGTGCTTCGCACATGTCATCATTTCCATACGGTGAGATGCAATATATGTGAATGTATGTTATGTGGTCCCTCCAACAGGAGGCTATCCCATCGGTGTTTGATTACTGGACTCGTGGGAAGGCCCGATTCCCCGAGGCTCGGAAAGGCACCACCAAATTCGCTCAGGTTGAAAAGATGGATTAATTTCCGATTGAGTAAATTGCGATGATTTAGGAACCTTCATGCCAAAAAGCCGCGAGAGTAACCTAAGATAGGTCAGCCTCTGATAAACCCAAAACGGAGGAAAGTCTCTTCATGCTTTCTCATTTCAATTACTTGTAAACACAATTACTTGTAATATCATTCCATATCTATCTCCATGTAATGAGAAATATGAAGAAATTTGTACACATACATACTTTAATTAAACATGCTACAAACAGCTGACATCCGTTTTTTCAAGATAAAATTCCTAAAATGGGCACATCACATAACATGTTGTTATACACATTCCCTAAAGACTAAACTATGCAAGTCTTTTGCAGGGAACCAATTGGACCTATTACCCGGTCAAAATCCAAAAAGGCTTCAGGCCTACAGTCAATCATGTCGTCATCTGACCAGACTGACCTTAATCCAGTTTCTCGTAAAGAATTCGACGGATTAAGCAAACAAATTACAGATTTGGTTATTCTACTCAAAGAACTACACCAGTCTACCTAGGGTCAAAAAATACCCATACATGTTGAGTCCTCTACACAAGGGGGAAACCAGGTCATTACAATACCTGAACTGCAGTTGGATACAACCAACAAAACTCATGATGTTGCCCATCCCACTAGAGATCCAGACACCGGTGACATCAAAAAGAAAGTCCTCCAAATGGAAGAGACCCTTCGTGCTATCAAAGGAATTGGAGCACACGGGAGTGTTTCATATGCTGACCTTTGTATATTCCCTGGTGTTCATTATCCAGAAAAATTTAAAACTCCTGACTTTGAAAAATATGATGGGTTAGGAGATCCTTATACATATTTAAAGGTGTTTATTGGAGAACTTAGATCTTATGCAGAGGATGAAAAGGGTGAATGCAATTTGTTCCAAAAGAGTCTATTTGGAGAAGCTTGGTTAAGTGGTACACAAGATTAGACAACTCAAAGATCCATAGTTGGGAAGAGCTATACATGCATTCCTCACTCAATCTGACTTCCGGTCTCGGATGGCTCTGATCGATATCAAATTAACAAAATCAAGAAACAGTCTAACGAGTCGTTCAGAGAGTATGCTCAAAAGTGGAGACGCCTGGCTGCCCAAGTTAGTCCTTCCATGATGGAATCAGAGATAGTCATGACTTTCATAGACATACAAGAAGCTCATTTCTATGAAAGAGTTTTAGCCGGCATCGGCAAACCATTTTCCGAAATGGTAAAACATGGGAGATGGTGAGATGGGTTTGAAGTCCGAGAAAGATTCAAGACCTAAGGCGCCCTTAAAGTTGTTCACGATCACATCAATCCAAATTATGGAAACAACCCCGGAAGGTCCATAAAAAGAAAGAGGAAGATGTTTCCACGATACTTTGAGGTCAAAAGGCAATCCAAACATGCCTATTCAAAGGAGAAACTACACTCCCTTTCAAGCACAAATCTGCGAACCTCCAATACCAAAAGGTGGAGAAGTCAAAGCGCCTCGAGTGTTCACACCCTTAGGGAAACCCTCGAGAACATTCTCAATCTTCCGACAACACAGAAGAAAATTACATCTTCTTCCACCACCCCGACCCTAATGGGCCGGGGTTTCAATGTCTTTTCGAGAAATGTGCTTATCATGTAGGGGCACTGGACATGATACTTTCGAGATTGTTGGGCCTTGAAACACAAGATCCAAGACCTAATAGACAACGGTGAGATCGTGGTCACCAAACCAGATCAACCTCACGTTCAAGACAACCCTCTTCCTCAACACAAAGAAGAAGAGGTCAACATGATCAATTGGAGCAATGGACAGAATTCCAATTTTAACTGTGAATCTTCCCAGACCCTCAAAGACGGTGTTGACAAATGGGATTATGCCAAGTTCCAGTTCACAATGGAACGAAAGATGAAAGCTTTATGCAAACAAATTGAACAATTGGCAGAATTGGTGACTTATCAGCATTAAGTGACACATTAATTAATCAGCCAAGAGCATGCCATTCTCCTACCTCTTGTCATGAATATTCCCTCGTCACTTTCAGAAAATGAAATGCTGGAAGACAAAGTGACAAAGAGAGCGAATGCCAAAGCCCATCGGGATTTTTCCAATAAAAGGGAATTCACATATCTAGGCCAACCTATGGAGGAAATCCTTTAGATGTTAATCAATGAAGGAAGGATCAGTTCCCTTCTACCTCCAATCAACCCCCGTTTAGGGCGGTACAACTCTGATAGAGTATGTCAATATCACTCCCTTTCTCGCGGTCACAGCACAGAAGAATGTTGGGCACTCTGCCACCTCATCCAAAATCTAATTGACAGTGGTGTCCTACACATAGAGGACGATGATACTGTGTTACGTGCAAGTGAGAGTCTGTGTCCTACTAAGTGGAAGAGTGTGGTAGCGATCATATCCACTTTGGCGATGGGCTAACATGATTACTCACAATGCCAATAATTCAACTCGAGGGAAGCAACAATCCTTTGAAAGTAGTTTTCGAGCCAATCAACTTGCCGTCACGAGCACAATACCTATTGTTAGCTTGCAATGAGGTTAGTGGAATTATGGAAAAGGTGAAGGATCCACCTAACATACCACTGCTACAGTGTCAAAGGAAAATCCACTGTATCTTCCCCAACGGGTGATGAAGTCTACCACCAAATCAAAGGGGAAAATACCCATGGAGAAGATTGAAAACTTCCTCCGCATTATGGGTCATCACGAAGCCAAAGTGGTTTTAAGCTTGAGAGAAGCTCCACATCAGATTTCAATTTTGGACTTAGTCCTAACTTCCGAGGATCACCGGAAGATCTTACTAAAGGTTTTGGAAGAAGCTTATCTACCAACATCAGTTGATACAGAAAAATTTCAACATCTGGTTGATCACATTTTCAACAACAATGTGATATCCTTCACTGATGATGACATTCCGCCCGAAGGGACCAATCATTGCAAATCGTTGCACATTGCGGTCTTGTCCTCCGGATACATGCTAGCTGGAGTCTTGATAGATGGAGGTTCATCTCTAAATATCTGTCCATACGCTACCTTGGTGAAGATGAATATCAATCTCAACCGAATCCGGAGTAGCCATACCATCATCAAAGCTTTTGATGGAGCCCGTCGGAATTCGGTCGGAGTAATTGAACTGCCAATTAAAATTGGTCCCCATAAATTTTGCGTATCCTTCCACGTACTCAAGATAGATTTGGGAACCTGCTCTTGGGACGACCATGGATTCATAGGCAGGGGTAGTCCCCTCCACCCTTCATCAACAGTTAAAATACATTATCAATAACAGCCTAGTCACCGTAAACGTTGAGCCAGAGTGTCCTACACAAAGTGACATGCCATTCATCAACGCTAAGGCAGATGTTGAACCGGTCAGTTTTCATGCCTTGGAAGTAAGCAATACCCAATACCATGCAATTGGAACGCCACTTCTCGAACCCAAGATTTCCGCCGAAGTAATGTCGGCTACTCAAGAAATGATGTTATTGGGTCATAAGTCGGGACAAGGGTTGGGTAAAGATCAACAGGGTATCAAATACCCAATTCAATTAACCAGGCAAATTAGAACAGCTGGACTAGGCTATTCTGCCAGTTCTAGTCATAGGAATCCTCATAAGCATCAGCATATTCCTTCAGCTTCAAACGCGCGGCATTTATCTTTGTCTTCAAAATCTGAGTTCGCACAACCTCCTGTAAAGGTGCCAGCCAATGTAATGGCTATGTTATTTCCCAAGCCAGTACCGGTGAAGAAGAAAGAAGCCTTTGTTCCAGATCCCCGAGTGGAGGAAGAGAAGCAAAGAATCAAGCAAGACGACATCCAAATGATGTCAGGCATACACATCATTGTTCATGATGAACATACCAACAGATACACCCCAGACGATGATTGCCCAGACGTAATGGCCATCATTCGGGATAGGGAGGATGATTACAATCCCTCCATCACTGCGGTTAATCTGGAATTTGCCCTTACCAATTGGAACAGCACTCATTGCATTGGTCGTTAAGGGTAAAACAGGCAGAAACTCTTTCTGCCCTGTAGATATAATAACTGCTTACTTTTCTGTACAGTATTAGCAGTTTATTTTGTCAGTATATGCTAACACTGTGTATGATCAAAACATTTCATATATACTAAGTGAAAGCATATTTTGTTTCAGAGACCACGAATATAGATGCTCAGATTACTTAACGTCGGTGCCTCTTCTCCACAAGGATTATACCTTTGATGTAGAGATGAATTCAGCCTTGATGGAAATACAGGATGACATTGAGGTGCCTCCAGAAATTCAAGAATGGGTCAAAGACAAACCTAAACCCAACCTTGATCAAACCACTTCTTTCAATCTCAGAACCTTAGAAAGCCCTAAGTTAATCCAGATTGGTTCAGACCTTATCCCAAACCAAAGGAATGACATGGTTACGCTATTAACCCAATTCTAGGATGTGTTTGCCTGGTCTCATGAAGACATGGTGGGTTTATCCATTGACATTGTCCTTCATCGCCTTCCCATTAAAGAGGGATTTAAGCCAAGATTAAAAAGCTCGTATTTTGAAGCTCGAGTAGAGTTTAAAGGTGAAAGAAAAAATTGTGAAACAATATCAAGCTGACATCATCATGGTGTCTACATATCCTGAGTGGATATCCAACATTGTGCTCGTGCCTAAACCTAGAGGGAAGATACGAGTTTGCGTGGATTACCGGGACTTGAACAAAGCTTGCTTAAAAGATAGCTTTCCCATGCCATTTATCCACATTCTTATTGATAATCGCATGATATGACATATACTCCTTTCTTTGATTGTTTTCATGGGTATCATCAGATCATGGTTGCTGAGGAAGATCGTGAGAAAACTGCTTTTTATCATGCCTTGGGGAACCTTTTGCTATAGATGGTTGTCATTCGGCCTCCTCAATGCCGGAGCCACCTATCAACGAGCTGTAATGGCTCTTTTGCATGACTTAATGCACAAAGAGATCGAGATCTACGTGGATGACATCATTATCAAGTCCCGGAAGGAGGATGACCATATAGACCATCTCAGAAAGTTGTTCAACAGGTTGCGTAAGTACAACTTGAAGTTGAATCCAGCTAAATGTGACTTTGGCGTTAAATCGGGCAAGTTGCTAGGATTTCTAGTAAGCCACAAAGGGATTGAGCTGGATCCTGCCAAAATCCAGGCCATCATGGAAATTCCCATTCCTCAAACAGAAAAGGAAATACGGGGATTTTTGGGAAGAAGTAACTTCATTAGTAGGTTTATCTGTCAACTCACAGTAACCTGTGAGCCAATCTTCAAGCTATTAAGGAAGAACTCCTCCATGAAATGGAATGATGAGTGTCAAAATGCCTTCCTCACAATCAAAAAATAGCTAGTCAAAGCTCCCGTGTTGGTACCACCCAGGGACGATGTTCCCCGCTCATGTATGTACACATACTATAAGTGACAACGCCATGGGGAACATCTTTGGGATTGAAAGATAATAGAGGCCAAGAACGAGCTATCTATTACCTCAGCAAAAGATTTAGCAGCACTGAACACAAGTACACTCTGATCGAGAAGACGTGTTGTGCTTTAGCATGGGCTTCCATGAGGTTACAACATTATCTCCATGGTCACACAACCCATCTCATATCCCGCGTGGATCCTCTCAAATATGTGTTCAACAAACCCATGTGAAATTGTCGGCTGTCCAGATGGCAGTTGATCTTACAACAATTTGACATCGTATATGTGACTCAAAAGTCCATCAAAGGTCAAGGAATTGCAGATCAATCGCCGCAGTACTTTTCGAGGGATTTCAAACCCTTGAAACATATTTCCGACGAAGGAGTAATGACGATTCAAAGAACACCATCAAGATGCAATCTACGCTACCAAACATGGAAGATGTATTTTGATGGAGCTATTAATATGGAAGTTTCTGGAGCTGGAGCAGTTCTAGTATCCTCTACGGGGGAACAATATCCTGTCGCCGTCAAATTGCAGTTTGTCAGCACCAATAACACAGCTGATTATGAAGGCTGTCTCATTGGGCTAAAACTTGCCCGTTCAATGGGCATCAGGCGGTTAACTGTCTTTGGAGATTCAGAGTTGGTAATCAGACAATCCACCGGAATCTATCAAACCAAAGAGCTACATTTGCTGCCTTACCATCGACAAGTTTTACAGATGGTGGTGGAGTTCGAAGAAATCTCCTTTCTATACGTTCCTCGTAATAGGAATGACTTAAATGATTTATGAAATAAAAGTATTCAAACATCTTTCATATTTAGTAAATAGTTAAAAATATCAAGAAGATGCAAAAAAGTTTAAATTTTATGAATAAAAGTATATATGTAAATAGTTTTTGAAATAAGTTTAAAGTTAAGGGTGATATATAAATTTTTTTAAATAATTGGTTATAAAATACTCATTGTTATAAATGTAGGGAATATTTGTTTGGTCGTGGAATATTCTTCACGCTTCGGGAATATTCATACGATGGCGTGACTTTTGTGGGCCCCATAATGAAAGCGATTGGATGAAGAAAGCGACAAGTATAAGTTGTTTACAAATAACGGCGTAGTTATTATCGATTATCTTGTTGGAATACCACGTGGTTAAAAACACGATGTCTGGCGTTGTTGCCGACAAGAAGCACTTTGCGGTATTGCACCAATTATTAATTCTTACGTAAGAAGGCACTACTCAATAATTGTTACAGTAATTACTGTTCAATATTTTATTTTTGATTCAATAATTGCTGCGTTGATATTTTATATTATTGTTGTTTTAATAATTATCACGGCACAATATTTCACATTATCGGATCAATAATTCATATTATTTGAATAATATTATTAGATAACATTATTGGCAATGTCTAGAAAGTTCTATCTAAGGAGAGGTTTGGTCACTTAATTGCGCGCCAGTAAGGAGAAATTCTTATGGAAAGCCCCCTCTTTCCTGGAAACTGCTTGGTTGTCAATATTGTGATTCTGTAATATTATTTGTGAATAATTAATTATTGATTTATACGATAAGAAAAATATTCATTTTATGTGGATATAGATGGAGAAAATTTTTAAAGTGACAATTATTGAAAATTGATATTTTATCTTTTCTGATAAAATAATATTTTATTATATTATTATAATATAATAATGGTGATATTTTTACAATGAATGTGGGATATATGAGTATATGAGGAGGAAGAGTATTTTTGTTGCAAAAGTTGTTTAAAACATGTTAAACATGTTGGTGGACCCATTTCTTGACTGAAATTTGATTATAGCTTGTAAAATCGCCCGTATGTGGATTTCGGTCAATTTCTGTTTGGAATTTGGAAAAACTTTCTTCTGCAAAGTTGTAGAGAATTGAATGTCCTATAAAAGTCGCGAGATTCGAATTTTCAGATAAAAGGGCTATTTATTATGAATCGTGGTTCCGAAATAATTGATTTTTGAAATTTTAATTAATTTTAATAACAAAAACGTTTTTGTTATGTTTGGGGGGCCCACTGGTGGTTGAAATTAGCTGAAATCAGTTGTTAAAAGTGTGCGTAAGAAAATTTTATAAATATAATATTATTATATTCAATTTTCTGCTTTGGTGTTCTAAGAAATTTCCTATAAATATGGTGCTTAGGTTAGAATTAAAAATCACACTAGAAACTGAAGTTTTCTCTCTATTTCTCTCTCTATATTATCGAGTGTATTCTTGTGAGTATTTTGATATCTTGAGTGTTGCTATACAGTGCAAGTTAGATCAACGTTATTCGAATGTAAATCTTGCTCTTTTGAGGTAAGGGATAGTAAGGATTGTAAGGGATAGTAAGGGGTGTTGTATTCTTGTTAAAATGATATTTTCTTCAATATCATTATGCCAAAATATTGGTTGGAAATTTTTATCAAATTTAGAACTTTTTCATGTCGGGAGTACTATCCACGATTCTTATTCACGAGTTCTATTCAGTTATGATTTACTATTCACGAGTTACTATTCACGACGGATTCTATTCACTATTCATGAGTTACTATTCATGATTTCAAGTTATTTACTATTCACGAGTTACTATTCTTATTTCAGTACTATTCACTACAAAATTGGTTTTTTTCTAACCAAATTATAGTTGGTTTATGAATATTACTCGGAGATTAAAATTATGTATTGATTATATTGATTTTAATATCATATATAACATTTTTATAACTCTAATGATGATATTTCTCTTTGACTTGAGTGTAAAGATGGGTAGATTATTGGTATGATCGTGACTATAGGTTTTTTTTGACCAAGAAGTGCAAAAGATGAATTGTTGATTGGTATGATCATGACCATTGAATTTATAATTGAATATCTTTAGCTTAAGTGGAAAGGTGAATTGATCAACATGGTTATAATTATGGTTTATATAAATTACGAAATGATTATGTATTTCTTTGAGATATTAATATCTTTGGCTTTAGTAGTGCAAAAGATGACATGTTGTTGAATATCTTTGGCCATGAGTGCAAAGATGACATGTTGTTGAATATCTTTGGCAGTAGTGCAAAGATGACTGTTATTGAATATCTTTGGCTGTAATGCAAAGATGAGACTGTTGATGAATATCTTTGGCCCGTAGTGCAAAGATGAATTTATTAGTATGATTATGAGCATGAGCTGTGATTTGGTATAACCATGATCTTTGATGTTTTGGTGATGATGAAAATTATCTTCGTCACGAATGCGAAAAGGAATTTAGAACTATAATTACGATTATGAGTTATACATGTGATTGTGGGCGTGGAATTGTTGATTGATGTTCTGAGGATAAAACATTGTTGGTGGACTTTTAACATGAGAAGATAATAGACTTTATGGTCTATTTGACTCTTCTAATGGATTGCTTTCATTTCAGCTGCAACTATGGTTGAAAAGTTTTATCATCTACCATATGTTCTAAATCTACGATTTATTACTGATGAAGACTATTGATAATTTATTTATCTTTAGTCATAATATTCTTTACTGAGCTAGTTGTGCTCACCCTTTTGCTTCACAATTCCTTTCAGGTAATACGAGTGTAGTTGGGTCGAGCGGGGGTAACAGGGGAATAGAACGGTGGTCATCATTTAGTAGTTATATTTGGTGAATCAACTAGGGTGAGGCGAACCCAACGTTGGAAGGGTGTTTTGCCACTATCATGCAAGATGTCTAATGACATACAACCTCGTATCATCATAAGGCGAGGATGTGCTCATCCACTTCTTGAGTATATTCTGAGCACTACTATATAATCTTGGTGTTTGTTTGGAGTTTAATTCCCAATTAGAGGCAGTGGAGATAATGATATGTCGAGAGAAGACTCACCATTGGGAAGAATATGATAGTAATCTTCTCGTTTTTTTCTTTGGGGTCTATTAGATCAACCAAGGATAATTTTACGTGGCCATATGATATCTATCATAACCTAGACGCATGGCCTCCCATGTACTGAAAGGTTTCCTTGAGCACTTCCCAAAGATTTTAATTTCTAAAAGCAGTTATTGACTATACCTTTATGTAAGGTGTCATTGTGACGTCTTTATCAAGGTTGGGATGAGAGTCATGGTTGGTATATATTTGTATCCAAACTCACAAAGATATGTGTTGTTGTATTTTTGCACGACAATTGTTGTAATAAAGTTGTAGTTGTTTTCTGTACCATGTATTTGGCGACTCAGAATAGGTTGGATGCATTGGACCTATTTTAGGGTTGTCACATTTGGTATCAGAGATTAGGGATATGATCTCTGGCGGAGATCGGGGAATTGAACTAGGAGGGGGAAGATGAGTAAATCTTTTGCTAGTGTGTCCTACCTAAGCTTATTTGTTGGTCAGTCATAATATCGGGATATTATGTGATATGTTAATTTGTTAAATTAACCTTTGTTTTTGAAGCTGTATTCTAGAATGATATCTGAAATACAGGAGATGAGCAACGGAGAAATCATGATGACAGGAAAGATGGAATCTGAAATGGAAGTAAGGTATTCTCAACTCTTTGAAACACTAAGTACGTAAATTTCGAGGACGAAATTTCATAATGAGGGGAGATTGTAAGACCCCGAATTTTATGAAATAAAAGTATTCAATTTTTCTATTTAGTAAATAGTTAAATTGATAAAAGTTTAAAGTTAAGGGTGATATATGTAAATTTTTTTAAATAACCAAGTGGTTATTAAATACTCATTGACGTCGGGGAATATTCGTTTGGTCATGGAATATTCTTCCTGTCGGGGAATATTCATACGACGGCGCAGCTTTTGTGGGCCCCATAATGGAAACCTATTGGATGAAGAAAACGACAAGTATAAGTTGTTTACAAATAACGACGTAGTTATTCAAGAATTATCTTGTTGGAATACCATGTGATTAAAACACGAGAATACGCGTTGTTGACAAGATAGCACGGTATTGCACCAATTATTGATTCTTACGTAAGAAGGCACTACTCAATAATTATTACGATAATTCTTATTCAATATTTTATTTTGATTCAATAATTCTTTGCGTTGATATTTTATATTATTGTTGTTTTAATAATTGTCACGTAGACAATATTTCCCATTATCGGATCAATAATTCATATTATTTGAATAATATTATTAGATAACATTATTGGCAATGTCTAGAAAGTTCATCTCAAGGAGAGGTTTGGTCACCTAATTCTTGGCCAAGTAAGGAGAAATTCTTATTGGAAAGCCCCTCTTTCACGAAAGCGCTCAGTTGTCAATATTGTGATTACGTAATATTATTTGTGAATAATTAATTATTGATTTATATGATAAGGAAAATATTCATTTTATGTGGATATAGATGGAGAAAATTTTTAAAGTGACAATTATTGAAAATCGATATTTTATCTTTTACGATAAAATAATATTTTATTATATTATTATAATATAATAATGGTGATATTTTTACAATGAATGTGGGATATATGAGTATATGAGGAGGAAGAGTATTTTTGTTGCAAAAGTTGTTTAAAACATGTTAAACATGTTGGTGGACCCATTTCTTGACTGAAATTTGATTATAGCATGTAAAATCGTAGTATGTGGATTTTGGTCAATTTTTGTTTGGAATTTGGAAAAACTTTCTTACGCAAAGTTGTAGAGAATTGAATTTCCTATATAAAGTCGCGAGATTCAAATTTTAGGATAAAGGGCTATTTATTATGAATTATTGAAGTTCGTGGTTTCAAATAATTGATTTTTGAAAGTTTTAATTAATTTTAATAACAAAAACGTTTTTTGTTATGTTTGGGGGCCCTTGGTGGTTGAAATTAGCTGAAATCAGTTGTTAAAAGTGTGCGTAAGAAAATTTTATAAATATAATATTATTATATTCAATTTTACGCTTTGGTGTTCTAAGAAATTTCTATAAATAGGGTCTTAGGTTAGAATTGAAAATCACATCAAAAGCTGAAGTTTTTCTCTATTTCTCTCTCTATATTATCGAGTGTATTCTTGTGAGTATTTTGATATCTTGAGTGTTGCTATACTGGTGCAAGTTCGTTTCGGCGTTATTTATTCCAAATGTTTAATCGCTTTTTGAGGTAATGGATAGTAAGGGATTGTAAGGGATAGTAAGGGTGTTGTATTCTTCTTAAAATGATATTTTCTTCAATATCATTATGCCAAAATATTGGTTGGAAATTTTTATCAAATTTGGAACTTTTTTATGATTACTATTCAATTACTATTCATGAGTTACTATTCATAAGTTACTATTCACGAAGTTCTTATTCATGATTTACTTATTCACGAGTTTCTATTACAATTTATTCATGAGTTCTATTCATGACTTACTATTCATGATTTACTATTCACGATTTACTATTCACGAAAGTTACTATTCACGGGTACTATTCACTACAAAATTGGTTTTTCTTTTTCTAACCAAATTATAGTTGATTTATGAATATTACTCTAGAGATTAAAATTATGTATTGATTATATTGATTTTAATATCATATATAACATTTTTATAACCCTAATGATGATATTTCTCTTTGACTTGAGTGTAAAGATGGGTAGATTATTGGTATGATCGTGATTATAGGTTCTCTTTGCCCGAAGTGCAAAGATGAATTGTTATTTGGTATGATCATGACCATTGAATTTATAATTGAATATCTTTAGCTTAAGTGGAAAGGTGAATTGATCAACATGGTTATAATTATGGTTTATATAAATTCTGAAATGATTATGTATTTCTTTAAGATATGAAATATCTTTGGTGTAGAGTAGTGATAAAGATGACATGTTTTTGAATATCTTTGGTTGAATATCTTTGGCAAAAGATGATTGTTGTTGAATATCTTTGGCCTGTAATGCAAAGATGAACTGTTGATGAATATCTTTGGCCCGTAGTGCAAAGATGAATTTATTAGTATGATTATGAACAGGAACTGTGATTTGGTATAACCATGATCTTTGATGTTTCAGGTTAAGACAGATGATGAAAATTATCTTCGTCTTGAATGCGAAAAGGAATTTAGAACTATAATTACGATTAAGAGCTATACATGTGATTGTGGACAGGAATTGTTGATTGATGTTACAGGGATAAAACATTGTTGGTGGACTTTTAACATGGAGAAGATAATAGACTTTATGGTCTATTTGACTCTTCTAATGGATTGCTCATTAACCGCAACTATGGTTGAAAAGTTTTATCATCTACCATATGTTCTAAATCTACGATTTATTCGATGAAGACTATTGATAATTTATTTATCTTTAGTCATAATATTCTTTCTTGAGCTAGTTGTGCTCACCCTTTTGCTTTACAATTCCTTTCGGTGTAATACTGAGTGTAGATTTGGGTCGAGCGGGGTAACGAGGGAATAGAAGCGGTGGTCATCATTTAGTAGTTATATTTGGTGAATCAACTAGGGTGAGGCGAACCCAACGTTGGAAGGTGTTTTGCCACTATCATACAAGATGTCTAATGACATACAACCTCGTATATCATCATAAGATGAGGATGTGCTCATCCACTTCCGAGTAAATTTACTGAGCACTACCTATATAATCTTGGTGTTTGTTTGGAGTTTAATTCCCAATTAGAGACAGTGGAGATAATGATATGTCAAGAGAAGACTCACCATTGGGAAGAATATGATAGTAATCTTCTCGTTTTTCTTTGGGGTCTATTGGGTCAACCAAGGATAATTCTGTGGCCATATGATATCTATCATAACCTAGACGCATGGCCTCCCATGTACGAAGGTTTCCTTGAGCACTTCCCAAAGATTTTAATTTCTAAAACAGTTATTGACTTTACCTTTATGTAAGGTGTTATTGTGACGTGTTATCCAAGGTTGGGATGAGAGTCACAGTTGGTATATATTTATATCCAAACTCACAGCATATGTGTTGTTGTATTTTGCACGACAATTGTTGTAATAAAGTTGTAGTTGTTTTTTGTACCATGTATTTGGCGACTCAGAATAGGTTGGATGGATTGGACCTATTTTGGGGTTGTCACACAAAAGATGTCCACCAACCACAAAGATTGGCCTGACATATTGCCTCTTACTGTTAGCCTACGAGAACCTCAATGCAAGACTTCCATTGGGCAACACCCTACGATTAACCTATGGGATGGAAGCAAAGGTCTCCCCATAGAAGTTGAAATGGAATCCTCAAAGTGTTGATAAACGCCATTTGGATGAAGACCAATGGGTACAAGACATGTATCACCAATTGTCTCTAATAGACGAAAGGCGAACCGCGGCTATCTTCCATGGTCAGTTATACCAACAAAGGATCGCCAGATCCTACAACAGAAAAGTTCGTCTACGACAGTTTAAACAACATGACTTGGTTTTGAAGAAGATCTTTGACAACCAAGATCAATCTAAAGGAAAATTCGCTCCTAACTGGGAAGGCCCGTTTGTTGTCAAGGAAATATTGACAGGAGGCGCTTTCAGATTGCAAGAAATGGACGGCGATGAATTTTCACAACTCATCAATTCGGACGCCTGAAACAGTACTATGTCTGAAGTTGCCCTCAAGCAAACATCCTGGTGTTGGACCATCAAATCACCAGTCATTCCGGTTCTTTAACTCTTTTCCACATACAACTCTTCCACACTTTTCCCCTTAGGGAAACATACTTTTCAAGCCAGCAGCCTGGCTTCTCTGCGTTCCTACAACTTAGGTCATCCCACTATGGATTGAACCTCTTGCGTTTGCAGTTTGGCTACCCATACATGGGATCAAACTTCGCATACCTACAGTTTATCGTCAACCTAGGATTAAACTTTCTCCTCCCCGCACTCTGACCTGCACATGGGATTACGCTTTTCCACTCGCCCCTAAAGGCTTAACCACGCCGACCGATCTCCTCTTCAATAGAGACGTAGGCAACCATTTCATAAGGCCAGTCCGTTAATAACACAAAAAATAACAAAACATTTCTACCTCTTCTCCTTACAAAAACAAAAACATTCCTACACCATGTGCGCCACTTACAGCCATTGAACCTCTCACACCAAAGTTCGAACCACGCAGAGACTGATCTCTCTTCAATCAGAGTACGTAGGAAGCCATTCATGAGTGCGGTCTCACCCCTACCAAAACACAAACCCTTGTCAATTGAATGCTGGATCAAACATCAATCCACTACATTTCATTGGCTTTGCATCAAAGGGATGGAATTACATGAACTCCTCCCAAATAGGAGATTCTACGACTATCTAAGTCATGCGCCATATACCTTAAAGAGCAACACCAATCCATAAGAGATGGAATTAACTAGGCTTCTCCTAAATAGAAGTACTGGTGACCATCTGTGGTGCAGTCAATCTCAAAGAGGAAAGCCACACTCCTCTCCTTATTTTCATTTAGAAACCAGTCCCAAGACACCAAAGATGGTAGGGATACATACAGATCAATGATCCATTCTGAATTGTCCAGAGACAACTCAATGTCCATCCGTCCAGGAGGAATTCAGAATACATCAGGATCACAAGCCCTGAAGCAGCAGACAAAATATCAGGCAAGCAGCAAATCATATCTAAAAGGGAAGTGATCAAAAATATATTTCCCTGCCATATATATAATGCTGTTTGATATACATAAATGTAAACTGTACATGACAAAATGGCTAAGTTAGTTGGTGCAGGAAAATCCAAGCCCATTTACAAATCAGCGTGTATCCGAGCTAACAAGCCCAACATAGCATCCCGCTCAAAAGAAGGAGGTAAAGTTGTGGTCTCCTGTACGAGAATATCCACACGGCCCAACAAATCTACAGCCATCTGCATGGTGATCATCAATATATGCGCTCATATCTGCAATCATGCCAGTGGTAAGGGACCTCACTGCAGTACTATCTGTGACGGCTATATCCCGGGTAGATATGGCACTATCCCGCTCAACTATCACTGCATCTCTAGCTGATCTAGCCACATCTCGCTCGACGACAGCGGCATCTTTGCTAGCTAATGCCTCGTCTCTCTCTAATAGAGCTGCGTCTCTCCCATCAAGGGCAGTCAACATCATAGATCGAGCCTGATCTCTCTCAAAGGCCATCAGATGAAGACTCTGCTCAAAGTCATCGCGGTCTTTGAATGTGAATCACTGTGAAGATCGATCATGGGAAAATCTAAAAGAGATGCTGGCAACCTAGCACCTAGCTCCTCCTCGATGTGGGAATCAATGTCCTCCATGGGCTCTCCTTCATCTGTCCCACTATCGGGTACTGTGGATACTACCGTAGCCGATGTAATCTCTGTCTCCATCCATGTGGAATACTCTGTAGAACAACCTGGATGGCTCACAGAAAAATCAGCTATCTCACGCTAATCCCAACATGAATACACATGGGATCGGTCCTCTACTGAAAGATAACGAGAAGCCGAACGCTGACCTATCGCCCCCTCGAAAGGATGAAAGTCCTGAAACTAGTCAAACTGCGACATCACGGCCAACGGGTGATAAGTAGTCACGCCCCTCAAACCAGCCAGAGGGAGATAGTCCATGCCCGGAGCATGAGTAATAAAGTTGTAGGGTGAGCTGAGCCCCGAACACGGCAATATGATAGATGGATCTCTGACATCCGCCAAGAATGTGGGCCCCACCCCTCCAGCTCGGTCCAATTTGAGTTGTAAAGGAGTTCTTGTGGACTAGAAAGGTCAAATCGGGAATAAAAACGCCACGCGATTGAGCAAAACAACATGCAATCCTAGTCTTCTCAGATGAAACTTTGAGTCTGTATATCGCTCATTGGTAGTCACCCGAACACGAGGTATACCCTGCCAATGATCTCATTTGTTACAAATCACATCCGAAAATACCTTGTACAAGTCCAATGCCGCCAACTCCGGGTCGTTACCCTAAAAGATTAACGTAATCCCCGATAGGGGTTACAACGTGGATCCCCGACGGGGGTTACAACGTGGATCCCCGACGGGGGTTACAACGTGGGTCCCTAATGGGGGTTACAACGTGAAGCCCCGACAGGGGATTAAAACGCACATTCAGTCGTTAACACACATATCAAAGAAGGTCAACCAGCCTTGACGTTATCTCAGCCGATGGCAATTAAATCTATCAGAGCTCTAGAGCTATTCAAGGATTTCATGCTCGATTCCTCATATTCCCCAGCGGATCCCAGGCAGGGGTCACAACGCAATGTTCCGTTGATTCACACGTCAGCGAAGGTCAAGCAACCTTGACAATCTAGCCACAGAGTATCGGCCGTTGATTCACACGTCAGCGAAGGTCAAGCAACCTTGAAAGTCTATCCCACAGGGTTTTCAGCAGTTGATTCACATGTCGGTGAAGTACACATGAACGAAGGTCAGGCATCCCTGACAACATTTGATGGTGGCAGTAACTTCAACAGAATCTTGACATGTCCTGGCGATAACAACCAGGAAAGGTCAATGTTATCCAGGAGGATCGATGATGGAATATGTTATACATCCTCAAATGCACTCAAGCTTTATCCCCACGCATCTCTTACACATAAGAGGTACATCTTCGAGGATCAAGTCGTTACTAAAGACCTAGGAATTTGGTGATAACCCCAACATCAACATCCTAACATGATTCAGATATACATCAAATCGGTCATCATTGCCAATCCTCAGTTGCAACAGGAGCCAAAGAATCATCCTCAAAGCATGTTGGGCTACAACCCCGTACATATGCATCGTCCATTTACATCATATTGCATTTCAAGTGTCTAGGATTCTTTATCCTACCCATGCATTGCCATGCATGAGTATGATAAAGAGGGGCATCTGTAGACACTCAAAATTTTATGTACGCCTGTCATTAACATTGTAGGAGGATAGATTCGTCTTTCAAGAGGGAACCCTGGAAGGCAGTTCATATCCGTTCTGGATACTACCGGAAGTTCAGCATCAACCCCAGAACACACACTGGGAGTAACAATTCCAACCTCGAGATATATCAGAATAAATGATGAATGATATTCCTATTTAATATATGATTTGATTATGATATATATATGAATGAATAACATGCAAGTATGCTTGTCAGAGATTTAAGAAAAAATCAGAAAGTCCTTTGATAGATAATAGAAATATATGTACAAGGACTTATAATGAATTGATCAAATATGTTAGAATGATCCTACATATGAAAAATAAATTTTGTAAAGTCCTTAAAAAGAAATGATGTACAATAGAGGATATAAATATAGAAAGAAAGATCAGCTTGTTAGGTTGATCTTATGATGTAATAGATAGGCTATTAGAAAGATCAAGCTTGTTAGGTTGATCTTATGATGTAATCGCATTGTCGAAGTCGAAGTCGAGTCCGCCAGAGAGTCGAGTTAACTCCTGGAGCTATCGAGGCGTAATAGGAGTATGCAAGATAGTGAGATCTCTGAGTTCGTAGACTTCTGTGGGAAACGAAGAAGGATCGAGGTGTCGAGAAGAGCTTCCTGGATCAGAGTGTGCCGAGGAAGTCATGTTCGTAATCGTAGAGACAAATTTCGCCTATAAGTTCGAACGCACCATCCGCCAAGCCAAGTATGAAACGTAGACTACACTCAGAGTCGTAGAGTCTATCGATGCCAAAGCCAAGACAAGGATCGAGGCTACACTCGAGATCGTAGAGTCCATCGAATGAATGCGAGATCGAGAGCTGGGCAAGATCGATGAAGACAACAAGCACAAGGCGTAAATCGAGAGTGTCAAGATCTCGATCTCGGATCAGAGTGTCAAAGCCAAAGTCAATCGTAGAGTGCAGGATCACGACTCCAAATGTAAGTGCTCAAATGCTAAGTCGTAATCAGAGAGTAGATACGATTCTCAACGAATGAGCACTCCCGTAATATCCAAAGATACGAAGTTCTCGTTGGTAACCGCAATAATGCATTCCACAAGAAAGGAACCAGAGAGCACTCAACGAATGGCATGCAAAGCTAATGTAAGATCTAAGCACAAACCCAATCAAAAAGTAAGATTGAGGTGTAAGGCCATTCGTGATGAAAGTCTTCCACAAGGAGATCCAATGAAGACTTCAAACAACAGACTAAGGAAAAGTCGCCTAATGCAAGAGTTGCCAAGAGATCAGAAGACAACGATCTTGGAAGCAACCAAGATCGTAGTGTTTGCCAAACAAAGAAGGAACTCGATGGAAGGTGAACCTAGATATCGGTCACCTCCGGAGAGCAAGACTAAAGTGATTAAGTGCGGTGGTCATTTCATTGATGATAAGTGAGCGGAAGATCACCAGAGAAAGCAAGTCGACACGCCACAAATCAAGTGTCTTGATATTCGTAAGGGGACCAGAGCAAGGAATTAGGCCATCAAGATTCCGAGAACAAATGAAGCAAAATGTAAGTATCAAGCATCGCACAATACAAGGAAGAGGTGTTCTACATCAAGATCCAATCAACACTCTTCGTGATCGTAGTGTTAACTCTTCTAAGTCAACGAAAGCAACACTCAACAAGACACTACGATCAGTCCTCAAGACATGCATCGTAATCAGAGTTCGAATACACCAAGACCAAGCATTGGCAACCGCTCAATCAAGAGTAATATTCAACAAGTGCTTATCGAGAGCATCAATGCAAAAAAGGACAACCTCCGATCTAGAAATCAAGAGATAAAGTCTTCAACCCGCCCAAGATAAGAAAGTGATACATCCGACAGGTAGTGAAACAAAGAGATCGCAGAGTCGTAAAAAAGTATGACATGTCACATCAAGCGCCTACCTCAAGCAACTCGAGATCCGTGGAAGACATTTGAATAGCTTCCAACCGGCTACTTTCCAACCAAGAATTGGGAAGATGTATAAATGTAGAAGAGTTTCAAAGATCAAAGGTCATTGAGTTGCGGCTTTTGGAGAGAAGGTGGATCGATCTAAACCATGTGATAGTGAGTCCCAAGGCTCACTCTACGATCCACCAAGAACACTCAAGTCGATCAAGAAAGAAGTAGAAGTGTGAGTTCTACTATGTAGAAGTGAGAGTTCTACTACTTCAAAGAGTGTTCGAATCGCCGAGAGAAAAGAGAGCATCATGCCATCCGGATGTCCATCATGGGAAGACTCTAAGTACAATAGAGAAGAGCTTACTATCATCTAAGAAGTCCATCATGGGAAGGCATCGAAAGTAAAGCAAGAAGGAGATCACAAAAGCCATCTTGGTGTCAAGCATGAGAAAGCTTTTAAGTACCTTTGCGTAAGAGCTTACATACCATCTTAGAAGCCTCTCATGTGTACCATCAAGTACCAAGGAGAATGATCTTCAAGGCGCTTCATCAAGGGTCATCCTGAGAAGTGAAAGCAACCTAAGAAGTCGAGCATCATGCAACACTCAACCGCTTCTTCAAGGATGATCAAGCCAAGTCGCTAAGGATAAGATGTTCAGAGCATGAAGACATCTTAGCAGCTCAAAGACCGACTCCAACAACAACAAACAAACAACTCAACGGGCTGTGGCCTCGAGGGTCCTTGTCCGTAGGGACTAAATGAAGCAGGCCAAGAGGGTCCTTGTCCGAGGGACTAAACAAAGCAGGCCAAAGGGTCCTTGTCCAAAGGGACTAAATGAAGTTCCAAGCTCATTGGCTTCAAGAGTTCCTAGGGAACTAGAGGAGTCCCAAGGTCAGCCGGGCCTCAAGAGTTCTTAGTGAATCAAGTCCCAAGGTCGGCCGGGCCTCAAGGAATCGAGAGATTCTGTGGTGCCGCCTTCCTTAGTGGAAACTCGCTAGTTGAAAGCAGTAAGAGTGGATTAGAGCTTCGAGTCTCGAACCACTTAAAACCCCTTGTGTCTTTTACATTATGTCATTTACATTATGTCTATAATCGCTATAATCACATGTAAGTTCTAATCGCTACAACTAAACTAACCCTATTAACAAAATGTATGATGATTATGAATATATCAATGAAGGGGAATCTTTTACTTATTCAACGTGTTTGAAAAGATTCTTATGTTTGTCATATACTCTAATATGAACAATACAACATAAACCGTAAAAGTATTTGAAATAAAAAGGATCTATTCAACCCCCCCTTCTAGATCTATTGTGCTCCTCCGAACTAACAATTGGTATCAAAAGGTGTTCTCATGCTATATTCAAAAGCTAATCGCTTTGAAGTCCGATCCAAGGCACCAACATTGTTCTAAACTTAGTTTAGTAGTAAGTAACTTGTTATATGCGTAAGAGCTCACACGCTGGAAATATTGTGTATAGGTAAAATGTGTATATACACTGAAGTCGCCAGATTGGTCCATATCCTCGATTGCTATATCAACAAGACCAATCCTAGTCTCGCAATAATCTTGTAGTCTCAAGACAAGACGAGAGAAAGAGAGCAAGAGACATCAAGGATAAAAGAGTAAAGCATTCATCACCGAAAGATGAAGAGGTCACGCAGATTAAGAAATGTCGATCGAGAGGAGAAAGAAAATCTTCTCAAACTTATGAGTGACCAACCAACAACTGGGTGCTATCTTTGTAAACTCAAAAAAAATGTCAAAGATCTTAATGCTACGATTCTCTTCGATCTACATCTTCAAGACCACGAATCGATTGATGAAAGGCCAACAAGAGCATTGTCGTCAGGAGAAAAAAAGTAAAGCCATGCACATCAATACCCAAACTCAAGATATCTTCAATAAATGACTATTTCAGAATCGATAAAGAAAAGGTACTGGTTCCTCACTATTATAAATGTACATCATTATTGCATCTTCTTTTGAACTATAACAAGATTCTCGTCAAGGAGTCATAATCTACCTAAAAAGGAAGAGAGAAAGTAATATGAGGATGGAAACTCAAATGACTACAAATTTTCTCTCCATCCAAGTTTTAGTCAAGATGATATCTTCAAGGAAGTCCGAAATGGGTCATAAGAGCATCATGCATCTAATGAACGTTATGTGAAGTAATCTTTTGTCGATGGGTTAAGATAGATGTACAAGCCTATGTTCTAAGTGTTTGACAACACACGTAGCATGATCGCCTGCAAGAGGATCTTGCCGATTTGTAGAAATCGATCACCTCAATGAATCAACCGGATACTCCTAAAATCGTGGAGTCGATTCTCACTGTGAACACTTAAACATTGTGAATATAACCCTGTTGAATGATGAAACCATCATAGATAGAGAGTGTGTTATTAAATGTCAAATCACACACACTCACCATCATGCATCTCAAAATATATTATCATAAGATAGTTGCATGTATGGATATGTCTGTTGATGATAAATATGATGATTATCCAAATAAGAGGAACAGGGGTTTAGAAAACTAACCTAGCAGACCCATTTAACTATGGGTACCAAAAATAGAAATATATTTAAACTCGCAGGTATTTGGACAAAACCGACCACACTAAGGAATGATGAAGGTAAGACTTCACCAAGAAGATACAACCAAAGCAGAAGGCTAAGGACCTGCTCGTAAATGAGTCCGATAAAGTTCCTATATGTTCAAGCTCATGCCCCTCAAGACCCTCCGAGCTAACCTGAATGGAGCTCACATGGTCGCACATATCAGATATATGAGAGCATGCCATGAAATGTAAGATAAAGAGGATTCTATGTGCCCATATCAAGAAAGACATGCTTTATGGAAAGGATCTCAAGGAAGCTCACAATGTAAGATCATTGAGCTTAAGACAAAAGGAGTTCTTTATGAAGCGTAACTTCTCAAAACAAAGGATCGACAAAGAAGACTACGTCAGAAGGTCATTCAAATGATCGTAGAGAGTGATCAATCCTCGAAAATACTCATCTCTACGATACAAGGAAAACTAAGCAACGATGATGATTCCAAATGTAAGGAGAAATGTCAAGTACCTTCAAATAAAAACATGAAGAAGGAATCACATCTATCCGAGAAGACAACATCAACAATGGGGGGAGCAAAGGATCTCGTTAAGGAATAACAACACTATTAAACCCGGAAGAGATGTACCAACCACAGAGTCCCAAAACTTTGTGGTCGATGAACCATACGAAGATCCATAGTCAAGAGGAACGCCTCAAAACGTACTCACCGATAACCCTTCACCACCCAATCCATAATCGTGAAGTTCCTACGATCAAACACACGATCGTAGAAAAAAAAGGTAAGGACACCACGATTTCAAAGAATGCAGATATCCAGAGTCGGTAGAAAGACCTCCCCATCGTAAAAGGTCTAATGAGATGTCATTGAAAATCACCGCCTTTAGTATTTCATCTCGAAAGCGCCTCGTGGACAAACCTCGACCTTTAGCTAACTCTAAGAGGTTGGCCCTTCCCGAGCTACCTTATCCTGCAAGAATGAATGCTTGATCTAGTTCATCTCAAAAGAACCAAGTCACCAACGATCGTAGAGTTGAACTTGAAGAGGACTAAACGATCAGAAGACAAACTCAACGATCAGAATGTTGTCTAAACGATCGAAGTAACCTCAACGATGTAAGAAGACAACTCAACGATCGTAGTCCTACCAAAGGGTATTCCAGTTCAAGGAGCATGAAGAATGAGACATCCGCTAAGCCATTCAAGCCGAGGAGATAAGTTCAATACATCGTTGATCGAGCTATGCCAAGATCAAGTAAGGAGGAAAGACGAAGCCATCCATCGCAAAGATCTCTCGTAAATTGATCGTTGAGTAAACAAATGAAATCGAGAGTCTATAGCTATCTCATCATGTTACTTCTACTTAATCAAAAGGTCAAACGGTCAAAGCCACGCCAATTAAACGTCCACCTCTAATAATCGAAAAGTTGTGGGGAGTTACAACCATTATCGGGCAACGCAACCAATGGACAAATTGACACATCACTAAGTATGCAGAGTTAGAAGGAACCGCCATAAAGACAAGTTCAAATCAGCAGACAAGCTACTAAAAAGATATCGAACCTTTCTCCTCCCATTTTCAAAACCCTAGAAAGCTTTTCAAGAGAAAAAATCGCTTAACCTCCAGAGCCTTACCAACCGCATAACCATCTCGCATAAACTTCTATATCTAATACCCACATTCTTCAAACTACTCAAAATGGAAAACCTGCAAGTTGATTACCGGTATTCATTTTGGAACAAAATCGCTTGAGAAATCAAAAGAAGTTCGTGGACATTCTCGAGCTTGTAAAGAAGGTCGGATTTTCGTAATGCCTCGAGGCAAATACTCTAGTACCATCGCAACCTCGTTAAAGAATTCTACTCAAACATCTCTATAAATTCGTAAACTCTTACTACCAAGGTTAAAGGTCACCTCTTCAGCTTAAAATCTTCCGACTCAATCAATGCCTAGGTTTTCCTAACCAAGGGCTAAAGAACCTTGACAATGTCAACACCGAATTAGCAAAGGAAGTTATGGGGTATCAAAGAAACCCTAGTTTCAAGGACATGAAGAAGAAGGAGTTTTCGAGCAATATGAGTTCCTTGTCAAATAGTTGGAAAGTGCATACTATGTAAGAACACCGCACATGACATGTTGATCGACCAACAGCTTGAAAATCATGTCAAGAATAGTTTTGAAGAAACAAATCGACTTTTGGAGCTATCTTGTTTGATCGATCTCCAAATGGGTAGAGAAGGTCGAGAAGAAGCCCCCCACCAAGGTATTTCATGGAGGTCATTGAGTATCATAATCAAGAAAAGCTAGGAGAAAGATCAAGGATGATGAGGAGAAGCCCTAAATGTGCACAAGGTGATGTCTCCACAAAGCTTATTTGAAAATCGGAAGAAGAACCCCAAGGAGAACAAAAGGTCGACAGATGGGAGCAAAGAGAGAGCTCTCGCTAATAAAAAGGAAGATAGCAGAGACAGAGAGCTCGAATCTAATGACTCAAGAAGAATAAAATCACACCACCAGAAGAAATCAAAAGTGGTGAAAAGAGTCGGTGATGTGAAGAAAGCCCAGCCCCACCAAGGAGAGTCTCCTCCTTGAACAAGAATGAAGAAGAAAAGGCCCAAACCATCGAAACCACAAAAAAAGAAGAAAAGAAAGTTGCTTCAAGGGCCAATCACAAGAAAGTTAAGATGGATGACAAACCAAATTTTAGCTTTCAAATCAATACATCCGTCAAGAAAGGGACGGAGTCGCAGAAGGGAAGAAACAGAAGATGTAGTCCATTCCCCACAACAAGATCCAAAGAATGAGAATGAAGTAGATGTGATGAAGGAAACCGCAGTAAAATGTCAAGAAGAAAAGTGCTCAAGCCCCATGGCCAATCCTCGAAAGGGCCACTTGATGAAGAAAAAGAAATTCATGATGATCAAAGTGCATCCCCAAATGCAATCGCCCCAACCAAATTTCAGTAGAATGGGTCGAAAATGCTATTCAAGAAGAAGAAGAAGAATGCTCTCATGATGGCTCAAAAAGTGATGAGGCCAAGAAAGAAGAGTCTGCTTCCTCGCCAATGCCGATCTCCAAGAAGTCTATCCGATGAGCAAGAGGAGTCGAGATCAAGAAGAAGAAGAAGAAGAAGAAGAGTCAAGGTTCCATTAATTGAACCTCCACGAAGAAGGAGAAGTTTACAGTCAGAAGCCCGCTTTGCCTCCAAAAGGAACAAAGAACCAATCAAATGCCATCATTGAATTGAGTGATGATGAATCAGATCCTCGTGGAGAAGATGTCAAGAAGAAGCCAAAGAAGAAGAAGAAGAATCTAAGGAAAGACTTGTCAAGAAAGTTTCGATAATGAAACTCAGCAAGAAGGTTTCTCTGTTGAAGATGAGCAAGAAGGATCTGATAATGAAATGCAGCTAGATGAATTCCCTGCTGAAAATAATCAAGAAAGTTCAGGCTCCGAGAGAGAAGAGATTAAAGGAGATTCGTTTTCGCACCTCAAGAAGCGCATTTAACAAGAAGATTATCCAGTTCCCTCTCCTAAAAGATTTGACAGAAGTATCGTAGAGGAAGTATCAAATGATCTGACAGATGCTCCACCAGAAAGATGGTTCTTTCAGTGGATGCCATGGCTCAAGGCACACACTGAAAAAGATGGAAGCTCCTTCAATGGTGTTACAAGCTAGCTTCAAGCATAGAACTCGGTGGCTCGTAACTTTCCAAAAGTAAAGAAGTTTGCTACCAAACCGATCAGAGACCAAATTTCACTTCAAGGTCTATCGACAAGCTGAAAATCTCTACATCCCCTACGATCGTAGAGTAGATTCTAAAGGAAGAAGGGTCATGACCAAGGAGCTGATCGTAGAGTCTGTTAACTCTACGGCTGATGATGTCCAAGCCCAATCCAAGAAGCCTTCTTATGATCAAGCAATCGCTATCGACACTCCATCATCCTCCACAAGCAATTGGTATTCCACGATTGTTCGGGATTATCCAAACATTTGAAAATCATTCCAAAGATGACAATCGTAGAGTCCAATCCATCGCCCAAATCAAGCCGCCAATCAAGAGGATCAAACCGCTTTGGAGCAGGAATTACAGAAAAGTTCGATGATTTAAGCAAAAAGATCTCTATGCTCATAACAGAATCACAGAAGCAGATAGAAGCAGGAGATGATTCTTTCAAGCACAAACTTCAAGCCATCTTGGCTGATGTATCTCTCAAACTACAAGAGAGGGATAACATCTATCAGAAGGCCATCCAAGATCAGAAGGCAGAAGCTCTACAAGTTCAGGAGGCCAATGCAAAGCAGATCGAAGCCCTCTCGACAAGATCGACGATCCAAACAATCCTTCTCTCTCAGGTAACTTGAACTCCTGACAAAGAAGAGCTAAAGTTTGAAGTTGCAAACCTCCCACCGATGGAGCAAATTTTATGTCCAACATGGAGCAGCTCTCTCAAATGATTGATGACAAAAAGGGGAGAAAAAGAGGCAAAGAAAGAAGAAGAGCAGAGGGTTAAGGGAGAAGAAGTCAAAGAAGAAGGTAGCAGCAGCAGATAAAGAATCATCATCTGAGGGGAGCCTGAAGATGATGATACCAAAATCATAGAAGTCGAAAAGGAAACCAGATCAGAAAGGTGATGAAGGGGAGCCAAGCAAAGATAGAAGATCATCATCTGAGGGGGAGCAAGAGCAAGAAGAGTAATCGATGAGTAGAATGATCAACAAGCATCCTGGAAACATACATGGAGCCAAGGAGGTACATCTCTAGTCTGGTTAGTATGTTCGGATCCAGGATGTAGAATGTCTGAATATATAATTGCCATATTAATATAAATGACATTCATGATTAACTGTTTAGAAATACAAATGCCACCCGTATCTAAGATTCATTCATAACATGCATATGCACTTATTGTTTTTTGTCATAATCAAACAGGGGAGATTGTCGTGAATAAATATGTGAATGATATTCCTATTTAATATATGATTTGATTATGATATATATATGAATGAATATGCAAGTATGCTTGCATGAAGAAAAGTCAGAAAGTCCTTTGATAGATAATAGAAATATATGTACAAGGACTTAGAATGAATTGATCAAATATGTTAGGTTGATCCTACATAAAAAACAAACTTTGTAAAGTCCTTAAAAAGAAATGATGTACAAGGACTATAAATATAGAAAGATCAAGCTTGTTAGGTTGATCTTATGATGTAATAGATAGGCTTGTCGATCGTCGAGCACCGCACTGTAAGTAAGTCGAGTCCGCCAGAGAGTCGAGTTAAACTCTGAGCTATCGAGGCGTAATAGAGTATGCAAGATAAGTGAGATCTCTGAGTTCGTAGACTTCTGTGGGAAACGAAGAAGGATCGAAGTGTGTCGGAGAAGAGCTTCCTGGATCGTAGTGTGCCGAGGAAGTCATGTTCGTAATCGTAGAGACAAATTTCGCCTATAAGTCGAACGCACCATCCGCCGGGCCAAGTATGAAACGAGACTACACTCGTAGTCGTAGAGTCTATCGATGCCAAAGCCAAGACAAGGATCGAGGCTACACTCGAGATCGTGAGAGTCCATCGAATGAATGCAGTAGATCGTAGTCGGGCAAGATCAGATGAAGACAACAAACACAAGGCGTAAATCGTAGAGAGTGTCAAGATCCGATCTCGGATCGAAGTTTCAAGAAAGCCAAAGTCAATCGTAGAGTGCAGGACTACGACTCCAAATGAAGTGCTCAAAATGCTAAGTCGTAATCGTAGAGTAGATACGATTCTCAACGAATGAGCACTCCCTTAATATCCAAAGATACGAAGCCTCTCCGTTGGCACCGCAATAATGCATTCCACAAGAAGTGGAACCAGAGAGCACTCAACTAATGGCATGCAAAGCTAATGTAAGATCTAAGCACAAACCCAATCAACAAGTAAGATTGAGGTGTAAGGCCATTCGTGATGAAGTCTTCCACAAGGAGATCCAATGAAGACTTCAAAGAAGCAGACTAAGGAAAAGTCACTAATGCAAGAGTCGCCAAGAGAATCAGAAGACAACGATCTTGGAAGCAACCAAGATCAGTAGTGTTTGCCAAACAAAGAAGGAATCGATGGAAGGTGAACCTAGATATCGGTCACCGAGAGCAAGACTAAAGTGATTAAGTGCGTGTGGTCGGCCTCATTGATGATAAGTGAGCGGAAGATCACCAGAGAAAGCAAGTCGACACGCCACAAATCAAGTGTCTTGATATTCGTAAGGGACCAGAGCAAGGAATTAGGCCATCAAGATTCGAGAACAATCAAGCAAATGTAAGTATCAAGAATCGCACAATACAAGGAAGAGGTGTTCTACATGAAGATCCAATCAACACTCTTCAGATCGTAGTGTTAACTCTTCTAAGTCAACGAGCAACACTCAACAAGACACTACGATCAGTCCTCAAGACATGCATCGTAATCGAGAGTTCAATACTCAAGACCAAGCATTGGCAACGGCTCAATCAAGAGTAATATTCAACAAGTGCTTATTGAGAGCATCAATGCAAAAGGACAACCTCTGATCTAGAAATCAGAAGAGATAAAGTCTTCAACCTGCCCAAGATAGTAAAGTGATACATCCGACAAAAGGTGAAACAAAGAGACCGCAGAGTCGTAAAAAGTATGACATGTCACATCAAGGCCTACCTCAAGCAACTCGAGATCTCTGAAGACATTTGAATAGCTTCCAACGGCTACTTTCCAACGGAAGAATTGGGAAGATGTATAAATATAGAAGAGTTTCAAAGATCAAAGGTCACCGGAGTTGTCGGTTTTTGGAGAGAAGGTGGACCGATCTAAACCATGTGATAGTGAGTCCAAGGCTCACTCTACGATCCACCAAGAACACTCGTAAGTCGATCAAGAAAAGAAGTAGAAGTGTGAGTTCTACTATGTAGAAGTGAGAGTTCTACTACTTCAAGAGTGTTCTCGAATCGCCGAGAGAAAAGAGAGCATCATGCCATCCGGATGTCCATCATGGGAAGACTCTAAGTACAATAGAGAAGAGCTTACTATCATCTTAGCAAGTCCATCATGGAAGGCATCGAGTAGCAAGAAGGAGATCACAAAAGCCATCTTGGTGTCAAGCATGAGAAAGCTTTTAAGTACCTTGCGTAAGAGCTTATACCATCTTAGAAGCCTCTCATGTGCAAAACCATCAAGTACCAAGGAGAATGATCTTCAAGGCGCGTTCATCAAGGGGTCATCCAGAGTAGTTGAGCAACCTAAGAAGCTGAGCATCATGCAACACTCAACTGCTCTTCAAGGATGATCAAGCCAAGCTGCTAGGGATAGAAGATGTTCAGAGCATGAAGACATCTTAGCAGCTCAGCACCGACTCCAACAACAACAAACAAACAACTCAACGAAGCCATGGGTCCTTGTCCAGAGGGACTAAATGAAGCAGGGCCAAGAGGGTCCTTGTCCGGAGGGACTAAACAAAGCAGGGCCAAAGGGTCCTTGTCCAAAGGGACTAAATGAAGTTCCAAGCCTGCTGGGCTTGAAGAGTTCCTAGGGAACTAGAGGAGTCCCAAGGTCAGCCGGGCCTCAAGAGTTCTTAGTGAATCAAGTCCCAAGGTCTGGCCGGCCTCAAGGAATCGTAGAGATCTGTGGGTGCCGCCTTCCTTAGTGGAAACTCGCTAGTTGAAAGTAGTAAGAGTGGATTAGAGCTTGAGTCTCCGAACCACTTAAACCCCTTGTGTCTTTTACATCTTTTACATTATGTCATTTACATTATGTCTATAATCGCTATAATCGCTATGTATGTTCTAATCTTTTACTTACAACTAAACTAACCCAATACACATGTAACAATGTATTTGAAATAAAAGGATTATGAATATATCAATGAAGGGGAATCTTTTACTTATTCCAGTGCGGTGAATTTTGAAAAAGATTCTTATGTTTGTCATATACTCTAATATGAACAATACAACATAAACCGTAAAAGTATTTGAAATAAAAAGGATCTATTCAACCCCCCTTCTAGATCTATACGTAAGCCTTCTCTCACACACTTTAAAGTCTTTCTCTTCATCTGCACACACCCCTTCTTCAAGTTGAGAGTCGTGTTGCGTGTGTTTGCCCAAACTTTGGTCTCGTGATTTTATTTTCGGTTTGTATATATATATATATATTTATATATATGGACTAACATTATCGAGTTATGCCTTGATTGAGCCTAGACTTGGCCCTGGGAGCGTTTATTTGCTTTTTATATATATATATATGAATCGTGTGTGAACTTTGTTCGATGAGCCTGAGACTTGATCTGAGGCGTTACTACTTTAATATATATATATATATATATATATATATATATATATATATATATTAAGCGTGTGTGCCTGGACTGTTCGATGAGCACAATTTTACATCCAGGAGCATTTACTCGCAGCTTATATATATATATATATATATATATATATATATATATATATATATATACTTATATATATAAAGCGTGTGTAGGACTGCTCGATGAGACTGGATTTAACATCGAGATCGTTTATCGCTTTTATATATATATATATATATATATATATATATATATATGTATTAGAATAAACTGTTGATGAGCTTCAATTTTACATCAAGTGCGTGCTTTCGCTTATATATATAAGTATATATATATGTAAATTCGAGGCTCATTGTAGTTCGACTAACATTATATATATATATATATATATATATATATATATATATTCGCCCCACACAGGAGTTCACTCGTGGTGGTTGATCGCTTCTGCTTTTCTTTACGCGTCTGCATGGAGTTCACTTCGTGGCGAGTTGATTGCTTTTATAAACTTTATTTACATTTTGTCCTTACTGAGTTTCCTACTTGGTGGTTGATAGCTTTATAGCTTTATTTACGTTTCGTCCCGCCTGGAGTTTCCTCCGTGGCGGTTGATAGCTATTACAGCTTTATTTATATTTCTGATCCCCCATGGAGGTGTTTCGTGATTGGTGATTATGTCTGTATATATATATTTACAGCTTTTATATATATACCTACTTACTGCTTTCATACAAATTGCGGTATCATGTGCGCCTAGGAATCATGTGATCACAGATTCAATTTATTGGATCTAGATTCGGTTCGTGATGGACATTTTCAAATTGTAGCGACTTTTGTAAATTATTCTCATGATGTCTAATTTTCCTCGAGATGGTTTCCATACCCATGAAGAAGTCAACATTATTTTGTACATTATTTTCGCACGGATGCCTCGCATCTGTAAAATAAAATCAATCAAGCAGAACACTTAATAAAATGGGAGTGTAAAAGGTTTCAATTACTATTGAGCATCAAGGTTTGAAAAACCTTTTTTTTTTATAAAACATCATTGCTATATCTTGCTAAAAACTGAATTTTTACATAAATTCAAACCCTGTGTATATAGGTGCGAACGAGGCCTTGCACTACTTCCAAATAACAGCACATTGATTCACACACACACATTCAGATAATAGTTTCTTGAAAAGAGGCGGTCACCGTGGTAACACGGATGTCGAGGGGTGCCTAACACCTTCCCTCCGCATAACCAAGTCCCCAGACCCTAATGAATCTCGGTTTCACCGACCTGTTTAGCAGTGTCACATCACTGGGTCAATGTTCAAATATTTTTTCGGTTGTGTTGGTACAACCATTTAAAAAACCAACTGGCGACTCTTAACAGTCCATCTTCGACATTATACATGTCGGACCTTTTTCACTTATTTTTTCAAACAAATCTCACCTAAAATGAGAACACCAAAGAACAAGTAACGGAAAAGGACAATTAAAAAATCTTGACGTCGACAGTCATAATATTTTTTACTGGGCTAGTTGAGCTCACCCTTTTCTTTTTTGTTCCATTTTTCTTCTCAGGATGCGAGAATGTAGCGAGTACTAGTCGGGTTGTGGAATGATGGTTCTAGAAGTTGCTTTAGTAGTCCTCACTATTTTATAAAATAGTGTATCAATAATTGTAATGAGGACTTATTTGAGTGTGGATATTGTCTAGATGACAATATTTGTATTTAAACTCACAGTTGAAGTGTTGTCGTATTTTGCACGACAATTGTATTAATAAAGTTGTAGTTGTTTTTGTACCATGTATTTGGCGATTTCAGAATGGGTGTTGTATACCTATTTTGGGAGCGTCAATAATCTGGCCGCAGATGGCGATCATTATTATTGATATCAATGACCAGGAAAAGCGATCATTGATAGGTTTGGTCGTAGATAGAGTTTCTTCCTGTAGTGTGTGGAGCAACCTCTTTTTTTGTCTATTAAATTTTTTTTATTTTTTTTGCTCCAGCTGAAATTTCAACAGGCCAAAAAAGGGTTGCTCCACAATAACCGATTGCTATGGATGGAACCCCATATATATATAAAATTTACGGAATACGAAGAGTTTACACATTTTATTTAAAAAAATAACAAAATTTTGAGAGATTGGCTCGGTATTTATTCGTGATCAACAAAAATAACTCGGTATAATTATAAAATTATTGTGATCTTATTATATAAAATTATTATTGATGTGTTCCATTCTAGTGTTCTACAACCATTATTCTATAATTTTTGCTACTCTCTACTCAACATTGTTACTGACGCCAAACATCGTCGTCTTCTTTCTTCCTTGGTTCTTTCCGCAAAACAAAACAATGCATAAATGAATATCTTCACTAATAATCTTATTGTCGAAAGCATCCTACCATTTTAATTACTCGTTGCACTTGCGAAACACACGATTTTTTATCTCAATTAAAAATGTAAATAAATTGAGTCGATTCGGGTATTGAGTTGACAAAATTTATGAGTATAAAATAAAGTTTGATTGAAACTCATTTAGCTATCGAGTCAAACACGATCCCGAATCGAGCCTGAGCAGTTTAAACTTTTCGAACGAATATGATCTGAGTATCAATAAAAAATTATAATTTGAGAAAATTTGAGTAATTTATCGAATTTTAAAATTTGCTCATATTTAACTCATTTATATTTCAAGTCGAGCTCAAATCGAATTTTTAATCGAGTAAATACGAATTGAGCCCGAACTGTTTACTCATTTTACGGTCTTAATCTCAATATTGACTTTCTAATATTTTCACATAAAAAATTGATATTTTTACATGATTATTCTCTCACATGAATAGTGAGTGAGTCCAAATTCCTTCATTTACCGGTGATTTTAATATACCTCGTTCGTCTTTTAAAGTTACATTGATCAATTCCAAAATCAAACCTTATATTATTATTAATTATTAATAATAAATACAGAAAGACATGAAATATGACCATAAGAAACTACGTAAATCTATAAGAAACGGACGATCTAATTTGAAAAGTCAAACTACACCCGATTTTATGGTCGAGGGAGTAATTCAGATTTGTATCACTAGATTCTCCTAAAGAATTCAAATATAGCTAGTCTAGCTAAGCTACCTACCTATTAAGCTCAAATCAAACCGAGTGGCAAAGCTTGGTGAGCACTGGCAAGTAGTTAGAACACTACATGCATACTTGTCACCGTAGCAACAAATATTTTCTTCTTCAAATTCAAATTTACTAGGTCACAAAATACAATTATAAGGAAATCAAACTTCAGTTGGTAACCCCATCCACAACAACCGGTTACTGTGGAACAACCGTTTTTTTGACTTGTTGTAGCGGCTGGAGCAAAAAAAATAAAAATAAATTTACAACAAACCAAAAAAGGAAGCAACCGATTGTTGTGGATGGAATCTCATATATATATATATATATATATATATATATGTATGAAAATTTTCTCCAACAAACCAAAAAAAACAGTGTTCTGAGAGTAACCGGACTATAGCGACGGTGTTCTGAGATATAGCGACGGTTTTCTATGCTATATAGAAGCGAAAAAAAACCGTCTATAGCCGATTTTATTTTTGGTCCGCTTTTTTTGATTCACTAAAGAAGCAAACTATATATATATATATATATATATATATATATATATATCTGATCCGGATCTTAAAGTGATCACCCCTATTCAATTCACTGAAGTTCACCCTCTTAGCCCGGACCCGGTGGCGGTTTGGTCATATAACCGTCGTCTATACATACTTTAGTGACATTTGACGGAAACATATAAGCGTCACTAAAAAGTATAGACGACGGTTTGTATATAATTCAACCGTCGTCGGTCCGTCGCTAAATTAAAAAGATCGAAGTGAGTTGGATAAGGGGTGAGCAACTTTTCAATTCATAAAGGGCATGGTAACAAGTACAAAAGGGGGAATTAGTTTATGTTATCTACCTTATGATAGCATCTATCTTACAAACATTGTTCAACCATAACTATAATGCACTTGACAATTACAGTTTGTCAGCCTTGTTCTTTACGCCATGTAAATCTCCTTAGCTTAGCCTTCCCCGCCTAACGATGATTTTTTTACAAACCCTACCCATAAGTCAAGAACTTTTATTCAATACTTTTCATCCCCCTCCCCTTCCTAGAAAACTTTTCAAAACATTTAGCTCTTCGATGCCGAGTCCACCGTCCGAATTGTTTCCCGACATCTCGGAAAAGCATCGGTCTCTCTCCGTCCTCCCATCCGACCAGTCTTCCCGGTCTACCACCTTGGCAAAAGGAAACACGTGGTCCAAGAAAGTAACAAGCATCATCGTACCAAGAAAGAAGTACTCAGAACTAACCGAAGCAAGCCTCGAGGAATTTAACAGAAGAAATGCAATTCTAGAGGAGAAGAGGTATTCTACTAGGAGTCCTTATTATAATGGGCTCACTCAATCCAAACTAGATATCAACAAAGAAAAGGTTCCAGTAATCGAGATCCATGAGACAGCTTCTGTTACCTCGAGCACTAGGTCGAGTTTCGTTGTTAAGATGCAACAGATGGGTACTCTTTCCTTCATCTTTAAAAACAAGAAAGGAAAAGAGACTTCATATTCTTCCCCGCCATTGTTGTCAAGAACTCGGAGGGACAGAGATTCAGAGAAAGATGGGAAGGAAGTTAAAAGTAACTTAACAGAAAGGAAAAATACCCAATTATTGAATGAGGAGAAGCCATTGAGGGAGAGAGTTATATCAACACACTGTGCACCACCACCACCACCACAGCGATCTTTGCTGCTGCCATTACAAGAATCACAGCCAGCACAAACAGCGAAGACAAAGAAGGAAGTTACCATAAATGTAATGGAACTTGATGAAAATGAGGAGAAAAGGAAGTTGTTCACTTGGGCAGACAAGTATCGGCCTTATGCTTTGTCAGATTTCATCTGCAATCGAGATACGGCAATTGAGCTGCAGGCCGCGGTAAGATAATAAGACTGTTGTATGATTTGGTGATTTCCCTGAAATTCTGACAAGAATTACATAATAACAGAGTTTGGATAACCTTGCAGGCCCAATCAGAAGACTGTTACCATTTCATATTTGAAGGACTTCCAGGAGTGGGAAAGAGAACCATGATTTGGGCTTTGCTTCGCCAAGCCTTTGGAGCTGATAAAGTAAAGGTAACAAGATATGAATCTCATGCACATACCATACATGCATGCTTCGCCTAAATTTAATAGGAACCAACTAAATATGAAAGCCTGCCTGGAAAGACATACTTGTTTCGCATAAATTTAATAGGGACTGACTAAATATGAATCGCCCATGAGTTTTTAAATATTTGGGAATTGATGCTGGTTCTCTTTGCTATATATATATATATATATATATATATATATATCACAGGCAAGAGAAGAGTGCAAGGAATTTGGCTTGAAGGTAAACTTATTGTATTTATTATCTATATTATGCCATCTTGGCTTATGCTTTGATCTTTTCTGGCTTAGATGATAATACTATTTCACAAGGGTTTGATACCAGTGTATAAATCATAACTATAGACATGATATGTTGAGGAAGTGACAAAGGGAATGATTTAAAGAATTATATAACTTGGTGTTTGACTGTTGAGAATTATTGGTAAACTTTTTTCAAGATTATTTGTAAGAAGTATTTATAGTAATCTTTCTATTAGAAACTTTTGCTCTAATCAGTAGGATCTATCAAAGTTGAACTACCACACATCAAAGAAGTTATTCTTTCTTCCTAATGCAAAAATTACCCGAAAATATTCATTAAATTTTATAGTAAAATACAGTAACATAACACTCACCTCCCTTCTAATTTCTTAAATAATAACTAGTACCCCTCTAGTCATTATAAAATGTAACACTCACTACCCCTAATTTTTTAATATAATATCCAAAACACCCTTAAATTATTATGTGGAGAATTATAACTTCAAAAATTATTATAATTAATGTACCCACTAAACATAACTATGTGTGTATATATATATATATATATATATATATATATATATATATATATATATATATATATATATATTAACTTGATGCAATTAATTAAATTATAAACTTGTGTATTAAACAATATAAATGTTCAATTTATCAAGAAAATACTATCATATACTTTTTACTAATTAGATTTCACAAAGATTAAAATTTACATTTTGACATAATTTTTTATTATTAAAAAAGTAAAATCTCAATACCCTAAAAAATTGAAAATTAACCCCCAAAAAAACTGTTTATTATTTTTCACAAACATTAGAGTTTACATAAACACAAACTTAGACAAAAATTAAAGTAAAAGATTGAATTTTACTATGAATAAAACATTCAACTAAAAACGTATGTTAAAATTATTTTTCTCAAATATTAAATTAACCATAAATCACACTTTTGATCTAATATTTTACCATAGAAAATGACAAATGTTGATACTCAAAAAATTTAAAAGAGAAAAAAACTTTATTTACTAGACAAAGATAGAGGGTGTGTTTGCAAATTTTAATTTGAGGGGAGGGGAAGAAAATAGAAAATAATTAAAATTCTCTTAAATCTCATGTTTGTGAGTTTTTTTAGGGAGGAAGGGAAGGGATTTGGAAATAAAATTGATTTAATTTCTTGGCTCAAAATTTTCCCCTCAAAAGTTAAAGGATTTGGAGAGATGGAAAAAGATGGCAAAATAAAATATTTATATTACAAAAAATAACTTTGTAAAATAAATAATACGACAAATTTGTCCCAAATTATTATATTTCCCAATTTTAAAAAATACAAATTTTCACTTTCCCCAACTCCTCCTCCCGACATTTATACTGCCAGTCACCCACCCCATGTTAGAGCTAATTCAGAGTCAATTATTTTATAAGAAGTAAAATACAAATTTGCCCCCACACACGCCACCCCACGTCAGAGTCTATACTGTTATTGGCAACATAACATTTTGTAAACAAACTAGCTGTGTCTATGCATCCGGCACTGTATAGACGGTAAAATTTATTCTAAATTTTGGACAATTCAGATGATTTATTGAGTGGGTGAGAAATTCAAAATCATTTGTATTTTATTAGATAGATAATACCTATGTCATAGAGTTAATATAACAAAAATTTACAAATAATATGAAAGGTTTGATCATATACTCATAATAATAAATTAGAGTTAATATATATATATATGAGCATAAAAAAGAATGAACAAAATAATTCAATAGCTAGACATTGTTAAATCATACATTTGTTATATTTATATATAAGGGTAATATAGTAATAGTGTAGTTTAAAAACAAAATTATTTTCCGTTTCCTTCCCTTCTTCTAAACTCACAAATAAGGAAAATATAATAAAAATATTATCACTCCCCTTCCTTTCTAAAACTCATAAACATAACTAGGACTGAGCAAAAAAAACGGATAAAACCGAATTATCGAACCGAACCAAATTTTTTTAATCGAATTTTTTCGATTATTCGGGTATTTTATGTAATTCGGTTATACCCGATTTTATTTTCATTTTTCGGGTTTGGTTTTCAATTTTTAGTTATTCGATTAACCGAATAACCGAATTGAAAAAAAAATTAAAACAATAATCTACTAATCAGTAATCACATCTCCCTCTAAGTCTCTCTCACTACTCTGATCTCTATCTCGTCTCTCATCTCTCTCATCTGACATCTCTCACTACTCAAAATCCAAAACCCAAACTCATCGTTCATCTCTCAAATCTCGATCTGCCCTCAAATCCATCGCTCATCTCTCAGATCTCGATCTGCCCTCAAATCTCTCACTCTTTGCCTTGACTTATCTCTCTAGTTTTCGTAGTCTCATCGCAAGATTTTTGAAAGCATATCACTACACTCCTCTTAGCGCACATGTAACTATTAAGTATGCTGCTTTTATCATCTGGGTCATTGGTTTGTGAAGTTTTACCACATGGGTTTGTCTAGTTTTGTGAAAAGGGATAGTTCCAGTTATAGTAGTGGTGGATTTGCTTTATGGGTTCTGATTTTGGGGAGTTGCTTTTTTTGATGTTGGATGTTGTGTGGATAAGGCATCTGGGTTTATTGAACAGAGGATGGAAATTTGGGAAACTATCTTCTTGAGTGTAATTTGAACTGGTTCTTTTTTTGTTTTAAAATGGAGCAGTAATTCGGTTATTATCCGAAATAACCGAATTTACAATTCGATTTTCGATAATTCGATTATTTCGAAATTCGAATAGTATAATTAGAAAGATTTCGATTTTCAGTTATAATCGAATTGCTCACCCCTAAACATGACAAGTGAAAATTATAATCTCTTCCCATTCTTTCTCATCCCTTCCCCTCCTATACTTTCTCTTCTCATCCCATCTCATTCCTCTAAACTCACAAATGCGTAGTTCGACAAAATGTATCAAAATCAAAACATTACAAATTTTGACATAAATTCTAGATGGACATTTTTTGTTGACATTGTTGGCGACATTTTTTTTTTGGTTTTTTTTTTTAGTATCTCTCAAAAAATATATAGTATTTATTCCAACTGAAATTTTTATAAAAAACAGTATTTTATGTGTAATTTGGATACAGAAAGAAAGCAGGGTTGCATGCACTGCATGCACTCGCTTCTTATATGTATCCAAAGTAGACCTAAAACACTGTTTTTTATAAAAATTTCAGTTGAAATAAATACTATATATTTTTTGAGAAGTACTACAAAAAAAAATGTCGCTAACAATGCCAACAAAAAATATCCCCCTAGAATTATTCATAAATTTAACATATGAAGATCATAACTTGTACCAAAAAATTCAAATAATAGCTTTCATGGATATACACAACTATAATATCAACATACGGGCCCATTTTACACAAGTTAGAACAACCCACTAATAATTTAATTCTAAAATTCCTAATATTCGTATCATTTACCCAAAAGTTTGTGCTAATTAAATTTACTTTAATATTTCATAAATTACCAACAATTTGAATGTGCTGAAGATAAATGTTAATTACAAACAAAACAAGAATTAAAAGTATATTACTTTATACTTTATAATTTGATAACATACAAGGATAATTACATAACTTTATTCATTTTGTTAAACCATAAATACTTGTAGAGGTATTTAAATGTTATTTAAATAACTAGAGGGGACGTGACTGTTATTATGGTTGTTGTTAGATCTCGACTTTTCCTATCCCTTCCTGAGTGCAAGTACGTTTATATATAGATGTATTTTTCACATCAGAATCGCAGTGACCCAAATACCTCTATATTTGTTGCAGGGGGAAGCAGTTAGCAGTATCCATGTAAATGTGAAGCAATCTTCACAACATGTAGAGGTGAATCTCTCTGAACTAAAAGGGTATGAGAAGCATGTCATTGTTCAACTCATCAAAGACAAAAATAACAAGTTACCCACCAACGTCTTTCCATGCACTCCTGCTAACTGTAAAGGTATCTCTAGTTTCATCTCTAGAAAGCTGAGTACTGCATGTACTTCAATATCATGATTTGAAACTTGATATATATATATATATATATATATATATATGGCAGCTATAATTCTCTACGAGGCAGACAAACTATCACCAGATGCGCTTCTATATATTAGATGGCTCTTAGAAAGGTATAAAGGGTGTAATAAGGTCTTCTTTTGCTGCAACGACGTCTCAAAACTGGAGCCAATTAAGACCCTTTGCAAAGTAGTTAATCTCCTTGCACCTTCTAATAAAGAGGTGACATTTTCACAATTTGATCTCAGCAATATTTTTAGTTCCAAGCACTACACTATATCTTTGGGTTTTGAGAGTTCTCTTCCCTTCTTCAGATCTTGGAAGTTTTGGAATTCATAGCAAAACAGGAAGCCATTCAACTGCCGCATCAGTTGGCTGAGAAAATAGCAGACAACTCCAAGAATAATCTACGACAAGCCATACGTTCATTCGAGGCAACCTGGAGATTTAAGTATTACATATTCAATCAACCATATGTTGTTTACGAGTATACCATGCGTCAGAATATAGATTTTTCCTAATATTTACTTCCTCTTACCTATATATACGGTGTTCCTAACAGTAAATGCAGTTCTCAGTTGGAGGAGGATCAACTGATCATGACAGGGTGGGAAGATGCTATTGCTAAAATTGCGAAAGATATAGTAAAAGAGCAAAGCCCAAAACAGTAAGTTACTCAAACAAGAAATCTAACACAAACCTCAAATCTAACACGAAATAATCTTACTATCGTCTACAGGCTATTTAATACCCGAAGGGAACTCCAAAAGCTCTTCGATCACAACGTATCTCCTGTGTTCATATTCAAAGTAAGCGCTTCCTAGTTCTATATGTAGCTTTTAGAAAGTTGATGAATTTTACTAATCAATGCTATTTACATGCAGACTTTAGTAGTAGAACTAAAGAAACTCTTGGATGAGTCATTGCACATTAATATGGTCAATTTATACAAGGAATACAATGTATGAGCCTCTAGTAGATCAACTAGCCTAGTTCTATTTCTTTGATCTGTTGCAGAATGCAGAATTGTAAGTTAACCTATATTGTTTTTCCCTAACCAGAGGGAAGATGATAGTGATGATCGTTTTGCGTTCCCATGCAACCGAACCGAGGAAATGAATGAAAGACTGAATGATCCAGTGAGAAAGAATGTTCAGCATTTTATGAGGATTGAAGGTAAACATACAGCAACATGTGCTTATACTTACTAATTTGTTCTCAGCCACAATAAACCAATGATATTGATCTAAAACCCGACTTGCATCATATATGATATTAAATCCTTTTGCTCAAAACACATTAGGGTAATGGATTGTGCGCTCCTGCCTATCACCTTTGTGAAAATGGATAGTTCTTCACATTGATTAGACAAAAACATATCCTTGAAAGCTTCTTACTTGATAGAGGAAAATCCAGATAACATTAAGGCAATACCCTATAGGCTTTTTGTCTAAATGAAAATTAATATTTTGTTACGGCTAATTGAATACTGCGATTTATTAGATTAGGCTTTAGTATTATCTGGTCATGTTCAGGATATCACCAGTCTTGTGATAGAAAGAACATCCATTTTCTTCCTATACAACTAAAATCATGGCAACTAATCGTCGACCCTAACTTTAATTTGCTAAACTGCTACATAAAACCTAACTAGTATATAAAATATGATCTACAGTGTTATCAGACCAGGAGGTCGTTCGGATGGAATTTAATTTGAGAAGGCAGTTGTATTTCCCTAGAAATTAGCCACAGATTCTACCATATGTGAGGGAAAGAACTCTTGTTCATGAATAAAATGTGAACTTCTATTCATACATGTTTAATTACTCCAGTCTCCATACAATAAATTTAGGCCATACTATGATCTACTTGAATCTTTATGGATTAAAAAACATAAATTGTATCTAGTTCCTTCTCCCTATATTTACTAACATGTGTTTTGAGTTCAATACCAGAGTTCATAGCAAAATTTATGAGCTGCTATACAAGGGTTTGGCTGCAAATATAAAGCTCAGGACTTGAGGATAAAGGGACTAGTTGATGATATCATGATTCAATCTTCTTTGCACAGAAGTTTGAATGTCGATATTGTTGCTGTAAGAAATTGATCTAAGAACTTCAGTTATTTCTGAACAATATAAGTTCACAATAAATTGGCGAACAAATCAATTTGATGAAGTGATATATGTATAAGCAAGATCTTTCCATAGATGTATGTATATGAACCATATTTAGCCATTGCAGAAACGATTTGTTTTTGTTTTATCTTCAAGACAACTAAATTTTTTGTCTGTACCATGTGTTTCTATAAAGTTCTGATTCTATTAAGAGTGCAAGTAAAACATGTATATAAATAGTTTCTACCAGGACATATATATCATGATGCAATGCCATAAGAATTTCGACAAGCATTACAAGTCCTATTTGATTTAGGACGGAAATTAATGAACAAATAATTAATTGGAAGTGATAAATCAACAAGGAACACATCCTCAATAACCTCTGTTGCACACTATGTAGGAACAATAGCAGGTGCAGGTGGAATAGGTAAAAGAGGAACAAGTATAGTAGGTTAGGAACAGTGTTCTAAAAGTCGCTAGTCGGTCTCAGGTCGGTTGGCTACCGACTAGAGACTAGGGGATTAGTCGGGGATTAATCGGCTAATCGGATTTTCAATTATTTTCAAAAAATATATATTATCCTTCCTCCTTCATAAGTTATGAGTAAGTAGAATAACATAAGTAACACAAATCATCAAATAAAAACATGGAAACTAAGTAAAACCAAATAGTTTGACACTCTAAGTTCAAAACCAATTAACCAAATGAAACTAAGTAGCACAAAATCAATAGTCAATCACTCCTCCTTTTCTCCATATCACTCCAAGACTTGCTCTCCATCGGTCTCAAACTAATAATCCTCATCTTCCTCTTCGTTGTCATCATCTTCCGACATAAACTCGTCTTCATCTAGTTCTCGCACATTTATACCTTCTAGGTAGAAGGACCTCATCCGCTCCCATTTTTTCCGATTTTTCCCGACTTGTTCCGATTTTTGATTTATCTCGATTGGCGACTTTTTTCCGACTAGTCGCCGACTAGAGCCCGACTAAGTCGGCCAGCGACTAAATCAAAGGACTAGGCCCTAGTCGAATCGTTGAGGCTCCAATCCCGACTTAGTCGCCGAGTCGGCCGACTTTTAGAACACTGGTTAGGAATTGTAGGCGAAATAGGGGAAGAATTAGGAGAAGTGAAAAAAGGAGTGGAATCATCAGAAGGCCCATGATAAAGAGTAAGGTCTTCCACATTGAATACAAAACCAATACTCATATCACTCGGAAGATCCAACTCATATGTATTAGCAGTAACCTTTTTTCGAACTCGTAATGGACTCATCCTCTTAGCATATGCATTTTCTTCCATTTGTCGGAGCAATGGCGAAGCCAGTGGGGTCAAATTACTAAATTACACCCATAAAAAAAATCTATTACATCATATATATCATATATATATATATATAGATAAAAATCAGTGAGGTCAAATTACTAAATTACACCCACAAAAAATCTATTACATCATATATATTTAAAAAAAACCAGTGGGGTCAATTGACCCCACAGAGTCCTAGTTTCGCCCCTATGTCGGAGATAATCTCTCAGCACAGTGTCGCAAAATCACTCGATCATTCTCATTAAAATCTTGATACCTAAGATGAACATCTGCAACAGACTCATAATTTTCATTGCACAAATTAATTTTCATTCTTATCTCAGCATGCAAATCAAGAATGTGATACGCAAAAAACTGCAAACTCACTAGCCCTATATGCAGTGAGAAGAGGAGCTAGATTAACAGGTTTTTTAGGCTAATAACTAGTGTAAGCCTGAAAAGAATTCACACCAATCGAACGATTAACTGAGCTATTATATGCAAATTCATCCATAGGCAAAACCTTATCCCATGTAGACACATGATCACCCACAAGACAACGTATCAAATCACCTACACTCCTATTAACAACCTCAGTCTAACCATCGGCCTGTGGATGATAAGTAGTGGAAAACGGTATTAAGTTTTTTCCAGACTAGAGTTTTTCAAAAATAACTCATAAATTTTGCATTTCTATCAGAAATTATAGTCAATGGAAACACACGCAATCTCACTACCTCACTAAAGAATATAATGGCAATATGTGAGACATTATTAGTTTTGTTGCAAGGAATAAAATGTGACATATTAGTGAAACGGTCCATTACAACAAAAACTGAATCATGACCCCTCTGGCTCCTCATTAAAATTCCAAGACAAAATACATGTTAAGATCCTCTCAAGGTGCATAGGGAACCGAAAGTGGAGTGTACAAACCCGTGTTCTGCTTCCTACCCTTAACAGCAGTGGCGGACCTAGGTTAGGGGCAGTGGAGTCAATTGACCCCACTAAATTTTCAGGGGTAAAAAAAAGAATAAAATTTTAGGGTATTTAATAAAAAAATTAAAGTTTAAATTGAAAAATATTATCTCCGTTTTAAAATTAGAGATACATTTTGACTTTTTGAAATCAATTCGCGAAATCCTAAAATTCTAAATTGATATGAAGTTATTTAGTTTTAATACAACATATATAACAATTGTAAACTAACTATAAAACACTATTAATTATTATCTTTATTGTTTTCAAAACTTGAACGAATTTATATCAATTCAATTTGAGTTGTAAATTTCGCGAATTGACTTTAAAAAGTCAAAATGCATATCTAATTTTATATTGGAGGTAGTGTTAAATTCTTCAAAATTCATATCCTATATTACTTTGGTCACTAGAATACTTTTTGCCTCTCCGATTCTTGTCTAGCGGTTTGGCCTAATTCTTCTCACTAGTTCAACTTTAGAGAAAATTTGATATGTTGCAATTTTTTTTAATTTCATAAATTTAGCAATTACTTTGAGATTTGTTGCAATTACTTGCAGTTTTTTTTGTAATTGCTTGTGGATTTTTGTAACTAATAAAAATGAGACTGTCATACAACAATTTAAGTAATGAAATTTTGAAAATATTTCTATAAATAATATTTGGGCATTATTTAATTTTGTAATTTATTTTACTATATTTTTATTTTTTTTTTGCTCAAAATTGTTTATTTCAAATTTGACCCCACTAACCAAAGAGTCTGGATCCACCCCTGCTTAGCAGTCTGACATGTGCAGCACTCAGAAACAACACGAGATACATCCCACTTGAGGCTAGGCTAAAAAACATATCCTTAACAATGGTCATGGCCTTATCTCGACCAAAGTGTCTAGCTAAACCTCTCGTGCAACTTCCACAATAAATATTCACGCATCGATGTACTAAGAATACACAAGCGGGTGCCCTTAAAAATACCTATCATGGATACGAAAATCACTAAAGGGCGGGGAACTAGGATCCTGTATGCATAAATGTCACTAAAGTCTCGACAAGATACTCCTGGATAATGCGCTCAAATCCCACAACCTTCACTCTCAAATTGTCAAGGATAGAGACCTTATTCAACACATCGGCAATTATATTCTCCTCCAACATACTCCGCTCAAACTTCTTTCTATTAAGAATGTGGAGTGATTTAGTTTGTTGGGTAGGTAAGCTAGTCTCCTTTGGTTGACTCTTGGATGACACTCAGGGTCTCACAAGTGCTAATGATATTTTTTTCCCCTTATGTGTAAACACATGTATTCGTCCTCCCATAACGAGTAACATCCCAGTTATATTGGTAAAATATGTGCAACATCTATAGGAAGGTCATCACACCAAATACAATCCCCATAGCCCTGAAGGTGGATCGGCACTAGACATCTCTTTGACACAGGAATGGATGTCTTGTTGACCCAAGCGACGCTAAAAGACTGGGTTGTGAATCTGCCTTTAGCTTCATCCGTGTTAAGGCGGACTCAGCAACCACATTTAAGTAAATACCCCCATCGATGATCAACTTAGAAGATACACTACCTACTTTGCTGTAGGTTTGAAATATGGTGGTTCTCCTCCAATCATTCTCTCCTATGACTCGTGAAAACGCACCTCATAACACTTACCTAATTACCTACCTCCTCTAGGTGCTCATCAGCCTAGGGCTGAGCAAAGAACCAAATTGCCTCCGAAACCGCACCAAAAATTGCAAAAACCGCATCAATTAAAACCGCACCAATGGTTCCGGTGTATATGAAGGTTTTAAGTGGGTTGAAAACCCGAATTTACGGTTTGTATTTGGTTACTGGAGAAAACCGCATGCATAAAACCGAAATCGCACCATGCTTCTTTTGAGTTTTTTTATTTATTTAAATTACTAACAAGAATGAGGCTTCGTCATTTTATTCTTCCTTATTATTATCATCTCATTGATCTCACTATTCATTGACTTTTCTAGATATCTCTTACTTCTTCACACACATTCGGAGAACTTTTTTGCCACTTACAACACAAGAAAAATAAAAAAAATTGGTACAACATTATAGAACTGTTAAAGTGAATTAATTTTGTATTATAAACAGTGTTCTAAAAATCGACCTAGGCGCTAGGCGGGGGCCTGGCGGCCCAAGGCCAAATCGGTGAAAAATGCGCTTCAGCCAATTAAGAGGTGCCTAGGCGGCGCCTAGGTGGGAAGGCGGGAAAGGCGGACCTAGGCGGAGATTTTTATTTTTTTTTAAATTACTACTAAAACCAGATCTTGATATATTTATTTTTCTAATGATTTACTATATTCTTAATGCAAGTTGTAGCATATCAAATCACAACAAGAAGTGACCAATATCAAGTCAAAATGGATAATTTTATTATATTTGTAATTTTTTGAACGTGTACCAACTTTAAATTCTATAAATGATGATAAATATGTAATATTTAGTTTAATTCAATATAATTCTTAAATTTATGTTTAGTTTCTTAAGTTTTAATATTGAATTGAATTTTTAAATTTTTAAATTTTATTATTTAATACCAATTTTGTTTATGAATAAAACTAATACGTTAAAGATATATTAGTCATACTCAAAGATATGGTATTAGTCATTTTCTTTAAGTCCTCAATTTTGAAAATTACACAAATAAAAATAATTTCATAATTAATAATATCAAATGTCTCATTCAATAAACTTCACACTAATTTTAAAAATAACATTTATTTAAATTTTTGAGAGAGAAGAAATAACGTATATAATTATATATATGAAGATATCAAGATACTACTTACTAGTTACTAGTAATACTAATTCTATAATTTAATTATTTCAAGCAATGAATATATATCTTATTACTTAAGTGCAATTACTACTAATTCTATAATTTAAGTATTATCTTTATTATAGATTGTTTTGCTTTTTATATTATTGTTTTGTTAGAATAATGTAAGATAAAATATTAAAATTATCTTGAAATAAAAAAATATTGCCTAGGCCCCCTCTGGCCGTCCCCCTCCCACCTAGCGCTTTTTAGAACATTGATTATAAACTATGGATCAATCTTTCAATGCATTTTTCTTATTTATTTTCTCGATGAATAATGATAAACACGTCAAATAATCCATTATTCATTCAAGTATCCAACTTTTTTTATTCCACAGTTTTTCTTTTATATAATCTTTTCAAATATTACTCCTATATAAAAGATTATGATTAATCATTTAATTTTCGAGTAACTATAATGATATTTCTAGAAGTAGATTGATTCAATTGGTTTTGGAACCGAAACCGTACCAAATGAAACTGCACCGCACCAATCACAAGCAGTTTCATGTGCGGTTTTGGATTTGTCAAACTGTACCTAAGCGAGATCGTGTGCGATTTGGGCTTCAAACCGCATTATGCTCGCCCCTATCAGCCTCCTCACCCTAAACTTCATCCCCGACAATATCCCTCTCCTCTTTTGAAGTTTCCCTTACAATTGTTACTCATTGGCATTTATGATTGGGCCACTCAAAAGACTTGTGCCCTAACCCCTGGCACGTAAAGTACATCTCCTAGGTAGATTAAGAGTTGGGTGCAGCTACATCCTTCCCTTTGTCACGAAATGACCCGGCTAGGGTGTTACTAGCCCTAGCGGACGCCTAAGAAGTGGGAAAAGGTCTACTCTACGAGAAATTTCGGCCATTGGGCTAACCCGAGTAAGAATGGACTCTCCTAGCGATACCCTGTAACCTATACTCACTATCTATAGTCGACTATAAAAGGTCATCTAGGGTAATGATGTCGTTGATTAAGATGTGTGCATGATTGAACTTCAAGTCGTAACTCATTCTTAAACTTCAAAATGATCAATCTATCACTCTCACTGATCATACATCTTTGAGTCAACTCCCTAAATCTGCAAATGTAATCGGCAACAGATACTATTACCCTGACAAAAGTTGTCATACTGATCCATTAACCTATCAGTATGCCCTACGGGTAAATAATATTGTTTTAGGCGAGTTTTCATCTCCCCCAATGTGTGATGGGTGGCTCACCTAGGCGCTCTAAGTCTCTATTAACCCCTTATTAGAATAAACTGGCTAATTTCACCAATTTCATTTTGGCGAATCGCACCTTCCTATCCTCAGACATCTCATACCAGTCAAAATATTTCTCCATACTAGACAACTAATCAAGGAATGCATTGGGATCAAATCTACCGTCAAACTCGGTGCATCTATCTTGATTTTCCTATAGTCATCATCATAACGATCATGCCTAAGATGTTCATGATCATTGTGTTCATTCTCAACATGTGGGTTTTCAACATGCTCATTCTCATCATTCTCCGAGGTTCCACTAACCACTAATTGACTATCTTTTGTTCAATGTGTGATCCTATCATTCATTTGACTGAGAAATACCATTTAAGCAACTATAACCACTAATTGGTTTTGAATTTCTTCTAAAGCAACTTGAAGTGCGATAGTATGAAAATGCAAGTGCAAAATTTCGAGACAATCTGTAAATTTAATTTAAGCAAATTAAAATTACAACTCTAAGCTTATGCAATCGTTAATCTCAAAAAGTTACCGATAATAATCGAATAATGAACTAATTGTAAGGAATAATATGCAATTTTAAAAGAACAAATCCAAAACCAGCTTACAAAAATTTTATAACTAATGAACGAAGGCAATGCAAGTGATTTAATATTGAAAATCCGAATATTCAAAATGAAATATTTATTATTACCTTATGATCCTAACTGATCAGAAAGTATGAGACTGGAGTGAAAGTGTTAAGCTTAAAAGTTTAGGGCTATTTATGCAAGAAACAGGGGTGAAAATATAAACTAATAAATTGTGGGGCAATATTTAAATGGAGAGCAAAAGTTTGGAGTACTAAAAGGTAATTTGTAAGATTTTTTTAATTTAAATTAGAAAAGTTAGCATTACCTCCCTATTTCCAAAAAAAACGTAGCAGCAGCAGCAATTTTTTTAATGAATAGTGAACCATGAACAACTCTGGTGATGAACAAAAACTCCGGCAATGAATTACTCCGATGAACAATAACTATTTTTTTTAACCCAAGAACTCCCAAAAATTAAGAAATTGATGGAGAAACCTTAAGCTATGATACCAATATGATGTTGAACAAAAATTGATGAACAAATAATTAATTATAAGTGGTAAATCAATGAGGAAAATTTTTAAAAAAACTAGGGTGATCCAACCGCGGGAGAACTACTACCCATTGATCGCAACCAATAATTAGAATAATTTTAATATCAAAGTATATCCAATAATCTGTTATGACTAACATATTTATAATAAAAGAAACTTTAATAATTCTAAGCCCATTAACAATTGAGTCTCTAAATAAGTAACTCAATACTGAACTAAACCAATAAATAACAAGTCCACGAATTAAATAAATAAATAGCCACTGATAAATAAATAACTAAATAGTGAATCATCCATGACGACGACGTCCCTATCACTATTGTACTTTTTCTAAGTTACAAAAGAGAGAAGCTTAATTATTGGGTAAAAAAGTTGATTGAATATACTTGCATGTTGACCAATATACGCATAAAGCTAACCTAAAATACTAAAATATACTCTTATGAAATACTCCTTCCATTCTAACTATAAAAGTAATGTGTATGTTCTAACTTGTTCTAATGACGCGTCTTTGTGATTCTGCCAACCAAGTGGTAGGGCAATAATAAGTCTACTGACTAAAAGCAGGCAATTGTCACTTACCAAAACAAAGCAAATAAGATAAAAGAAAAAATAATATCAACAAAAATTCTCTTAACATCGAAATCTCATTTCCAAGACTAATAGCAAACCGGAATCATAATTGTCAACAAAATACTCCGTAAAGGACATTCCATGAAGACTGGCAATGTATCAGAATATATCTTATAAAAAGATCTTTTATGGCTCCCTTTACAGATGGCCGTGACATCCTTATTTCAGCAACAGTAAGAAGAGGTACTAACCAAAAAAAAAAAAGGATGAGGTGGAGGATAAAAAGCACGAATATTGTGAAAGAAAGATGAACTTCATAATTAAATAATTTATGATTTATGCAACACAATAGACTATTGAGCTTTAAGCCTAAGCATTACAAGATTTTGCAAACAAGTAAGCCAAACATTAAATGGAGATGTTCATATGCATTGGATTACTGTACAACCAATTCAAAGAGTAGATCTTACAAAATTGGAGAAGGTCATGTTGTATTCTATTTTACTGCTAACCTCTAGAGACAATCAAAGAAGAAACCTATTGAACTGCCAACCGTTGAAGATGATCCAAGAATACCTCAAAGCTGACATCATCTGTAAAGATGATATCCCCTCCAGGAACAGGAGGACCGTCAGAGTTGTATGTAGCAGAAGGATTCAATTTTGCCAGCAGAAAACGAGCCTGCACAATTTGAAGGATAAAGAATCTTTAGACAGAAATTTGATGAATTCTTGCTAAATTAGCCACTCCGTTGATGGCAAATACGGTATTTTTACCAATCAGAGAAAGACTGGAAAGTTCACATTACTTTCTTCCCCGAACCAAGAAAATAGCAAAAGTATAATATCTATACATATAGTTATATACATATATGTGTGTGAGTGTGTATATATTTATTACAAGGATAAAATGAGACCAGATTGTAATTATTTAATAAACATGCAAAACAGTTGCAGTTCCAGGGTTCAAATTTCCTGTTTCTTTTTTCAGACTTTCCATTTGAAAACATGAAAGGAAAAGTGGCTCATTCACCTGGTAGAGGTCAGCTTTAGATTATAAATAAGAAAAGGTTGTTGGAAATATACAAGCTGAATTGGGCCCAGACCACTTGCCTGCCTTGACAAAACGTCTGATGGTTTGAAAAATGATGTTTTATGTGTTATACTCGAGACATAAGTTACTGAAATAAAACAGATGCACCTAAATTAATAACTCACTAGCCCATTCAACTTTATGCAGTTGTTTAGGTGAGCTACCATAAGACCACTTATGACATAATAGTTGCACCTAATTTACAGGAGTACACAGACATTTACTGAAAGACCAGCCATCCCTTGTTAGAGAAATGAGAGATAATGCAACTTTGCTTATTTGTATTTTTTTCATTTTTATTTCCCCTTTTAGTAGAATGTGATCTTGTTTGTTGCATAATATATAATACCATCTGTAGTAGGAATATAGAACTACTGACCTGGGAGCCATGCTGATCACAAACAACCAAACGTGGTACTGGAAATCTTTCCTTAATTATCGCATCAGCATCATCTTGAGGAGCTCGCAGCAACTGGGCAAATGCCTGTGAGAACAGTGGTGTTGTACTGAGTTCAAGAGGATGTCTCAATGTCAATTGGCACACTTAAGTATTATTATTCAACTTATATTTTGACCCAATGAATCTGATGGTCTCAGCAACTTAAAGATGCAAGTTTATGCTGCCAGCATTTAGGAATTTCATTTTACCATCTGTTAAGCTATAATGTACTGTACGTTATCAGTTACTCCCAGCCATCAAAAAAGGATTACACAGAGTCACAGACCTCATATGCTTAAAAAAGAGCATCCTGCTTACTCCATCAGTTTGAAAATGCAACTTTTCATTCAAGATTACCTCATGTTCAGGCTGATTATGGTATCCAGCTTTTCGCCACTGAGCAATAGTAGATCCATGAAATACAACAATTGTGAAAAAAGAATCTAAAAGAAGGATCCTCTCAACAGAAATGGCAGCCACATCTAGCAGAGCTGGTTCTGGGGGATTTTGAAAAGAGTAAGAGATTAACGAAGGTTGAATCATCACAACTGAATTAGCAACATTTTCTCGGTTCAAGATCATTCTAAAATATGCCGTCTCATCTGGGCTGTTGTTGAAAACCTGAACCCAAAGAAGGAGAAAATGATACCAGATTTTCTTTTGTTTGGAAAGTATAATGATAACCGTGTTGAAACTCAAGAAGATAAAAGTTGTACATTATCCATTATTTCGCAACCCACACATAGTAAATTAATATGGACTAGTTTATACCTGGACAAATTGAGATCGACGAAGATGGAATATGAACTGCGGAACTATTGAAAATCTAGGAGATAAGCTAAAAGAAGATGGACTGTCCTTCTGGTAATCCCCAAACCGAGAACAAATATGTATTAATGATTTATCAAGCCATCTTATAGGATCAAATTCAGCCTGCATATCAATTGTAACACCTGGTCAATAATAAGATGTATATATTTACGGCATAGAAGGCAATAAAAAGTTCAACACAGACGATGTCATGTAATAATATGAAACTGAAAGCTTAAACAATTTCTGCTTACAATATACGTATACTTCACAACAATCTAATAAATAAGTGAATCCTTTGTACATAGACAATTTACTTTTACATGCCCGTATTTTAAACTTGCATGTCGAAAACAAGTCCAACATTTGATATAACTGTCTCAAGGTTTACCATAATTTGAACACTGAAAACTTGACTCAACGCGTTCAAGAAACTTAGCGTCCAATATAGATGAAATCAAATGTTGTCTCATAACAAAAGTAAACAAGAGCAGCCCAGCTAGAATAACGAGGGAACTCAAGAGTAATTAATACATCTGTACTTGTATGCTTTATATTCATTGCTTTTTGCATAGCATGGAGAAATATGATTATACTAAACTTCAGATTTATGTAAGGAATATATATTTATATATACATATACATATGCCATGTGTCCTCAACACGTTCTTGTCCTACTTATTTAATCTTAATCTTGTATCTTAAGTCATATTCATGTTCATGCATCATAGTTCATGCCATTAGAACTCAAAAATGGAGCCCTGTGCCAGTATCAGAGCTAATATTGTTGGTAGGGATCATAATCTTAGTTTTGATGGCAAAATACTTAATGTTGCTACCAACATGTGTTCTTTATTAGTTCGGATTTGACATGTAGGGTTCACAACTTCACATAGCTTCAAGAGCTTATAAAGAATAGCTATCAAGCATGTGGACTCAAAGTTAATTAACTTGGATTGGAAAATTCACAATTAAGCTATGAAGAATGAAGAATAGTCTTTATTTGATAGCGTTTGACTATGAATGACCCTATAGCATAAATTTGACAAACGAACACAAATTACACGTGTCATTTTCAGTAAATTTACCTTTGAAATGCTATAAATAGGCTAAATTCGCATAATCTTGTAAGTAGTGCTTCTGTTTATAAGTAAAGTTATCATTAAAGGCTCCAAAAGTGGGGGAATATGGATAAGGTTTTCAAAATAAACATTCAAAATCATGAGGCCGGAGAAAATCCCCCATTTTATTCCAGTTTATAGTAGAAAATAAGAAGAGTATTACAGGAAGAGTCGGGAAACTTTCTCCGAGTATCATTTGCTGTATATTTGTGGAAGGTAAGAAAACCATCCTTATTGGTTGGTCCTAAGGATGTGTCAAGACTCATGAAAAGAAAGAAAAGTAAACCTCTTTAAATTGGCTTGTTCAATGACTAAATTATTGAGAAAGGAAGGACAGAGAGAAAGATGGAGGCGGCAATGGATCAAATAATACCATCAATTAAAAGAAAGAAAATATTAGTCACAGAATTTCACACAAGATATGCTTCTACCAAATTTACACAAAACAAAAGCATCGAGAAGTTTTAAAAGAGAAGGCTGATACCTCAGTTTCCATTTTGAAAGAAACTTGGCGTGCAGTGACTACAGCAGCTGCTTCTTGGTCAAATCCAGCAATTAGATCCTATACAATATAGAACAAAAACTAATTGTTGTCAAAAAAGTGGCAACTAAACTCTAAAGAGCAAATTTATCAAGTAAGCCATAAAAGGCAGGGGAAGGGAAGGGAAGGCAACGTAGATGCACATCAAATGGAAATGACTAGAAGTTATAAACAATGAATTCAAACTTATTCATGTAATTTCAGAAACATTAAGCAAGGTAACCAAGCAATAACAATATCCACACAAAACAATTTCAAACTCGCATCAAACATCACAAATGTTTGATCCCATATGAAAGAGGATGAAATTGAAAGCTAAATACATCAGCATACTCCCAGTACAGATGTTATTTCTTTTAATCAAGTATCCTATTTCAGATTTTTGAGGGTATCACATGATATACCTTGAAAACACAGATTGGCATGTGACATGAAAACTATAAGTAGATTAACTTATTTATCAAAAAAGAAGAAAATGGTTATATCTCGACCCAGATTAGACAAGAAGCTTGCCTGTATGCTTCCAGGTCCAGCAACCCATCTTCTAGAAAGGGTTGTGGCACGAAGTCTCATTTGTCCACTACTATGTTGATAACTGTACCAAATATCTGTAGATGGTCAGAGAAGCTCTATATTGCAAGCCAAAGAGACTACTAACTAATTTTTAAATACAGAAGAGCTTAACAGTTCATACTAAGTTAAGAACTGGAAGTAAAATTGGTTGTTTGCTGATTGGGCAATAGCATCTGGGTTCTCCTTCTTCACAATCTCAAATATCAAACATAAAGATGTAGATTTGTCAAGGCCACACATCTTCCAAGCTGTAGTACTCCCCTGACTAATAACCGTTTCAGAGCACAGAGGACCTTTCTGCACAAAGTTCCAACTAGCAAACATCAGAATAAAGCGAACAGAAAAGACGGATCCTTGAAAAGCTTTGGACTGACCTTTTCAAGTGATGCACAGGGACCAATAATGCCTTGAATTTTGATATCTTTTGAGCAGTTCACCTCAAATATACCACTGCATTTTTTGAAAGTAAAAACGAGAATTAGATGGAGCACATTCAATTAGCAATGATAAGAAACGAGTCAACAATCAGAGAATTTGAGGTTTCATGCAACAAGCCAAAGAACTTCATTTTAAAGAAATACAAGTTAATTGCCAAGCAGACCAGCCTATACCCCTTTGCTTACATTGTAGCACCCCCTTCTAAATGGAATGTATACTTCTCATGAGAAGTGACACGTCTTGCTACTTTTGAGTAGATTTACATACATGTGGCTTAATCTGCATGACCATATTCTACTACTGACAATGGCGAGAAAGTTTACTTCTGTAACACTTTTTCCAACAGAAATAATGAGGATGGTGCAGTATGATCGGGGAAAGGGATTAAACCCTCTGACTGCAGTGACTTAAAATAACTATGATGCTTAAAAAATTAATTTTTCAAAAAATATACTCCCTCCGTCCCAGGATAAAAGTCCTGGTGAACTTTTCACGCATATTAAGAAGAGGAATAAAATAACAAAATTGTCCATAATAATGTCATTAAATATGGAGAGAGAATTAGAATAAGAAAAATATGAGATATTTAATGCTACGGGCATAATAGAAAAAAATGTTTAAAAGTTTAGTTATTAAAGGAAAGTGGACATTTAACATGGGACTACCCAAAATAGTAATAAGGACTTTTATCCTGGAACGGAGGGAGTATCAGATAAAGAAGAGTTTTATTAGAAAGGGAAAAGAAAATATGATTTGACTTCATTTTTAAATTAAATAAATACACAATTATACTAGTCTATCAATTTATTGCAATATTAATTTAAAAAAACTTCTAAATAAAATGAAATAAAACTTGAATGTAAAAGCCAAATTATATAAAGATTGAATGGAAAATGAAGGTAATCCAAAACAAAAAACCAAGCAAATTCATACAACTCTCATCATTGTTGTAAAAGGATCTAGGACCAATAAACATCCGTTCAAAATCCCTGTAGATAATTATAATGTTTTCTTACAAGGATAATTATAATGTTTTCAGCCTACAAGACTTGCTATGAGAATAAGTGGGAAAATGAACCTGGAATTCTTGACATCTCTAAAGGCCTCGTATGAGTCGAAAGAGAACTTGTCAACTTGTATTTTAGCATAGAAAAGTAAAGATAAAATTTGAAACAATAACATACACACTACAGAAACAAGATTTAACCAAAAGTTACAACTTAATAACCTTGCCATTTACTAAGCCATACTAGATAGAGAAACTAGCCTCTGGCAACATCTTACTTTGATGATAGACCTAGATCCAAGTCACCAGACTGGAAAACATGTTTCAGAGAGTCCTTGAAAACGGAATGGCCAAAGCTTTCAGCAAGCACAACTAGACCTCCAGATCTTTCAACAGCTACTTTAAGTTCAGCAACCCCAACCTAGAAAGTAACAAAGAATCAGATTATAGAACACTACTTTATTCATCAATATTGTAAGAAGGATGCAAAATTAGAGGAAACACAGCGTCCATCATTTAAACTTTAATTGTAAAAAATGTTAACAAACAGGATCAACCCAAATTTATCCATAGTATAAACTAGTACGTAATTCAGCTCAATGGTCATTAGTCAACAAACACAGATAGGGTACGCCACATGGAACAGGATGCAGCTGATACAACGCATATAGTTATCAAAATCGTACCTATGCAAAACGTAATATGACATGGAGGCAATTCGATAAGTTAAAGCAGGTGTATCAAAAGTGGCATAGTATCGCACCTATTGGTACAGATATGATATGTATCTTACAATATGACAATTGCATATATCAATTTACAAAGCAGATATGCATCTTTCAGGTTAATGTTTGTAAAACTAAAATTCCTTGTCTTTTCATTGGTAAACAGGCCCAGAAATTCTTGGTATAACTAATATAGCCTTGAGCACTAAAAGTTTAAAATAGACTCAAGTAAAAACATCTAACTGAAAATAATTATAAACAAGATAATTCCCAAAGTGAATCTACTATAGCAATTTCTTTTGTGCCAAATGCTTCTTAAAGTTGTGGTTTCACAGCCTCCAGTTTAGGCTTCAAAAGCCTATAACACTACCTAACCGGTCAAAAGCTGATATGTGAATAACTTATCCAAAAAATTAATGTGTGCACTTTTAAAGGGTTAATATTCTAGATACTTTATCTTTAGAATGGAATGTAACCGTCAGAGAAAATAAATCTGTGACCTTAGAAATGAAATTTGAGATCTATTAGCAGCAGTTCAAATATTGGATCATGAACCATACACCTCAGTTCTTCAAGCAGGCTTAACATTTCCTGAAACAATTGAATTTAGAATTGATGTCCATGTTATCACATGTATAAAAGGTTCTGCTCGTTTTATCAACATTTTTCATACTGATGAGCAGTATGAAAAATGGAAGACATGGCAATATATTACCTGGTCAAGGGCACAAGCGAAAACATCAAGTACATGTCCTTGATGTATGAGCTGCTTTGAAAGTCCTTCATAAAATTTCACCGCTTTATGATAATAAGGAGCAGAATCTTTATCCAGGTCCTTGTGAGAACGTATAGGTTCAGACAAATTTCTCGATACAATCTAAAAGAAGCGAAGTTGAGTTGAAGAGAGAAAAATATTAAACAAGAACTCAGCCAAAGACTAACCAACAAATATATGAAATGATTACAAATATAACATTAATTCCATTAATATTTTAGAAAATTAGAGTTTCATGTTGACGTCTACTTTTGTATATATATATATATTATAGGTTGATGGATGTCAAACAAGGGCGAATAAAGAAGGGAAAAGCAGTTTTGTACTTGGTATTTGAGTACATGGACACCGATCTCAAGAAATTCATCCAAACTTTTCGTCAAATTGGGGAGAACATTCCTCAAAAACCATATGTACAGAGGTGATTGGAGTTTATCGGTGATGGAGCTACGATATGGTGGGGAACCCAACAACATCTGCGAGGATTAATGCATGCTTGGCATGAATGGGTTCGGAAAAATCGGAAAAAAAAATGGGAGGCGGGTGAGGTCCTTCTACCTAGAAGAAGTGGTATAAAATGCAAGAACAACGAAGAGGAAGAGAAGATGAGGATTATGAGTTTTGAGTCAGATGGAGAGCAAGTGCCTATTGATTTTGTTCTACTTAGTTTCATTTGGTTAATTGGAGAACAACCTTTTTTACTTTTTTCCCTTTCAGTTGTTTTGCTTTCTGTTTCTCTCTTTTCCTTTGTTTTATCAAAGCTTTTATATATATATAGATATAGATATATATTGTTTATTTATTTGTAGGTGTGTTTTACTAATTTATTTCATCTATTTCTATTCTTTTATTTATTTTTATTCTTTTCTTATTTTTGTCTTTCTTATCTTCTGTTTTTTCTCCTTTCCTTTCTTCCTTTACCCTTCCATATGGGATTTATTTCCATCCTACCCCAACTAGTTTGTGATTGAAGGCATTATTATTGTTTCTTAGGAACACTCTGATCCTAGTTCAAGAATTTGCTTTCTCACTGGTCTGAAGTGGCAAGACATTGCGCGAAATCGATCTTTTATCCTGAGATGAATTCAGGATGAAGCTTCATAGAAATGGCGTTAAGTTGTTATACAGTACAGGAGGAAAAATCAGCACTAGCGAGTTTGTCAATTGGAAAGCCACGGAAAAATAAAATAAATGAAAATGAATTTCTAAATTTCTAAATATAGGGTTATATAATTTCAAACAACATTCCATGTTATTATTTGCCGAACAACTTAATGAGCATGTATTTTGTAATTCCACGTACTGGAAAACTAGCAAATCTTTTGTAGATTGAAATGGTAAATGCTGAATGTGAACAACATGGCTGTTTTGAGGCATGTGATATACTGATGGGTGAGGATTGAACCTGGTTACAATAATTCTTGCATAATTTTGTAGTGAGATGAAGTAATTCTTAATAAGCTTAATCTAGAAGTTACAAACTTAAATCACAACTGACGCTGCTCCACCAAAGTCGTCTACCGTGCTATGATTGAGTTTATATTAAGATAATTTTGTTTAGGTTTATAGGAGTTGAATAGTAGATCATTTTCGAGAGACAAATTTCCTCAAGGGAGAGAATAATCTTACATAGTGAATGCAACTTTCACTTAATAAATAAGCAGCGCCAAGACATTTTCTATTTTTTTTGACTCTTATTTATTTTTTGGCAAAATGAAGGTTTCTCTTGTCTCTCATGAGTGAGTACTTGTCTCATATACGTGGTGTATGGTGTGGGCTTCTCCTTTTTATTTCAAGCACTGTGCTATAAATTAACAGTATAAATTCCAAGTTAAAGGGTTAAGATCTAAAATTATAATTAGTTCTAATTGCATCATTGAGGTCAAGGTCCATGGTCTTCATTGTCAATCATCTGATAGACATTAATCCAAGGCTGATACAAACAAAAGGCGGTAGATTTATTAAAATTTATCATTAATTTTAATCATAAAGAGAAAGATATGGGTTTACATAAAAGAATATTTTATTTCCATAAGGTTCCTTTTATGAGCTCGGCTACGACTTCTACCCCATTAGGTCTGATAGAATCTCTATCATCTGATAAGTTAATTACTTCATTCTTTGTTGCAATGAGAAGTGTTCATATTGTAAGGACTTTGTAATTAAAATTACATATTACCCTTTTATCAACCAAATTAATACAATAATTAATATACATTATAACTTACTTTGGCAAATCATTTCTCAAAGATTGCTTTTTATTTCTTGCTTCATTTCTATTGAAAAAGACAATAGTTAAAAACCTATTAATCATATCAAGCAAGTAATTAGCTGACTTCATTAGCAATTTTAAGAGCAAAAAAATTTAAATAATTAGCTGGGGAATGGATATTAGACTTACAGTGCCTGGCCCTTCTGTTGTTGGCCCACCCAAAAATGCCATGATTCTAGCCCCAGAACCCGGAACACACACTCCCAGCAAATGAGCAGCCACACTTAATGCAGCGCCAGTGCACCTAGCTGCCCGTTGATCTACTGGTACGGGCCAAGGATCTTTCTGAAGCTCCTCTAACACCTTATTAACAAAGATAAAAATTATTTAAAAATTTAATGAACCTTAGTTGTAAGGGAATTTTCCAGTTAAGTTCCCAGCCTAAGATCACTGAAATGTATTTCAACGAACAAAGTCTAAGATTGAGAACCACATTTACATCAACAAAAAAAGTACTTTACTTAACTGCCAACTAAGTACATTCAAGGCCAATTAACATATTAAAAACATAAACTTTGAAACAATACTAGGCAATTGAATATTCTTCAGAATTAAGAATATACCGAATTGAGAGTGAACTCGCACTCAGAGGCAGGCAACAAGAACCTCGAAATACTCTCCTGCGAAAGCCCATCCCTAACACCAGCAATCACCCCGGCAGTCGGCTTTGGCTTCTTAGAAAAGAAACCCATTTGCTCCAAAAGCTGATCCTTAGTAATCTCCTTAGACCCCTTAAAGACATAAACTTTAGGAATTTGGCCAAACCCCAATTCATGAACAGACACATAACTCCCAAAAGTGATCAACCCAACAAGGGAATTCTCCGGAATCATCCCCACAGCCCTAGACAGGGCAGATTTCAAAAACCTCATTTCCTCTTCAATAACACAAGTGTCAATAACAAAGAGAAACACACAGGGCGAACTGGGTTGCTTCGAATCGGACGATTGGTATTCAATTGTGGTGTATTGGGGGAACAATTCCGCCGGAAGATTGTCATCGGAGATGGAATGATAGTGAGGGGGGAAGTGATTCCGGTGGAGACAGAAGGAGCAGATCCAGATCTTAGTGGAGTAATCGACGATAGAAAAAGGGTTGAGGACGGATCGGCAATTGCGGCAACGGAGGGGGGAGTAGGGGAGGAGAGGGGCGGTAGACGGTAAGGGTTTGAGAGGAGTGTAGATGGCGGAGACGGGGATTATGCATTGCGCTGATTCTTGTTTTGTGCCGGGGATCACGTTCCATGGCATCCGCACTGCGTCTTGGGTTTCTAAGTCTAAGAATTCTGTCATGGTTGGAGAATTGTAAGAGAGGGAGAGAGCTCTGATTTAGCTTGAAATTGTTTGCTGTGCGGAGAGTTTGATGATCACTTTCTGTGTGGAAATTGTTTAGGCTTGTGAGATGGATGATTACACCATGTTTGTGAGTTTATTCAGAGGAAACTAGTGGAAAAGTTAAGTTGGGATAGAAAAATTTTAGAGTTTATTAAAATATTATGAATTTTATATTCAAAATGCCATTTTAAGATAATTTACTAAACATTGTGGGTTGGGTTTATATATAGAAAGTAAGGGGACGGATTTAAAGCACTTACTTCTCTTGTTAGATATTCTTTTAAAATATAAAATAATATTAAAATAGAATAGTATCACTTATTTTTCTTTTATTTATAAAAATATCACTCGCGATCCTATTTATTTTTAAAAATAATTTCTAAAACGACATAAGTTTAATAAAGAAATGTTATTTAAGAGATAATACTATTTAAGAGGAGTGTTTTAGATCCATTCTTTAAAAAATAATATACAATATAAAGTATGTAGATATATGAAATAGAAAAGGAAAAATATATTATTATTTTATTTTATCATTTAGGATTATGTGTTAGATGTAATTAAAAATTTTATGAAATTAGTCGACATATAAATAAATTTTTCATAAATCTATTCAAATATATTGTTGTATCAAAAATGATATTGATGTAAGTCAGGGTAAAAAGTGTTGTTAACTACAATTACAAAAGTGTCGTTAGATATATATTTATTTTAATGGTTGAATTTTTTAAAAGCGTATTTTTTGTCAATTGCATACTTAAAGTGTTTTTTTTTAACTTACTTTATAATTAAAAAAATAGAAGGATAGAATAATTTTTTAAACTCTATAATATAAAGAGTTTAGAGCTGTAATTCTTGCATCATCTTTGTTATGAACATGGTAACTTTCAAACATAATTTTTCTTTTTATAGTTAATAATCTCTAATATCTAATAATTAAGACATAAATATTGACATATACAAGTTTCAAAGAAATTAAACAGTTAAATCCTTAAAAATTAAACAACTTTAAAAACATCATAAAATATAGTGTTTATTAAAATGTTGAACTTGTATCTGTGTATGTATATTTACTTATGTTAATATAGTGTTAATGAGTTGGCTTAAGAGCATTCACAATAGTTTCATTATATCTATTCATACTCTGCAGTGTTATTGGGTCATTCTGCAGGATATATAGGGATTCAATTTTTTTATTATATACCCAACATATTCCTTATATTGATTCCTTAAATAATGAAATTTAAAATTTAAAAGTTAAAATTTGAAAGTTCCAACAGTCAAAATATGTTTTGACCGTTGTAACTATTTTTTATTTAAAAATAATTGGAACTCTAGATTTTGTTTTTCCTGCAAAATACCTTCGAATTAAATGATTCAAGATGCCGCAAATGAGACTTTGGAGAAGAAGACAGCCGGTGAAGAGGACATTCTGTGAGAATACCGTCAAAATAATTTTGGAGGAAAAAATCGTCGCTCTAGAGAAGACAAGATTCGCGATGTTGCAAATGACACTGAATTCCTTTACCCCTTTTCTAAAGATGACGTGTTCACTTAAATGAGGGTGTGAAATGTCATTTTGCATACCTAGAGAACGGTCTTTTAACTCCCTCACCCTGAGTAGTAAAATCTTATATAGAAATTAAAATATAAAGTTAAATAAAGATAAAAAAATTGATGAATAATGATTTGTTGGTGTATTATTTAAAGTTGAGAATAGAGAACTTATTGGGGAATTTTTTAGTGATTCAACTTCAAAATGGTGCGTTTAGGATGGCATGGCTGCCTGGTATTCTTGTTTCATATTTTATTGCTCCCAAATACTCAAAAACTTAAAATTTTCAAACGTTTAGGCTTAACATCTTAATGTTTGAGTAGTTAAGACTTTTTTTCTTTTCAGTTAATTATTAACGCCAAGATTCGTCCACGCGCCTCAATCACCAAAAAGCAAGGCCCAATCAAGATAAAGCAGAACACACCAAAAGCTTCGACGCCTTGTCTTTAGCAGGGGAATAGCTCAAGTGTGAGAATAAAAGACTGAAAGTACAGGCTGAATAAGGTTTAACAATGGAGGTAAAAAGTTCTAGTGCTGAAAAATAATTAATAATAAGTTATGTGTACCTTAGAATCAGTGCAAAGCCTTGTATTTATAATGATCTCACCATATTCTCAAAATCCTTCCCCGTATTGGATTAAGGTTCCTCATTAGGTATAATTCCTTAATGGGGCCAAACACAATTCCCTTAAGGAAAGGAAGTTGATTAGGAACCTCACACTTTCTTTAGGGATAAATCAAATATAATTAAGAATCTTTAATTCCTTAAAAATCCTCAATTGCCTAAACAGAATCCCACATGGGTAATATAATTCCGCATGGACCCTGGCCCACCATATAATTCGGGCTCATACATTTAGGCCCCAACATTGCCCCCAGTCTTCGGTTGAATGAAACATTTAATTGAAGAGTATACCAAAGTAAGCCCAATAATTACCACACCTTTCTTTGACCCATCTCCTTAGAAAACCACATAAAAAGAGGGCCCATAAACTACTCCCCACGCGGGCAATCATAACCACCCATTAATGAGTCGCCTCTCGATAATCACCAAAAATCGAAAAAGTCACCCCTTACTAAACCCCCTTACAAAACCAGACAAAATTTTACCCCCATATTGAAAATCTCACAACCCTTTCTTCCTTACTGCGTCTTCTCATTCTCCGGCCAAAATCTTTTCAAAGCACTCCACCCATGGCAGCCACAAACAACCAAGTAACCTCATCTCCCATCTCCGACGAATCGGTCAGGATCATGGGCTCCGACGAGCCAACCATGGCCATTCTTATCTCCTTCATCCCCATCCTACCAACACCCGCTATAGAAAATTTGTGACGCCCTCAAAATAGGTATACATCACCCATTCCGAGTCGCCAAATATATGGTACATAATTTAAATACAAACTTAATTATACAACTGTCGTGTAAAATACGACAAAACATAGCTGAGAGTTTTGACACGAATATTGTCTTCTAAATAATATCTAAACTCAAATGGAGTCCTCATTACAATTATTATTACACTATTTTATAAAATAGTGAGGACTACTACAGCCACCATCTCGGACCATCACTCCATTTCCCGACTAGTTCATGCTACATTCTCATTTCCTGAAGAGAACAATGAAAGTAAAAGGGTGAGCTCAACTAGCCCAGTAAGAAATATTATGGCTAAGATAATGCATAATAAATTATCGTTAGCCTTCAACAGTGTTAAACTGATAGAATACAATAAACAATAAGTTTAACTGCAGCAGAACAAGCAATCCATTAGAAAAGTCAAGTAGAGCATGATATCTACTATCTTCTATGATTTAAAAAGTTATCATCAATTTTATCGATGAGACTCAGCTCAATAAATAATCCACATCACTTAATTATCTATGCACTACGGGCCAAGGATATTCATTAGTATCACATCCACGAATTATCCATGCACTACGGACCAAGGATATTCGTGTTATCACCAATGGTCATGATCATGCCAACAACTGTCCATCAATGCACTATAGGCCAATGAGGACTTTTACCACATCATTTATAATATTACAGGTCATGATTATACCGAATAATCCCTAGTAATAATCATACCAATCAACAGTCCATCTATGCACTACATGCCAAAGATGACTTTCATCACAATATAAGCATGAGGATGATGACAATGATATAAGAATTCTATTAAATGAGAGACATGATAAATTTTAAAGATTTACAATTTAATTTATCCAAAATTCAATAATGTCCAAATCCCGCTTGACTTCGGCTAGCTGTTTCTCCAGTTCGGATAACTTTTTGGCCAACTCTTTTGTCCCGCTTTCTAGGGGTGAAGGGTTCTTTCGGCCCCTTCCTTCATCGGGAGATACCTCTCGCTTTAGGCGAGCCGTCTGTCGTTTGCTATCTGAACTCGCTGCCCTGGATCAGCTCCGTCTCTTGTTTCCACTGGGCTGAGGGCCATCCGGATGATGAGTCATGTAGTGGTCCCTAGGTGAACGACCTCTTGATCGAATCCTCCGATAGCTCCTATCTCGAGAGCGACCCCGAAGCCTGCCTTTGATCTGTCTGTTATTGTTCGGACGGTGAGTCCTGGACTGAACCTTCGGTGACCTTCCCCGTCTTCGGCTGTGACTGGTGGCACCATCCTAGTTTCTAGTAATCAAAAGCTCCATTTGCTGATCAATATCCTTGTGTTGCGCAAGCAGAGCCCTCAAAGCATCATCGGTCTCCTGGGTTTTTGTAGACAAGATTAGCCTTCTTTCATCATGACCATCATCGTGGGGTCGTGTTAGGGATGGAGCATCCTCGACACGAGCCCCATGGCCATCGTTTTTGCTGGTAGTTGAGAAAAACCTCCTCATGACGTACCCCCTGTCCAAGTCTTCAGTCCCCATCGAATGACCTTGGGAACCCTACCTTTCGTGGATACTTTTGGACTGTCCCAATCGGTCTTTAACTGATCCTCTTTTCCGAACGGATCCATCAGTTATGGATTTTCCTAATCTTGAAATTATCTTACTATTCACCATGGATCCTCATGGAAAATTTTCAATGATGATTGAAAATCAACACTAACCAGCCCTCCTTCTAGCGCCAATGTTAACGCCAAAATTTGTCCATGCACCTCAATCACCAAAAACGCGTCCAATCTTGCACAGAAACGGTAAGCACACACCAAAAGCTTGACGGCTTGTGCCGCTAGGGGATAGCTCCGATCTGGTGTGAGAATAAGTACAGGCTGAATAAGTTTTAACAATGGAGGCAAAAAACTCTAGTGCTGAAAAATAATAATGAGTTATGTTGTAAGACCCCAACTTTTATGAATAAAGAATAATTTTCTCGAATTATATTTTTGAATATTATGGTATTGATTTGATATAATGTTATAGTTCAGGTAATATTTATAAATTTTACAAAAAGCACGCAAGTTGTTATATAATATTCGATTGGTCGAGGATATCGCTTTTAACAGGAATATTCGTATAACCAAGACAATCATTGGTGGACCCCAGTGGAATTATCATTTGATCGAGAAAACGACAACAAAATACTTTATGAAAATAACCATGAGGTGTTACCGTTAAAACCGTTGAACTACCGGTAGTAAAAGTACAAGAATACACGAGTAAGACAAGAAAGCACCTCAGATTGATTATCGATGCTTACGTGATAAGTCACTCACTATACTCAATTATTGCTACAAGAATTCTTGCGATCATATTTCTCATATTATTGATTCAATTATTGTTATAAAGATCATCTCGCATTATATGATATATTATTAAATCAATAATTGAGACTAAGAAAGTTATTCATATTATTATTTGCAACATTGACAATGTCTAGAAGTTCGTCAAGGAGAGGTTTGGTCACCTAATTGCGCCAATAAGGAGAAATCCTTATCTGAAAGCCCTCTTTCCCGGAACGATCCGGTTGTTAAATATTGTGAATTATAATATTAATGATGAATAAGTTCGTGTTGATTAAAGATGAATTTTATAGTTCTATTGTGTTGGACTTATTTGTGTTAGTATAATTGATGTCTGGAGGATATATTGTTCAATTGGGTATTCGGGACACTTTTCGTGTCGGAGTACTATTCACGATTTACTATTCATGAGTCACTATTCACGAGTTACTATTCATGAGTTACTATTCACGATTTACTATTCACGAGTTACTATTCACCCAGTTACTATTCACTCTAGTATTGTGTATTCGGGTATTTGGGTACAATATTATTCCATGAGGAGATGTGCTAATTTTTCAGACCATTGGTTGAAGATATAATAGTAAATCAATATGGACCGCTGGTGGAAGATATAATAGTAAATCAATATGGATCGTTGGTTTAAAGTTTTAATAGTAAATCAGTATGAACCGTTGTTTTAAGTTTTAATAGTAAACCAATCTGGATCGTCCGTTTAATAGTAAATCAATCTGGATTGTTCATGAATTAGTTACTATTCATTATATTTTCCTATAAATAGAAGCTTATTCCTTCATTATTTCTTACGAATTCACTGAAACTCTAGAGAGAGAATTATAAGAGAACCTATAGAAAAGTATTCTGCTAATTCCCTACTCTTATATTTAGTTTCTTTTACGGTAAGGGGTGTTATTTCTTTCTTTCGTCTTAATGAAGAGAACTTATGTTATTCCATTATTTATTATTCTGTTGGAATAACCTGTATACGCGGGTTACCCTATACATGGTGACATTCTTCTAATATTCCGTTCTTTATTATTCACGCATTTAATATCCGTTCATTGCTTACGCCTTGGGACCGGTTCCATCCTTTATTATTCGCGTTTAATATCCTCGTTTATGCGCTTTTACACCGGATTCGGTTCCGTTATTTATTATTCTCGTTGAATAACTCGCATGTATTGGCCTATCGCATTTACGGTGATTTCTTTTGTTATTCCATTCTTTATTATACTTAATTGGTTAAAACTTTGACTTCTATACCCATGAAATTAGTGGAATATCTTTGATATTTCAAGGCTTCATCCAAAGATCTTTTCATGGAAATATTCTTCCGAGCATTCTTGAATTTTACTCTACAAAGCAAAGATTCATGTCGACAATTTGGACGTTATCGCTTCCTAGATAAATTAATTCTTGAACTTGTTTTATTCAATTTTATATCATTGTCATTATCCTCATGTTTATATTTTGTTGAAAGTCATCTATGGCCTGTAGTGCATATGATGGACTTGGTATGATTATGACCGAGGATTATTCTTGTAATCATGACCGTAATGTTACAAATGATGTGATAAAAGTCCTCATTGGCCCGTAGTGCATTGATGGATGCTTGTTGGTATGATCATTTGACCATTAATGAATACACAAATATTCTTGGCCCGTGAGTGCATGGATAATTGTGGTCGTGATACTAAAGAATATCCTCGTCAGTAGCAGGGGTGATTCGATGATGTGGATTATTTATTGTCGAGTCCCAAATGATAAAAGTGATGAAAACTTTTAAATCATAAAAGATAGTAGATTTCATTCTCTACTTGACTCTTTTAATGGATCGCTTGTTCACCGCAGCTAAACTTGATATTTATTATATTTTATCGGTTTAACATTGTCAAGGCTAACGATAAATTATTCTCGCATTATCTTAGTCATAATATTTTTATTGGGCTAGTTGAGCTCACCCTTTCTTTCACTTTTTCTCTTCGTGAAATGAGAACGTAATGAGACTAATGGGAACAGAGTGATGGTCCTAGATGGTGCATTAGTAGTCCTCACTATTCGTGAAATAGTGTGATAATAATTGTAATGAGGACTCCTTTTAAGTTTGTATAATCTCTAGTAGACAATATTTGTATTCAAACTCACAGTTTATGTTTTGTCGTATTTTACACGACAACAGATTATTAAGTTGTATTTGAATTTCAGATCATGTATCAAGCGACTCAAGATGGGTGATATATACCTAATTTTGGGGCGCCACAACAGTATCAAAGCTTAGGATATGATCCCGGCTAAGATGTGAGAATAGAATTAGGAGGGAGAGACGGGAATTCCTTCGCTAAGTATGACCTACCCAAGTTTTTTTTTTGGCATTTAATTGGGCTCACGTAATATAGGGATAATATGTTATATGTCAATTAACCTTTTGTTTTGTGGCAAGATCAAAAATGACATCCGAGAATGTTGAGAATAGCAATAGAAAGCACAAAGTGATCGTTGATTCACCACAAATCAATAATCAGGATGTTGTACATCAGGAAGGCGACAATCCTCATGCAAACAACAACACTGACCAAATGATGAATGATGGAATGTTCAGAGGCTTTATGCAATTCATGCAATAAATAAAGGTGAGCGAGCAGCCCCGTCCAAATGTAGGTGGAAACATTGAAACTCTCGGACGGCCACCGCTAGCAGCTTCAAGGAGCTGGGACCACCGGAGTTTATTGGAGAGCCAAAACCACTTAAGGCGAAAAGCATGGATAAAGCGTATCACCAAGATATTTGATGTCTTGGGATGCTCCGAGGAGCAAAAGGTTTCCTTCACGCTTTTATGTTGCGTAGGAGAGGCGACATTCTTGGTGGGAATCCAGAAGCGACTCAATCTGCCAGACCGAAGATGTTTTGGGAAAAGTTCCAAGAACTATTCAACGACAAGTACTTTCCCGAAAGTATTCGTCATATAAAAGAGGTAGAATTCATCAAGTTAGAGCAAAATAATATGACCGTGTCATAGTAGATGAAGCCAAGTTTGCCGAGTTGTCCCGGTTAAGGTCCCCACTTGGTGGATAATGAAGAGAGAATGACACGTATATTTTTAAGAGGTTTGAAGTCGAGATACGCCAACATCTTATTTCATAAACCGTGTTTGTATCGAGATGTTATAAATAGGGCTCATTAGTGGAGCGCGATAACGAAGTCAACGCAACCAAAGGAGAGCACTCATCAAGCTATGACAACAAGCGTGGAGGAATCAATGTGCGTAAATGGAAACCATTTCAATGGTAATCGTGGCCAAAATAATAAGAATAGACATTTCAAGAAGAGGAGATTCAACAATGATGGAAGGACGCCAAAGACCAAAGACCCGTTGTTAACGAAGGAGAACGACCACCCATCATATGCTTCTAAATGCGAGGGAGGGACACATCACCCAAACTGCGCGATGTCATTCAAAGCATGTTATAATTGTGGAAGAGAAGGTCACTTAGCAGATTTTGTCGCTCATCAAGACAAGTTCAAAGCTAGGATGGAGGCACCAAAGGTCGTCCCGTAAAAGTCAAAGCCGGTGAAAGTGCAAGGGAGAGCGTTTGTTGTGACCTCCCGAAAGCAAGGAACCCGAATGAGGTCATCACGGGTAAGCTTATTATAAACTCTAAATAAGTCTATACTTTATTCGATAATTCTGTTCTACCCATTCTTTTATTTCTTCTACTTGCGCTCAACGATTAAATTTGACTCCGGAGAAATTAGACTTTGACTTATCTGTGGAAACTCCGGGAGAAACCTTCATTACATCCACTGGTTATAAGTCTTGTTTGGTTCAAATCGATAACCGCACATTACCTATCAATCTTATTTCTTTTAAAATACTTGCGTTTGACGTAATTCTAGGGATTAATTGGTTAACTACTCATCATGCAAAAATTGATTATTTTTGTAAGGTTGTTAGTTTTCATATTCCTAATCAACCTATTATGCGAATTCAAGCAACCGAACCATTAAAGTCAATCACGGTCATTTCAAGCCATAAAGCTATTCGTTTATTGAAAAACGGGTGTCAAGCTTTCTTAGCTCATGTCACAGATTTAAACAAAAATATGTCGATTTTGAACAATATTTCTATTGTTAATAAATTTCCGACGTATTCCTCGAAGAACTTCGCCTACCCCCCGTAGCGTGAAATTGAATTTTGTATCGACTTGAACCGGTACAAAACCCATTTCCAAAGCCCCATATCGAATGGCTCCTATTCAACTTCAGGAGTTAAAGACCCAATTGCAGGAATTGTTAGACATTGGTTTCATCTGGCCCCAAGACGTCTCCTCGGGTGCTCCCTGCTCTATTCGTGAAGAAGAAAGATGGGAGTATGCGACTTTGTATTAATTATCTGGAGTCAATCATGTCACCATCAAAAATAGGTACCCATTGCCACGTATTGATGACCTGTTGACCAAGTTGCAAGGATCCAAATTCTTTTCAAAGATTGATCTTCTTGGTCCGGATATCACCAATTGAAGATTAGAACCGATGACATTCCAAAGACGGCCGTAACTCCCTGCAGACGGGTATTATGAATTCTAGTCATGTCCTTCGGATCGACTAATGCTCCCCGCCGCCTTCATGGATATGATGAACCGAGTATTCAAGGAATATTTGGATCACTTTGTGGTCGTCTTTATTGATGACATCCTTATTTATTCCAAAAGCCGTGAAGATCATGAGCAACACTTGAGGCTAACACTCCAAAAGCTTCGTGAATACAAGCTTTATGCCAAGTTAAAGAAATGCGAGTTCTGGCTTGAGGAAATAGCATTCCTTGGGCACGTAGTATCAAGTCATGGAATATCATTGACCAAGCAAAGATTGAAGCTATTCAAAGCTGGGAGCAACCTAAATTAGTGACCGAAGTACGTAGCTTTCTCGGTTTAGCTGGTTATTATCGGAGATTCGTGGAAGGATTTTCTCGAATCGCTACTCCATTAACTCAACTGAATAAGAAAGTTACTGTAACGACCCCAAAATAGGTCCATTCCATCCAACCCATTCTGAGTCGCCAAATACATGGTACGGAAAACAACTACAACTTTATTACAACAATTGTCAGGTAAAATACAACAACACATATGCTATGAGTTTGGATACAAATATATACCAACCAGTGAAGACGCCACAATGACACCTTACATAAAGGTATAGTCAAAAACTATTTTAGAAATTAGAATCTTTGGGAAGTGCTCAAGGAAACCTTCGCATACATGGGAGGCCATGCTTTTAGGTTTAGTAGATATCATATGGCCACGTAATTATCCTTGGTCAACCTAATAGACCCCAAAGAAAAACGAGAAGATTACTATCATATTCTTCCCAATGATGAGTCTTCTCGACATATCATTATCTCCACTCGCCTCTAATTGGGAATTAAACTCCAAACAAACACCAAGATTATATAGGTAGTGCTTGTAAATATACTCAAGAAGTGGATGAGCACAACCCTGTCTTTATGATGACACGAGGTCAGTATGTCATTAGACATCTTGTATGATAGTGGCAAAACACACCTTCCAAGTTAAATTCACCTCACCCTCAACATCTATAGACCAACCGCTCTATTCCCTTGTTATCCCCGTCTTGACCCAAATTTACACTTTTATTACCAGAAGGAATTGTAAAGCAAAAGGGAAAGCACAACTAGCTCAAGAAAGAATATCATGACTAAAGATAAATAAATTATCAATAGCCTTCAACAAAGAATAAATCGTAGATTTAGAACATACGGTAGATGATAAAACTTTTCAACTATAGTTGCAATGAATGAGCAATCCATTAGAAGAGTCAAATAGACTATAAAGTCTATTATCTTCTCCATGTTAAAAGTCCACCAACAATTTTTTATCCTCGTAACATCAATCAACAAATTCGTCCACAATCACATGTATAACTCATAATCGTAATTGTAGTTCTAAATTCCTTTTCTCATCCAGACAAAGATAATTTTCATCACACCAAACATCAAAGATTATGGTTATACCAAATCACGCTTTATGTTCATAATCCTACTAATAAATTCATCTTTGCACTATGGCTAAAGATATTCATCAATAATTCATCTTTGCACCACAAAAGCCAAAGATATTCATCAACAAGTCATCTTTGCACCTCTGTGCCAAAGATATTTATCATTGGTCATGTTCATCTAAACACTGCTCATCTTTGCACCACGGGCCAAAGATATTCATCGAAATCATTCATCTTTGCACTACAAAGCCAAAGATATTCAATTATATCATCATTTAGGACCGAGGATGATGAAAATATTTTAAAGAAAACGAATCCAAAGTGAAACAAAAGAACAAATATTAAGGATTCGTACTTTTAAACAATCCAAGTTCAAAAATACTTCATAAATAACCGTAATGGAGTAAAATTCAAGAATGATCAAAACATGGATACAATCAAAACTAGTATCCATAATAGATATCTTGGACGAAAAATGAAAATTTAATTTTTTCTCGTGAATAAGGTCGTATTCGTGAATAGTGTCGATAACGTGAATAAAGGTCGATACGTGAATAAGAACTCGACACCAAAAGATAGAAATTTCACAAAAAAACATCATCATGCTTCGTGAATAAGACTCATGAATAAGTAATCGTGAATAGTAACTCATGAATAAGTAACTCATGAATAGTAACCCCGACATGAAAAAGTTCCAAATTTGATAAAAAGTTCCAACTAATATTTCAAAGATAATGATATCAAGAAATAATATCATTTGAGAAGAAAATAACATCTCTTACCTCGAAAGAATAAGATTTCCGATCGAATATCGGATATAGTGCTAAAAGAACTTGCAGACCGCATAACAATACTCAAGTACTAAAATACTCACAAAAATATGCTCGATATTATAGAGAGAGAAAGAGAGAGAAATCTGTAGTTTCTGGTGTAATTTTCAATTCTAACCTAAGCACCCTATTTATAGGAAAATGCTTAGAACACCAAAACCGAAAATTTAATAAAATATAAATTTATTTTTCTTAAATTCCTACGCCCATTTTGTTTGGTCAAGCCATCAGCCATACAAATGTCAACATCACCAAAAACGTTTTTCATGAAAATATTACTTAAACTCCAAAAAAAAAATAATAATAAATTAATCCGGAACTTCAATAATTCATAATAAATAGTCCTTTTATCAGAAAATTTGCATCTCTCGATTGAATGTATGAAATTCAATTCTCTACAACTTTGCAGAAGAAAGTTTTTCCAAATTCAAAACAGAAATTGACCGAAATCCACATACGGACGATTTTGATGCCTATAATCAAATTTCAACCAAGAAATGGGTTCACCGACATGTTTAACATGTTTTAGACAACTTTTGCCACAAAAATACTCTTCCTCCTCATATACTCATATATCCCACATTCATTGTAAAAATATCATCATTATTGTATAATAATATAATAAAATATTATTTTATCAGAAAAGATAAAATATCGATTTTCAACAATTGTGACTTTAAAAATTTTCTCCATCTATATCCACATAAAATGAATATTTTCCTCATCATATAAATCAATAATTTAATTATTCACAAATAATATTACGTAATCACAATATCGACAACTGTGCAGCTTCCTCAAGAAGGCCAAGAACGAGCCAACACGGCTTCTAGCTCGATTCAAGTTCGACTTCGAAAAAAATACGAAGCGAGACTCCTGATTCGTTAATAATATGATCCAAATCGAGCATTAAAAATAGTTCGAATAAAAATATGAGTAAAAATCGAGCAAGATTATACTCGACTCGCTTAAGATTCAAACTACTCGAATTTTTGATTGTGATTCGATACATACTCTGCTAATACATATTCGATTAGATGTATATACAAATTTAAATCAATTTAGGATAATTAGTTATTATTTTATTTTGTTTTTTAATTTTAATTGTGATTTTATATTTGTATAGTGTAATAATAAATATATTTTCTCATTTTTAAGTAAAATAATAAATTGAATTTATAATTATATTTATTATAAAACTAGTTATTATGTAGTGACTCGAATTCGAGCTTAAATTTGAAGCTCGTGAGTAGTTTGAATAAATATTCGAGTTTAGCCTGATCAATTCGAGTAATAAATATTCGAGTTGAGTCGAATCGAGTAGGATTTTTCAAATATAATTGAATTTTGTTTCTAATTCGAGTACACGAATTTATAATTTCGAGTCGAATTCGAGTAGCTCTTTGTTCGCTCCTGCTCGACTCGTTTATACCCTTAGTTCCTGTGAAAGAGGGCTTTTAATAAGATTTCTTCTTCATTGGCGCCGCAATTAGGTGACCAAACCTCTCCTTGATGTAACTTTCTAGACATTGCCAATAATGTTATCTAATAATATTATTCAGATAATATGAATTATTGCTTCGATAATGGAAAATACCGATAAAGGACAATTATTAAAACAACAAGAATATAAAATATCAACGCAACAATTATTTAATCAATAAAATATCGAATAAAGAATTATCGTAATAATTATTGAGTAAGGCCTCTTACATAAGAATCAATAATTGGTGCAATACCTGCGTGTGCTATCGTGCAACAACGCCAGACATCGTATTTTAACCACCGGGTATTCCAACAGTGTTAACGGTAACAACTACGCCGTTATTTATAAAAACTCCCTTTTGTCGTTTTCTTCATCCGACAGTTATTCTGTTATGGGGCCCACAAAAGGCTGCGCCGTCGTATGAATATTCCCCGACAGGAAGAATATTTCACGACCAAATGAATATTCCCCGACAACAATGAGTATTTTATAACCACTTGCTTATTTTGAAAAAAATTCATATATCACCCTTAACTTTAACTTTTTATCAATTTAATCATTTACTGAATTGTAATTATAAGAAAAATTGAATACTTTTATTTCATAAAATTCGGGGTCTTACAGATACAAAGTTCGGTTGGAGCAAAGAATGTGAGAAGAGTTTTCAAGAACTCAAGAGGAGACTCATTTCATCACCTGTTTTGACAATACCATCTGCCTGAGAGGATTTGTCATCTACAAAGTGATGTTTCTAGCAAAGGGTGGGATGTGTTCTCATGCAACATGGAAAAGTCATAGCTTTATGCCTCAAGACAACTCAAAGAATATGAGAGGAATTATCTTACTCATGATCTAGAGTTAGAAATTGTTGTCTTCGCACTTAAAATTTGGAGGCATTACTTGTATGGGGAGAAAGTGGAGATCTTTATGGATCATAAAAGCCTCAAATATTTCTTTACTCAAAAGGAACTCAACATGCGACAATGACTATGGCTTGAACTGTTGAAAGATTATTATCATACAATCCAATACCATCCTCGAAAAGCGAACGTGGTAAATGACGATCGAGTAGAAGATCATATGCAAGTACGAAAAGGATATTGTCAACGCAAAGGCCCATTTTGTGTGACTTGCAAAGGATGGAGATAGAGTTAAAAATTTCAGGGACCCATGTAATGATGGCAAATATACGAGTAGAACCGACTTTAATTGATAAAGTTAAAGTCGCTTTCAAGCTACTAATTCGAGACCCGATGCGTATGAGGAAGAAAGTGCAAGAAGGTGCAAGGTGCTTCACGGAAACAAGAATCGATGAAGAAGGAATACTTCGAGTCAACTCCAGACTTTGTGTTCCTAACAACCCTGATTTAAAGTATAAAATCATGATAGAGACACACAACACACCGTTTGCAATCCATCTTGGGAGTACCAAAATGTAGCATGATCTTCGACATATATTTTGGTGGAGCAATATGAAGAGAGAGATAATAGAGTTTATCTCAAGGTGTTTAACTTGTCAACGAAGTCAAGTATGAGCATCAAGTACCAAAAGGTCCATTGCAACCACTTGAAATTCCAGAATGGAAGTGGGAGCACATTACCATGGATTTCAAGCATCGGTCTTCCCAAGGTTTCTCAAGGCATGATGCAATTTGGGTCATTGTTGATAGATTAACCAAGTCTCGCTTCACTTCTTACCTATACGTAGAAACTTATACATTTGAACGCCTCGTCAGATGTATATAAATGAGATTTTAAGATCGCATGGTATGCCAAAGATCCATAGTTTCTAATCGAGACCCAAGATTCACTTCATGATTTTGGGTTAGTTTGCAAAAGCTATGGGCACAGATTTACGATTTAGTTTTTCGGATATCATCCTCGTGATTTCGGATGGACAATGGAGAGGACTATTCAAACTCTTCAAGATCTATTAAGACTCGTGTCCTTGATTTCAAGGAAGTTGGGATAAGTTTTACCATTTGTGGAGTTTTCCTACAACAACAGCTTATCGCAAGTATTGGCATGGCTCCATTCGAAGCGTTGTATGGGAGAAAGTGTCGTTCTCCAGTATGCTGGGATGAGGTGGGTGAAGAAACGTTGTTGGGACCGGAATTGGTACGTATGACTATAGAAAAGATTCAAACGATCCGACAACGTATAAAAACTTCACAAGATCGACAAAAGAGTTATACTGATCTTCATCGAAAGGACGTAGAATTCGATATTGGAGATCATGTGTTGTTACGTGTTGTTCCATGGAAAGGAGTTATAAGATTTGGAAAGAGAAGAAAGCTCAATCCTCGATTCATTGGCCCATTTTTAATTCTTGAGCGAGTGGGAACTGTGGCCTATAGACTCGCCTTACCGCCAAGTATGTCTCGTGTTTATAATGTTTTTCACATATCTATGTTACGTAAATATGCGAAAGACCCGAACCACATTATTAAGTTAGAACCAGACAAGATAGAGGAAGATTTAACGTATGAAGAGTTACCTATTAAAATCTTGGATAAGAAGGATCATGTTCTACGCTCCAAGGTTATACCTCAAGTCAAAGTTTTGTGGAGAAACCACGATGTGGAGGAAATGACTTGGGAGTTAGAATCTGAGATGAAGTCAAGGTATCCTCATCTCTTCGACATACCAGGTATGTACCCTAATTTCGAGGACGAAATTTCAAAAGAAGGGGAGGTTGTAAGACCCCAATTTTTATGAATAAAGAATCATTTTCTCGAATTATATTTTTGAATATTATGGTATTGATTTGATATAATATTATAGTTATGGGTAATATTTATAAATTTTGCAAAGTACGCAAGTTGTTATATAATATTCGATTGGTCGGGGAATATTCGTTTTAACAAGAAATATTCAGATAACTACGTAATCATCAGTGGACCCTCATTAAATGTAATTATTGCTTGATTAAAAAACGACAAAAATACTTTATGAAAATAATTACGGAGGTGTTACCGTTAAAACCGCTGAACTACCCGATAGTAAAAGTACAAGAATACATCGTAGTCGCACAAGATTATTACTCAGATTGATTATTGATGCTTACGTGAGAAGTCACTAAGCTATACTCAATTATTAACTACAAGAATTGTTGATCATATTTCTCATATTATTGATTCAATTATTGTTACAAAGATCATCCGTGATTATATGATATATGATTAAATCAATAATTGAGACGACAAAGTTATTCATATTATTATTCGCAATATCGACAATGTCTAGAAGTTCACAAGGAGAGGTTTGGTCACCTAATCAAGGCGCCAATAAGGAGAAATCCTTATCTGAAAAGCCCCTCTTTCCCGAACGATTCGTTGTTAAATATTGTGAATTATAATATTAATGATGAATAAGTTCGTGTTGATTAAAGATGAATTTTATAGTTCCATCAGGTTGGACTTATTTGTGTTAGTATAATTGATGTCCGGAGGATATATTGTTCAATTGGGTATTCGGGACACTTTTCGTGTCGGAGTACTATTCACGAGTTACTATTCATGAGTTACTATTCATGAGTTACTATTCACGAGTTACTATTCAAGAGTTACTATTCACCCGATTACTATTCACTCTAGTATTATTGTATTCGGGTATTTTGGGTACAATATTATTCCATGAGAAAATGTGCTAATTTTTTTCATCACTGTTGAAGATATAATAATAAATCAATATGGACCATTGGTGGAAGATATAATAGTAAATCAATATGGATCGCCGGGTTTAAAGTTTTAATAGTAAATCAAGATGGACCGTTGTTTTAAGTGTTAATAGTAAAACCAACTGGATCGTCCGCTTAATAGTAAATCAATCTCGACCGCTCATGAATTAGTTACTATTCATTCTATTTTCTTATAAATAAGCTCATTCCTTCATTATTTCATTTAATTCAATTTAAACTCAGAGAGAGAATTATAAGAGAACCTATAGAAAAGTATTCTACTACTTCCCTACTCTTATATTCAGCTTTCTTTTTACTAGTAGTGGGTGTTATTTCTTTCTTTTATCTTAATGAAGAGAACTTATGTTATTCCATTATTTATTATTCTATTAGAATAACCTGTATACGCGGGAAACCCTATACATGGTGACATTCTTCTAATATTCCGTTCTTTATTATTCTGTCGAAATATCACTCGCGTGCTTACGCCGGAGTCGGGTTCCATCCTTTATTATTTCTCACGGAATATCCCGTCATGCATTTACGCTGGGACCGGTTCCATCCTTTATTATTCTCGTTGAAATATCCTGCTTACGCGCTTTTACGGGACCGGGTTCCGTTATTTATTATTCGTTGAATAACCTCGCCTGCAAGTGCCTATCGCATACATGGTGATTTCTTTTGTTATTCCATTCTTTATTATACTTAGTTGGTTAAAACTTTGACTTCTATACCCATGAAATTTGTGGAATATCTTTTATATTTGCGCTTCATCCAATATCTTTTCATGGAAATATTCTTCTGAGCATTCTTGAATTTTACTTTACAAAGCAGTATCATGTTGACAATTTGGACGTTATCAGTTCCTCGATAAATTAATTCTTGAACTTGTTTTATTGAATTCTTATATCATTGTCATCATCCTCATGTTTATATTTTGTTGAAAGTCATCTATGGCCCAGAAGTGCATAGATGGACTTGGTATGATTATGACTGTGGATTATTCTGTGTAATAATGACCGTAATGTTACAAATGATGTGATAAAAGTCCTCATTGGCCCGTAGTGCATTGATGGATGTTGTTGGCATGATCATGACCATTAATGAATACACAAATATTCTTGGCCCGTAGTGCATGGATAATTGTGGTCGTGATACTAAAGAATATCCTCGTCAGAAAAGTGTAGGGTGATTCGATGATGTGGATTATTTATTGTCGAGTCCCAAATGATAAAAGTGATGAAAACCTTTAAATCATAAAAGATAGTAGATTTCATTCTCTACTGACTCTTTTAATGGATCATTTGTTCTACCGCAGCTTAAACTTGATATTTATTATATTTTATCGCTTTAACATTATTCAAGGCTAACGATAAATTATTCTCGCATTATCTTAGTCATAATATTTCTTATCGGGCTAGTTGAGCTCACGCTTTCTTTTCACCGTTCTCTTTAGGAAACGGAGAACGTAGGCTGGGACTAGTTGGGGAAATGAGTGATGGTCCTAGATGGTTTATTAGTAGTCCTCACTATTCTCGTGAAATAGTGTGATAATAATTGTAATGAGGACCTTTTGAGTTTGTATAATCTTTTAGTAGACAATATTTGTATTCAAACTCACAGCTTTATGTTTTGTCAGACAGCATACTATAGCTTGTATTATTAAGTTGTATTTGAATTTTGTACCATGTATCTGGTGACTCAAGATGGGTGATGTATACCTAATTTTGGGGGCGTCACATATGTGTACTGTGACGCCCCCAAAATAGGTATACATCACCCATTCTGAGTCGCCAGATATCACACTACAGAAATCAAATATAAACTTCTTTTATACAACTGTTGAACTATCGTACAGAGTACGACAACACATAAGCTTTGAGTTTTAATAAAAATATATATACCTCTCATGGTGTCGCGACCACAACACCTTACAATGGTACCTTACATAAAAGTACAGTCAATAATTGTTTTAGAAATTAAATTTTTCGGAAAATGCTCAAGGAAACCTTTGTACATGGGAGTCCATGCATCTAAGTTATGATAGATATCATATGACTCAAGAATTATCCTTGGTTGACCCAATAGACCCCAAAGAAAAACGAAAAGATTACTATCATGTTCTTTCCAATGGTGAGTCTTCTCTTGACATATACTTATCTACATTATCTCCAATTGAGAATTATATTTCAACCAAACTCCGAGATTATATAGGTAGTGCTCATAGATATAATCTGCAAGTGCATGTACACAACCATGTCTTATGATAACACAAAGTCGTCTCTCATTAGACATCATGTATGATAGTGGCAAAACACCATTCCAAAGTTGGGTTCACCTCACCCTATTCGGTTCACCGAAATCAATGGTTAAAATGACGTGTAAAATACAACACACTTATCTAAAATTCTCAATAAAATTATTTCCATACTGTTTTAGGGAAACCTCAACAGCTATTGTGTTAGAGTTTATGCCCTAGAGGCCAATTATTTGATATAATTGCTTAATATTTTGATATTATATTTGATTGAATAAGTGAATGATTTTATTATGGTTTTATTTATTGCGTTATATAAATGTTAACATAATAAAATTCCTTAGAATATTGATACAAATTATATAGTTTCAAGTATGTGACTTGAACATGAGATTATATAATTACAATTAGTATCATTGCTCTTAAATGTCCCTAGTTGAGTATCATTGTTGATAGGACAACAATGATGCATTGAGACTAGTATGTGGATTGACTGATGACCAAATCTCATTGGTCATAAATATATGAGATATTAAGTCAATGCATAGGTATGTGTTAGAGAACGATGTACTAGACAGACCCACCATGAAAATTCTATGTGGAGCATTGAAATGTCATTAACGATTCTCATAGTGACAATGATGTAATGGTCCTCTGACCTGAAATCACTATATTACTACACGAGAATTTATGTACTTTGATATCATCAAAGGTCACCTTTAATAGGGTGGACTATAAAGGTGATTATTGGGTACATCATGAATCGTGTGAGAAATATGAGTGATCTAGATGGAATTTAACCCTTCTATTTATTAGGGGTGATATCCATAGGCCTCTTGATTGAGTAGGACTATGAAATGCATGGCCATGCTCAAATAGTGATTTGTTTCATATAGTCTACTCATTGATCAAGAAAACTCAAATTAAATTATGAAGAGTATGACATATTCCATGACTCGAGTTTAATCTAGGATGTCAAGGTTAAAAGGATTAAATTACATTGAAACATTGGTCACGGAAAGGTTGTATCGAATCATGATTTTATTATTACTTGGGTAGCACTGATGCATTACTAGATGCCGCTCACTGTTTATAATTTTATAATATGATTTTAAAATTATTACTAACGTAATAATAGCCTATAGGGTCACACACATAGAACGTAATTAAAAGGGAATTAATTTAAATTGTAAAGATTTAAATATGTCAATATGATTGATAATATTTAAATTACGAATTTAAATTAATAGGATAATTTATATATAGATATATTAATTAAGTAAGACTTAATTAAGATATATCTATATATATATATTCGGATTTTAAAAGGGTTTTGATTAATCCCTTTTAATCGCTATATATATGATATGTAGCAGTTATTTTATGGTTAATGAATCATAACCTAAAACCCTAGACGCTCTTAGAGAGAGACTAGAGAGAAATTTCGAAAATCCTTTCCTTTGGTGGCTAGTACCGCAACACCCTTTTATTGCAGAATCGTGAGATGGTTTGCGGACGTTCGTGTGGATACCGTAGAGATGTAGTTCATTCGAATTGCGTTGGAGATTCGATCGCATCAATTCCAGCTTCATAATTGGTATAATCTCTTACACACTGAATTAATTTCGGTTTTGCATGGATCCTGTTTGGGTTTCGAATTTTGTTTTGTTCAATTTATTTTCCACTGTGCATTGCTTTGATGTGCCGAAAACCCTACAGTGGTATAAGAGCTACTTGCGAAACGATTAATTCAGATTACGTGTTTTATTGTTTTCGATATATATGATATGTGATGATACAATTTTATCGATATAAAATTGATTATATTATTTTCGATATATATGATATATGATGATACAATTTTACCGATCTGAAATTAAGTATATGATATTCTGTATGTAGGCATATTCTGGTATTATGAATATCAGTAATAGATATACATGTATATTATGTTCTGTTAATTGTATCTTAAATGGCGTAATAACAATATACAACTTCTGTTCTAATTGGATTAGAAGCATAGAGATTCGGTTTAATATGATTAATTGAAACTGGACATATATGATATGTACTGGGTGTATAGTTATTATGGGTGTTTTGGTGGATTAAAATATATGATTTCAAAATTTGAGGAGATTCAGATGGAAAAATTCTACAATACAGATTGTAGTAACCGGACCACCGCTGTGGGGGAGACCCCCTGGACCCCCCCGTCAGAATAAGACGATGGTTGTAACCCCAATATGTTATATATAGTTTTCTTTAATTATATATAAAATGTTATGTGCTTATTGTGATATGCATGGTTCATAGTTCTGGCCTTTTGACCCATAGATTAGTGGTTTTTGGTTTTGAAATATGGCTTGCATGTTGTGCCTTTCTATAAATTCTAATGTAATATTCTCTTCTCATCTAAATCCCCTCGAATGTAACTCGAGGTTTCTTTATGTCATGTAATAATCTGTAATTGATGAAGATGACAAGATGGAGAACACGATGAAAAGATGATGATGGAGATGAGGCACATGCATGCGGAAGATCCAATGGAGCTACTATTTTGAAGATCTTTTACCACCTTAGATTGACATTCAATCTTTCATTAGCTTGAAAAGATTGATAGTGGATTGGGCCATAACTGTGACATATTTAATTTTGTAATTTATTTATGCTTGTATATGATATGATAAATAATTTGCATGCTTAATAAGATTAAAATTGGTGAGATCTAATTTAATTAATAAAATCCCTCATTAAATTATTAAGTCTAAATCAGATGTCTTTCAATGAATAACACTCATCAAGACCTTGATCAATAGATGTAGGTTTGTCAAAGCAAAGTACCCTATTTATCTTGGTAAGATGCGATAGGATAATTGTGATATCCAAACTGTTAAAATCATTGGGCCCGACTTAACTAAGTTATCTTAATAGGATTGTGGACTTAGAGGCATGAAGTTTGGTGGGTACCATTAGATGGACTAGAAACAAATATTATTTACCAAACTATCCAAGAGTTATATATGATATAATTGACAAAGGGTTGTCTACCTAAATAATTGTGTTTTAAGAGATTAGCCAAAGCTAACTTAAGGCATAATGAAATATGGATCTTGGCTCACTAGAAAGATTTAATAGAAAATGCTTTCCGAATTAATTGTGAGGGCTATTAATTTGAATAAAATAGTGGGATGTATATTTTGAATGTACTATTATCAATTACATAATATCAACTCTGTAATTTGACTTATTAATTTTTTTGCACTTATAAATTGTAGATATCAATGGCAAACAACAACAACACAAGTAGTCATTCACTACGATCAGTCCTTGAGAAGGACAAGCTGAGTGGAATTAATTTCCTTGACTGACATAGGAACTTGAGGATTGTCCTCAAACAAGAGCGCAAGCTATATGTCCTTGATGGGCCCATTCCTGCAGCAACAGTTGTCACTGCACCACGTGCGGAGCATAATGCTGACAAGAAGCATCAAGATGATGCTCTGGACGTAAGTTGTTTCATGCTAGTAACCATGAACGTTGAGCTTCAGAAGCAACATGAGTTGATGGATGCTTATGAGATGATCGAGCATCTTAAGAAATTGTTTGAAGGGCATGCTCGACAGGAGAGGTATGATACAAGCAAGGCGTTGTATCACTGCAAGATGGGTGAACGTGATCCAGTTGGTCCACATATGCTGAAAATGATTGGGTATATTGAGTACCTTGATAGGTTGGGTTTTCCAATCACTCCGGAAGCCCAAACTGATCTTGTTTTTCAATCCTTGAACATCAGCTACTCTCAATTTGTTATGAATTATCTTATGAATAAAATTGAGAAACCCCTTAATGAGTTGTTGAGCATGTTAAGAACTGCCGAGAATAACATAAAAAAGGCAGGATCCGCTCCCATAATGATGGTGCAAAAGGGGAATGCTAAGGGAAATTGGAAAGGCAAGAAGAAGATATGATCTAAATCTGGTGCCAAACCCAATTCCAAAACAAAACAGGCTTTAAAACCTAAAGGCGGGGTGGCTAAAGAATGTGATTGTCACTTTTGTGGAAAACCTGGACACTGGAAGAGGAATTATCATGCTTATTTGGAAGAAGTGAAGAAAAAGAAAGGAAGTGTGACTTCTGATTCATGTATATATGTTATAGAAGTCAATTTGTCTACTTCTACATCATGGGTATTGGATACTGGATGTGGTTCTCACATTTGTGTTAATGTGCAGGAACTTCGAAGGAGTAGGACTTTGGCAAAAGGAAAGGTTGACCTACGAGTTGGGAATGGAGCGAAAGTTGTTGCACTGGCCGTAGGAACTTATCATTTATCTTTTCCCTCTGGGCTAGTATTAGAATTAGATGATTGTTATTATGTGTCTGCTATAAGCAAAAACATTATTTTTGTTTCTTGTTTGGACAAGAAAGGTTTTTCATTTATAATAAAGAACAATTGTTGTTTGTTTTACTTAAATGATAGTTGCTATGGTATTGCACAATTGTTTAACGGTCTTTATATTCTTGATTTAGAAATATATATCTATAACATAAATACAGAACGATTTAAATCAAATGACTCAAATCCGACATATCTCTGGCACTGTCGTTTAGGCTATATAAATGAGAAACGCATATCCAAACTCCATAAAGATGGGTTTTTGGATTCATTTGATTTTGAATCATATGAGAAATGCGAGTCTTGTTTATTAGGTAAGATGACTAAAGCCCCTTTCACTTGACACAGTGAACGGGCTAGCGATGTATTGGGACTTATACATAGTGAAATATGTGGACCCATGAGTTCGTTAGTAAGAGGTAGGTTTTATTACTTCATTACATTTACTGACAACTTCATTAGATATGGATATGTGTATCTTATGAGACACAAATTCAAATCCTTTAAAAAGTTCAAGGAATTCAAGAATGAAGTTCAAAACCAATTTGGCAAAAGCATAAAAGCTCTTCGATCCAATCGAGGAGGTGAATATTTAAGCCAAGACTTTGATGACCTTCTAAAGGAGTGTGGTATTATATCACAACTCACTCCACCTGGAACACCACAATGGAATGGTGTATCTGAGAGGAGGAATCGCACCTTGTTGGACATGGTACGATCAATGATGAGTCATGTGGATCTTCCAATAAGCTTCTGGGGTCATGCCCTAGAGACAACTGCATTCATACTTAACCGTGTTCCTACAAAGACGGTTCAGAAGACACCATATGAGATGTGGACTGAGAAACGTCCTACTATGTCGTTCATGAAGATTTGGGGTTGCAAGGCGTTTGTTAAACGTCTAGATTCTGACAAGCTCGGACCCAAATCTGACAAATGTAATTTTGTGGGATACCCAAAGGAAACAAAAGGGTATTATTTCTACCAACCTTCTGAGAAGAAATTGTTTGTTGCTCGAACTGGTATTTTTCTAGAAAGAGAATTTGTCTCTAAATAAAATAGTGGGAGGAACGTAGAACTCGAAGAAATTCGAGAACCACAAAATATCACTGAACCTGAGCTGGAATGTGAGCAGGAACCACAATATATTGTGGAAAGTGAACCTGCTCAAATTACACAAGGCATTCGTAGATCTGGTAGGACACGCCAAGAGCCTGAGAGATATTATGGATATCTTGTGACTCAAAACGGCGATGTGATGCTCATAGATCGGGATGAGCCTGCTTCCTACCAAAAAGCTATGAATGGACCAGATTCTGAGAAATGGCTTAAAACCATGAAATCTGAGATGGATTCAATGTATACTAACCAAGTATGGACTTTGGTTGATCCACCCGAAGGGGTAAAACATATCGGGTGCAAGTGGATTTTCAAGAAGAAAATCGACATGGATGGTAATGTATAAACCTATAAAGGCCGACTGGTAGCAAAAGGTTTCAAACAAATTCAAGGTGTTGACTATGATGAAACCTTCTCTCCAGTGGCAATGGTTAAATCCATCAGGATCTTACTTGTTATTATAGCTTTTTATGATTACGAAATCTGGCAGATGGATGTCAAAACTGATTTCCTTAATGGAAATCTCCTTGAGGATGTGTATACGACACAACCTGAGGGTTTTGTCACTCCAAAGGATGCTGGAAAGGTATGTAAGCTGCAGCGATCCATTTATGGATTGAAGCAAGCCTCTCGGAATTGGAATCTTCGATTTGATGAAGCAGTTAAAGAGTTTGAATTTATAAAAAATGAAGATGAACCTTGTGTATATAAGAAGGTTAGTGGAAGTCACATTGTATTCCTAGTATTATATGTTGATGACATATTAATTATTGAAAATGACATTCCTTCCTTACAGGCTGTAAAAACATGGTTAGGAAAATTTTTTTCCATGAAAGATTTGGGTGACACAACCTACATTTTAGGTATCAAGATCTATAGAGATAGATCGAGAAAAATGCTCGGCCTAAGTCAAAGTACATATATTGATAAAGTGCTGAAACGGTTCAGCATGAAAGAGGCAAAAAAAGGACACTTACTCGTGACTTATGGTGTAAAGATCTCTAAGGCTCAATGTCCTAAATCACAAGATGATGAGGAACGTATGAGAAAGATCCCTTATGCTTCGGCAATTGGATCTATCATGTATGTAATGATATGTACTCGTTCGGATGTCTCGTATGCTTTGAGCATAATGAGCAGATACCAGTCGAATCCAGGTGAAGGTCACTAGACAGTAGTCAAGAATATCCTCAAGTACCTGAAAAGGACTAAGGATTCATTCTTGGTATATGGAGGTGAAGACGAACTGGAAGTAAAGGGTTACACAGATGCTAGTTTCCAGACTGACAATGATGACTATAAGTCTCAGTCAGGTTTTTGTGTTTTGCCTTAATGGTGGTGCTGTTAGCTGGAAGAGTTCGAAGCAAGAAAGCGAGGAGATCTACAATGAGGGCTGAGTATATTGATGCTTCTAGTGCAGCCAAGGAGGCTGTATGGATTAAAAAGTTCGCACTGAACTTGGTGTTGTTCCAACCATTGTTGATCCAGTTAAGCTATACTGTGATAATAATAGAGCCATTACACAGGCTAAGGAACCCAGATCTCACCAACGATCCAAGTATATACTTAGGCGGTACCATCTCATCCGTGAAATCATTGATAGAGGAGATGTACATATAGGAAGAGTGCCAATAGATGATAATGTTGCAGATCCACTCACCAAGGCTTTGTCGCAGCAGAAGCACGATGGTCACACTAGTTCCATGGGTATTAGATACATGAGTGATTGGCTCTAGTGCAAGTGGGAGACTGTTAGAGTTTATGCCCTAGAGGCTAATTATTTGATATAATTGCTTAACATTTTAATATTATATTTGATTGAATAAATGAATGATTTTATTATGGTTTTATTTATTGCGTTATATAAATGTTAACATAATAAAATTACTTAAAATAGTGATACAAATTATATAGTTTCAAGTATGTAACTTGAACATGAGATTATATAATTACAATTAGTATCACTGCTCTTAAATGTCCCTAGTCGAGTATCATTGTTGATAGGACAACAATGATGCATTGAGACTAGTATGTGGATTGACTGATGACCAAATCTCATTGGTCATAAATATATGAGATATTAAGTGTGAAACCCCAGATTTTATGAATAAATATTTAATTTTCTCAAAATAATTTTTTAAATATTATGGTGTGGATTTGATATAATGTTATAGTTGTGGGTTATATTTATAAATTTTACAAAGTACGCAAGTTGTTATATAATATTAGATTGGTCGGGGAATATTCTTTTTGTCGGAGAATATCCGTACGACGATACAATCATTGGTTGACCCCGCAACGGAATTATTGTCGGATTGAGAAAATGACAAAAATACTTTATGAAAATAAGCCACGTAAAGTTTTTACCGTTAACTTGTTGAAACAATCTTTATGTTAAAAGTACGATGAATGGCGTGGTTGCATAGTAGCACACCGATATTGATTATTGATGCTTACGTGAGAAGTCACCAGTTCTACTCAATTATTGCTACAAAGAATTGCAACGCATCATATCTTTTATATTATTGATTCAATTATTGTTATAAATTAATCATCTCGCATAATATGATATATTATCAAATCAATGATTGAGACGGCAAAAGTTATTCATATTATTATTTGCAATATTGACAATGTCTAGAAGTTACATCAAGGAGAGGTTTGGTCACCTAATTGGCGTCAATAAAGAGAAATCCTTATCGAAAAGCCCCTCTTTCCCTGAGGAACGACACGGTTGTTAAATATTGTGAGTTATAATATTAATGATGAATGTTATTAAAATTGAAGTTGTGTTCGGAGTTGAATTTGGAGACGCGGACGTGATATTTGAGTCCGGAACGATGAAATTAGTAAAAATAGTCTATAAACACAAAAATTTTTGGGATTCACTATTTGGTCAAAAAGTCACCAGTTGACTTTTTTGGAAAAAGTCAAACTTTGAAATTTCAAAATTTATATTATTGATAAAAATAGTTTCATTATGTTGGAATTGTTTGTGTTAGTGAAAATCGACATCTAGTCCGATGATAATTGATGTCTTGGGGTTATATTGATAAATTGGGTAATTTATCGGATAAATGAGCAATTAATTGCTACTAATTCACATGCTTATATAACTATTTGTTCACATGTGTGTACTATTGAATCACATTCTTGTACTATTAGGGAGTTGGTGCAAAATTGATAATACTTGCATGACTATGTTAAAAATGGAGATATAGATGGAGGTACTATACTGTAATTATTTTTATCACATGATTAGAACTATTGAGTCACATGATTTACTATTTATTCACATTATTTACTATTAGGGGAGTTGGTGCAAGTTTGATAATACTTGCAGGACTAAATTAAAAATGAAGAAAAATAGGAAGGTATTATATTGTAATATTCTGAGCCCCAAAACGTGCAATTATCGAAACTATATTTTTCTATAAATAGAAGCTCATTCTTCTTCATTTCTCACCAATTCACTAAAGCTATAGAGCATTTATTATAGAGAGAAATTATAGAGAAAAGCTATAGAGAGAAAATCTATAGAGAAAAAGAAGAAGAGAAGTCTACTACCTCACTACTCATATATCCAGTTTCTTTCAAAGGTAAGGGGTATTATTTATTGTACCCGTAAGGGGTATTATTTCTTTTGTATTCATGAAGAGAACTTCTGTTATTCTATTCTTTATTATTCTGTTGGAATAACCTGTATACGCGGACTACCTTATACTTGGTGAAATTCTTCTGTTATTCCATTCTTTATTATTATGTTGGAATAACATGTTTATGCGAAGTACCGCATACATGGTGAAATTCTTCTATTATTCCATTCTTTATTATTCTGTTGGAATATCCTGCTCATGTGTTTTACAGGACACGGTTAAAATTTTTATTATTACATCTTTATTAATATTACATTGGAATATCACATGCTCGTGTGTTTTATACCTACCATGGTTAAAAGTCTTTATTATTACATTTGGAATATCTTGCTCTGGTGGTGTTTTACAATGGACTGGGTTCCGTCTTTATTATTTTGTGTCTTTATTATTCATTTGGAATATCGTCTGCATGCTTTTCGCCTAGAACACAGTTCGTTATTATTATTCTCGTTGGAATAACTTTGCCTATGCTAAGCACCGTATGCATGGTGATTTTTTTTGTTATTCCATTCTTTATTATACTCAGTTGGTTAAAGTTTTGACTTCTATACTCGTCATGAAATATCATTTTATTTGGTATTTTCTGTTACGAGTTACTATTCATGAGATACTATTCACCCGATTACTATTCACTCTAGTATTATTCACTCGGATATTCGGGGCACTTTTTATGCCGGAATACTATTCACGAGTTACTATTCACGGGTTACTATTCACTAAAATTACTATTCACCCGAATATTAGTCACTCGGGTATTTGGAGTACTTTTCATGTTGACAATTTGAACGTTATTAGTTCTTGGTTAAATTAATTCTTGAACTTGTTTTATTGAATTCTTATATCATTGTCATCATCCTCATATTTATATTATGTTGAAAGTCATCTGTGGCCTGTAGTGCATAGATGGACTTGGTATGATTATGACCGAGGATTATTGATTGTAATCATTGGTAGTAATGTTACAAATGATGTGGTAAAGTCCTCATTGGCCCGTGAGTGCATTGATGGGACGATTTTTGGTATGATTATGGCTATGGATTCTCTTTTCGTAGTAGTAAAGATGAATTGTTTTATGGCATGATCGGGATCGTTAATGAAAACTTGATTATCTTTAGCCGAAGTGCATGGATAATTCGTGGTCGTGGTGATACTAAAGAATATCCTTGGTAGTAGTGCGAGGGTGATTCGATGATGTGGATTATTTATTAAAGTGAGTCCCAAGTGATAAAAGTGATGAAAAACCTTTTAAATCATAGAAGATAAAGCAGATTTTATTCCTACTTGACTCTTCTAATGGATTGCTTGTTAAGCTGCAGCTTAAACTTGATAGTTATTATATTTTATCGTTTAACACTATTGAAGGCTAACGATAAATTATTCGCATTATCTTAGTCATAATATTTTTCTTTGGCTAGTTGAGCTCACCCTTTCTTTCACCGTTCTCTTGTGAAATGAGAACGTAGTGGGACTAAGCCGGGAGCAGTGATGGTCCTAGATGGTGCATTAGTAGTCCTCACTATTACGTGAAATAAGTGTGACAATAAATGTAATGAGGACTCCTTTTGAGTTTGTATACTCTCTAGTAGACAATATTTGTATTCAAACTCACAGTTTATGTTTTGTCGTATTGTACACGACTGATGTGTAATTAGGTTGTATTTGAATTTTGTACCATGTATCTGGCGACCCAAGATGGGTGATGTATACCTGTTTTGGGGGCGTCACATTAAGTCAATGCATAGGTATGTGTTAGAGAAAGATTTACTGGACAGACCCACCATGAGAATTCTATGTAGAGCATTGAAGTGTCATTAATGATTCTCATAGTGACAATAATGTAATGGTCCTCCGACCTGAAAGCACTATATTACTACACGAGAATTTATGTACTTTGATATCATCAAAGGTCGCCTTTAATAGGGTGGACTATAAAGGTGATTATTGGGTACATCATGAATCGTGTGAGAAATATTAGTGATCTAGATAGAATTTAACCCTCCTTTTTATTTGGGGTGATATCCATAGGCCTCTTGATTGAGTAGGACTATTGTAAGACCCCAAATTTTATGAATAAAGATTTAATTTTCTCGAAATATTTTTTTTATATTATGGTGTGAATTTGAGATAATGTTATAGTTTTGGGTAATATTTATAAATTTTGCAAAGTATGCAAGTTGTTATATTATATTCGATTGGTTGGGGAATATTCATTTTAACAGGGAATATTCGTACGACGGAACAATCATTGGTGGACCACACAATGAAATTGTTGTCGGAATGAGAAAACGACATAAATATCTTTTTATAAAAATACTACGAAAGTTTTGAATTTAAACTGTTGAAATACCTTATGGTAAAAATACAAATAATGCGTGGTGGTTGCATAGTAGCACACTTGTATTGATTATTGATGCTTACGTAAAGAAGCCACTCGCTTATACTCAATTATTAACTCTGATGAATTCTTGATAGTATCTCATGTTATTTGATTCAATTAGTGTCGATATTTTATATATTATTAAATCAATAATTGAGACGATACAGTTATTCATATTATTATTTGCATAATTAACAATGTCTAGAAGTTATGTCGAGGGGAGGTTTGGTCACCTAATTGCGCGCCAATAGGGAGAAATCCTTATCGGAAAGCCCCCTCTTTCCTGGGAACGATCTGGTTGTTAAATATTGCGAATAATAATAATGATGAATAAATGTTGTTAAAAATATTGAGGGAATTTTTATGAAGTATTTGATGTAAATTTGCTTATTTTATGGACCTCCATTTACTCATTTTTCAAAATAATCGGTAAAAAATTATTTAATATAATAAAGGTGGGGGCCACATGTGGGGCCCACTGGAAGAAAAATGAAATGAAATGTCAGGGGAAGGATTTCACGGGTGGTTTGTATATATTATATATATTATTATAAGTTTTGTTTTTTATGAAAAATAGAATATATTATATTTTATTATGTATAGTGTTTGCATAGTATTTGATAGTAAAGTTATACAAAAATTTGTCTTTGTCCGTGAATTTAGAATTCTGCCCGTGAACTTTTGTACACTGCGCGTTCAAATAGTATCCTTTCCATTCTTCTATAAATAGGATGCTTATTTAGAATTGAAAATCACACCAGAATTAGAGAATTCTTCTTCTATAATATTGAGCGTATTTCTTTCGAGTTTTAGAAAGATTTGAGTGTAGAAAATAGTGAAAGTTTTCTTCAAGAATATATCCACTATACCAGTTGGAATACTCTTCTTTTTGAGGTAAAGGGTATTATTTCTTTTGTATTCATGAAGAGAGTTATTTTCTTTCAATACTCGTAAGGGGTATTATTTATTTCTTATTCTGAAGAGATATTATTTTGCGTATTCGTATGAATATCATTTTCGTTTAATATTCGTAATGAATATTATTTTCGTTTAATATTCGTAAGGGATATCACTACAAGAAAATTCAGCATTGCCGAAATAGACGCTTCTTGCCGTACTTTATGACCATCGTGTCGTTGGCATTGAGGTCATTAATGACGACGAGATGCATAATAAATTCGGCTGCAAATCTCACCCACACGTCGTCTTCGCTCGGCTCCCGTCGTCACCCGTCGGCATCATTGTCATTCCCGACGGGACTCATTGGTGACGACATAACTACAATACCGATGACCATACCAACGACAATGTCGTCGGCAAAGACCCCATAAAATTTTTGACGGAAAAACTCTTTGTCGACGACATGACCGTCGGCAATGACCTTTTACCCATGTTTGTCGCTAGATGTCATTGGCGACGGTTATGCCGTCGCCATTACCACCGTCGGCAATGACTACATATATTTTGAATTTTTTTTAAAATTTCAGAATTTTCCTGTTAATTTTCAAATATACACCTGTTATAAACTAGTAACAACCATTAAATAACAACTATACCTGTTATAAACTAGTAATCCAAACCAAATATATAGATCAAAAATATAATGGTCGTCGGTACAACTCAAAAACTGTAAGACCCCAACTTAATATAAATAAAATCAAATTTCCTCTAATTATTATTGTGAATAATAAGATGTTAAATTGATATAATATTTTGGTTATGGGTGAAATGTGCAAATTTTGCAAAATAAGTAAGTGGTTATAAAATAATCATTGTTGTCGGAGAATATTCGTTTGGTCGTGGAATATTCTTGTTGTCGGGGAATATTTATGCTGACAATCGCTTGATCATTTATGGGCCCCATATGAATAAGCGCTGGGATGAAGAAAGCGACAAGTTTGAGTTTTTATAAATAACTACAGGCGTTGTTATTCTGAATTAATAATTTGTTGGAATACGGTTGTTAAAATACAATAATACGCGTGGATGCTTGAGCGATATTTTGAATTATTGATTCTTACGTGAAGAAGGCACTTTACTCAATAATTATTACGGTAATTCTTTCATTCAATATTTTATTTTATTGGTTCAATAATTCTTTGCGTTGATATTTTATATTATTGTTGTTTCAATAATTATTCTTGCCTGATATTTTTCATTATCGGATCAATAATTCATATTATTTGAATAATATTATGAGATAGCATTATTGGCAATTTCTAGAAAGTTACATCGAGGAGAGGTTTAGTCACCTAATTGCGGCGCCCGAAGAAGGAGAAATTCTTATTGAAAGCCCCTGCTTTCACAGGAGCGGCTGGTTGTCATAATTGTGATTACAGTAATATTATTTGTGAATAATTAATTATTGATTTATATGATAAGGAAATATTTATTTTATGTGGATATAAATGATGGATATATTTATTTTATGTGGATAAAAATGAAGGAATTAATCTTTGAGGTGTTTTATCGGTATTTTTAGCCGATTGTGGAGGTATTAAAATCATCCGTTTATTTATTTCGGATACTTTCTGTTTTGAATTTGGAAAAACTTTCTTCTGTAAAGTTGTAGAGAATTCGATTTCAGGCAGAATGGACATCAAATTCATATTTTTCTGATAAACGGGCTATTTTCTATGAATTACTAAAGTTTTGGAAAATAAAATGATTTTTATTAAATTATGGGTGGGACCCACTTTTGGTTTTTCAAGCATGTGGGCTGCTATTATTTTTCAGATTTGACTGGCTTGGTTGGTGAAGGTGTGCGTAGGAAGTTTGAAAAGAAATAATATTAATTTATTATTTTAGTCTCCTATGGCGTTTTAGCATTTTCCTATAAATAGACTCTTAGGTTAGAATTGAAAATCACACCAGAAACAAGTTTTCTTTCTCTCTAGATTATCGAGCGTATTTTTGTGAGTATTTTGATACTTGAGAGTTGCTATTCAAAGGTGCAAGTTTACATCAAGACTATATCCAGAAATTCAAATTGAGGAAATACGGTTATTTTGAGGTAAGGGATGTTATTTTCTTCATAAATGATATTATTTCTTTCAATATCATTATGCCGAAATATTGGTTTGAACTTTTTATCAAATTTGGAACTTTTTGTGTCGGGGTTACTATTCACGTATCGACACTAGTCGCGATATCGACACTTTATTCACGAATACGACCTTTATTCACCGAAAAAATAAATTTTTTTTGTCCAAGATGTCTATTATGGTTACTATCTTTGATTGTATCCATGTTTTGATCTTTATTTTGAATTACGCTTCACAATTGGTTATTATGAAGTATTATTGATCTTGGATAAACCGTTATATCTGAATCCCTTTTATTTGTCCTTCTGTCTCACTGGATTCGTTTTCTTTAAAATATTTTGTGAGACCCCAGATTTTAAGAATAAATTTTAATTTTCTCAAAATAATTTTTTAAATATTATGGTGTGGATTTGATATAATGTTATAGTTGTGGGTTATATTTATAAATTTTGCAAAAACGCAAGTTGTTATATAATATTCGATTGGTGAGGGAATATTCTTTTGTTTAGGGAATATCCAAATGCTGACGGTCTGCAATCATTGGTGGACCCAACGTAATTATTGTCGGATTGAGAAAGCGACAAAAATACTTTATGAAAATAACGGCGGAGGTTTCTGTCAGAATGTTGAAACACTTTCGGTGTTAAAAAGTACGATATCTGGCATTAGTTGCGTAGTAGCTACGGTATTGATTATTGATGCTACGTGAGAAGTCACTCGGTTATACTCAATTATTGCCACGATAATTTGCATCATATCTTTCATATTATTGATTCAATTATTGTTACAGTATCATCTGCATAATATGATATATTATTAAATCAATGATTGAGACGACAAAGTTATTCATATTATTATTTGCAATATTGATAACGTCTAGAAGTTCTGTCAAGGATAGGTTTGGTCACCTAATTGCGCGCTAATAAAGAGAAATCCTTATCGGAAAGCCCCATCTTTCTTGGGAACGACCTGGTTGTTAAATATTGTGAGTTATAATATTAATGATGAATGTTATTAAAATTGAAGTTGTGTTCGGAGTTGAATTTGGAGACGCGGACGTGATATTTGAGTCCGGAACGATGAAATTAGTACAAATAGTCTATAAACACAATTTTTCGGGATTCATTATTTGGTCAAAAAGTCAACAGTTGACTTTTTCGAGAAAAGTCAAACTTCGAAATTTCAAATTTTATATTGTTGATAAAAATAGTTTCATTATGTTGGAATTGTTTGTGTTAGTGAAAATCGACATCTATTCCGATGATAATTGATGTCTGGGGGTTATATTGATAAATCGGGTAAATTATCGGATAAATGAGTAATTAATTGCTACTAATTCACATGCTTATATAACTATTTGTTCACATGCGTGTACTATTGAATCACATTCTTGTACTATTTGGGGAGTTGGTGCAAAATTAATAATACTTGCATGACTAAGTTAAAAATAGATGTATAGATGGAGGTACTATATTGTAATTGTTTTTATCACATGATTAGAATTATTGAGTCACATGATTTACTATTGATTCACATTATTTACTATTAGGGGAGTTGGTGCAAGTTTGATAATACTTGCAGGACTAAATTAAAAATGAAGAAAAAGAGGAAGGTATTATACTATAATATTTCGAGCCCCAAAACGTGCAATTATCGAAACTATATTTTTCTATAAATAGAAGCTCATTCTTCCTTCATTTTTAACCAATTCACAAAAGCTTTAGAGCAATTATTATAGAGAGAAATTATAGAGAGAAAGAAGAAGAGAAGTCTGCTACCTCACTATTCCAGTATCCAGTTTTTTTAAGGTAGGGAGTATTATTTCTTTCTTTCGTCTTCATGAAGAGAACTTCTGTTATTCCATTCTTTATTATTCTGTTGGAATAACATGTATACGCGGGCTACCCTATACTTGGTGAAATTCTTACATTATTCCATTCTTTATTATTATGTTGGAATAACACATACATCAAAATCTTGTATACATGGTGAAATTCTTCTATTATTACATCTTTATTATTATTACATTTGGAATATCTCATGCGTGCGTTTTTATCTTGGGACTGGTTACATTATTTATTATTACATTGGAATATCACATGCATGGCGTTTTAATGGGACTGGTTAAAATCTTTATTGGTATTACATTGGAATAACATACATCGCAAGTCTGCATGCATGGTGATTTACATTATTATTCCGTCCTTTATTATTACATTTGGAACATCATGTTTGTGCTTTACGCATGACTGGTTCCGTTAATTATTATTCATTGGAATAACTTTGTCTATCGCAATACCGCATGCGTGGTGATTTCTTTTGTTATTCCATTCTTTATTATACTCGGTTGGTTAAACCTTTGACTTCTATACTTCATGAAATTAGTGGAATATCCTTGATATTTGCGCTTCATCCGATATCTTTTCATGGAAATATTCTTTTGAGCATTCTTGAATTTTACTCTACAAAAGCGAGATCATGTTGACAATTTGGACGTTATTAGTTTTCTGGATAAATTAATTCTTGAACTTGTTTTATTGAATTCCTATATCATTGTCATCATCCTCATGCTTTATATTTTGTTGAAAGTCATCACGTATTTTGTAGTGCATAGATGGACTTGGTATGATTATGACCGAGAGATTATTGATTGTAATCATGGTAGTAATGTTATAAATGATGTGGAAAAAGTCCTCTCGTCTGGCGTAGTACATTGATGGGACGGTTTTTGGTATGATTATGACTATGGATTCTCTTGACCCGAGGTGCAAAAGATGAATTTTTTATGGCATGATCGGGATGATTGATGAAAACACGATTATCTTTGGCAGTAGTGCATGGATAATTTGTGGTCGTGATACTTAAAAAGAATATCCTTGGCACATCGTAAGTGCATGGATGATTTAATGATGTGGATTATTTATTAAATTTGAGTCTTAGCGATAAAAGTGATGAAAAACCTTTTAAATCATAGAAGATAGTAGATTTTATTCTCTACTTGACTCTTCTAATGAATTGTTTGTTCATTGTGATTAAACTTGATGTTTGTTATATTATATCGGTTTAACACCTTGTTGAAGGCTAACGATAATATATTACGCATTATCATAGTCATAATATTTCTCTTGGGCTAGTTGAGCTCACCCTTTCTTTCCTTTGCTTTTTCTTGAAATGAGAATATATTTGGACGAGTCGGGGAGCGGAGTGATGGTCTAGATGGTGCATTAGTAGTCCTCACTATTCTATGAAATAGTGTGATAATAATTGTAATGAGGACTCCTTTTGAGTTTGTATACTCTAGTAGACAATATTTGTATTCAAACTCACGATTTATGTTTTGTCGTATTGTACACGGCAGGTTGTATTATTAAGTTGTATTTAAATTACGTACCATGTATCTGGCGACTCAAGATGGGTGATGTATACCTAATTTTGGGGGCGTCACATATTTTCATCATCCTCGGTCCTAAATGATGATATTCTTGAATATCTTTGGCACATGTAGTGCAAAGATGAATGATTAAGCGATGAATATCTTTGGCGTAGTGCAAAGATGAGCAGTGTTGAGATGAACATGACCAATTTGGTGATACAAATGAATATCTTTGGCTTTGTGGTGCAAAGATGAATATTTGATTAAAGATGTATATTGATTATTATTCTGAGGGGATAAAATATTGATGATGGACTTTTAAATCTTAGAAGATAGTAGAACTCATTCTCTACTTGACTCTTCTAATGGATTGTTGTTTCCGCTGTAGTTGTTGATCTAAAACTTGTACTGGAGTATTGATGATAAAATATGGATTGTTGTCTCCATGTCATCGAGTCGGTCAGTGATCATCACCACTATCTTTGGAGGAAATTGCTTTCGTCATCAACTCGTGATCATCACTCTGTACTGGAGGAGGCTGCTTGTCATCAGCTCGGCGGTCATCACCAGTGCCTCCACCTTCACCTCCACGAGTCTCGTCAATAAGACCCTAAAAAATTAAAATATTAATAACAAAATCAAAATGAAAATATATTTACATTATTTTAGTTTGTGTTCTTCAAGTTAGGCGGACGGGTCTCGAACTCGGGCTCCGTATATCGGAATCGAGTCCCGTCAGTTGTAACGTTCAATATTCGTATAAAATAATATTTTCTTCCATACTCTGTAGTATGTAAGTAATATTATTTCGTTTCAGATTTCGAATTATATTCCCGAAGTTACTATTCATGGGGTACTATTCACTCAGTTACTATTCACCCGAGGTACTATTCATGATAAAAATTGATTCGATTTAGGTTTAAATCATTTTTGGTACAATATTATTCTTGAATTTTACTCCACAAAGCAGTAATATGTTGACAATTTGAACATTATTGCATTTTGGATAAATTAAATTATAAATCTTTAAAAATTTATAATTTGTTTTCTTTTAGTTGAATTCTTATATCATTGTCGTCATCCGTATGCTTATATTGTTCTGAAAGTCATCTTTGGCCCGTTGTGAATAGATGGACTTGGTATGTTTATGACCAGGGATTATTCGGTATAATCATGACCGTAATGTTACAAATGATGTGGTAAAAATCCTCATTGGCCCGTAGTGCATTAATGGACAATTTTTGGTATGATTATGACCATGGGTTCTCTTCGGCTAAGAGTGTAAAGATGAATTGTTTTATGGCATGATCATGACCGTTGATGAAAACACGAATATCCTTGGCCCGTAGTGCATGGATAATTCATGGTCGTGATACTAAAGAATATCCTTGGCCCGTAATGCAGGGATGATTCGATGATGTGGATTACTTATTTAGCTGAGTCTCAGCGATAAATTGATGAAAAACTTTTTAAATCATAGAAGATAGTAGATATTATGCTCTACTTGACTCTTCTAATGGATTGGTTATTCCGCTGCAATTGTTGATCTAAAACTTGTTGTCTATTATATTCTATCAATTGTTATACTATTGAAGGCTAAGGATAATTTATTTTGCATTATCTTAGTCATAATATTTCTTACTGGGCTAGTTGAGCTCACCCTTTTTTCACTGTTCTCTTCAGAAAATGAGAATATAGCTGGGACTAGTCGGGAATTTGATTGACAGTCCAGATGTTTGCATTAGTAGTCATCACTATTCTGTGAAATAGTGTGATAGTAAATGTAATGAGGACTTATTTTGAGTTTGAATACTGTCTAGACGACAATATTTGTATTGATACTCACAGCTCATGTTGTGTATTTAAGTTTATATTTGTATTCTGTACCATGTATTTGGCGACTCAGAATGAGTGATGTATACCTATTTTAGGGACGCCACATATGGTATCAAAGCTTAGGGATATGATCCCTGGCTGAGATGTGAGACAAGAACTAGGAGGGGAGAGACGGGGAATTCCTTCGCTAGTATGACCTACCTAAGTTTATTTGGTATTTAATTGGTCTGTCAGAATATAGGGATAATATGTGGCATGTCAATTAACCCTTGTTTTGTGACAGTGTTTGAGAATGGCATCTGAAAATGTTGAGATAAGCAATGAAGCACATGAGACCGTTGAGTCACCGACGATTAATAACCAGGATAATGTGTAGGAAGGCAATAATCCTCAAGTGAACAACAACATCGACCAAATGATGAACGATGGGATGTTCAGAGGCTTTGTGCAGTTCATGCAACACCAAACGAGAGACTCATGTTCATAATCCAGGTGAAAGAATGGCAACCCACGGTTGGTCACCGCTAAACAATTCAAGGGGTTAGGACCATCATAGTTTTGGGGAAAGCCGGAACCACTTAAGGCGGAGACGTGGATAAAGCAGATCACCAAGATATTTGATGTCTTGGAATTCTCAGAGGAGCAAAAGGTTCCATTCACCACATTTATGTTACAGGAAGAAGCAGATCATTGGTGGGAATTTATAAAACGTACCCAGCCTGACGCACTCAAGATGTCTTGGGAGAAGTTCCAAGAACTGTTCAACAACAAGTACTTTCCCAAAAGTATTCGTCACATGAAGGAGGTGGAATTCATCAAGCTAGAGCAAAACAATATGACCGTGTCGCAGTATGAGGCTAAGTTTGCCGAGTTATCCCGGTTTGCATCCCATTTGGTCAATAATGAGGAGATAATGACGCAGATGTTTCTAAGAGGGTTGAAACCCGAAATATGTCAATACCTCATTTCCCACAAATATTGTTTATATTCAGATATTGTGAATAGGGCTCAGTTAGTCGGGCGCGATAATGAGTTAGCTCAACCAAAAGGTAACGACCAACAACACGATAATAATCATACCGGTGGCAACGACCATCAGAACAATGATAACCATCGTGGGGGAAATTATCATGCCAAGAATGGTAACCACTTCGGTGGTAATCATGGCCAAGATATATAATAGAAGTGGAAATTTCAAGAAGAGAATGTTCAATAATGATGGAAAGACAGCAGTACCAGCACCCATTTCAAAGGAAGAAGAACAACCATCGGTCGTATGTTTCAAATACAGACAGGAGGGACACATCCGTCCCAACTATACGCAGCAACCCAAAGCGTGTTTCAATTGCGGAAGAGAAGGTCACCTAGCTCGATTTTGTCGTGTAGTGAAGTCAAGTCCAGCTGGGATAGTGACGCCAAAGGATGTCCCAAACAAGGCAAAGCTGGTAGTTTAAGTGAGAGCGTTTATCGAAAAACCCGAACGAAATTATCACGGGTAAGTTAATCATAAACTCTTGCGAAATATATACCTTATTCGATACCGGTTCTACCCACTCTTTTATTTCACCTAGTTGTGTTCAACATTTGAACTTGACTCTTGAGAAATTAGACTTTGACTTATCTGTTGAAACTCCGTTAGGAGAAACCTTCATTACATCCACTGTTTATAAATCTTATTTGATTTAAATCGACACCCTCACATTACCTGTCGACCTTATCCCTTTGAAAATACTTGCCTTTGATGTGATTTTAGGAATCGACTGGTTAACTACTCATCATGCTAAAATTGATTGTTTTCGTAAGGTTGTTAGCTTTCATATTCCTAACCAACCTATTATGCGAATTCAAGCAACCAAACTATTAAAGTCAATCACTGTCATCTCAAGCCATAAAGCTATTCGTTTATTAAAAAACGGATGTCAAACTTTCTTAGTTCATGTCACGGATTTAAACAAAAATACGTCAGGTTTGAATGATATTTCTATTGTTAATAAATTTCCTGACGTATTCCCTGAAGAACTTTTTGGCTTACCCCTAGAGCGTGAAATCGAATTTTGTATCGATCTTGAACCCGATACAAAAACTTTCAAATATTTCTTCGGATTTTAAAAGGGTTTTGATTAATCCCTTTTAACCGCTATATATATGATATGTAGCAGTCATTTTAGGGTTAACGAATCATAACCTAGTCTTAGCGTTGGAGATTTGATCGCATCAATTCCAGCTTCATAATCGGTATAATCTCTTACACACTGAATTAATTTATGTTTCGCATGGATCCTGTTTGGGTTTCAGATTTTGTTTTGTTCAATTTATTTTCCGTTGTGCATTGCTTTGATGTGTCAAAATCCCTACATATCGACCATCATTCTATTCCCCTGTTACCCCCGCTCGACCCAGCTAAACTCTTATTATCTGAAAGGAATTGTGAAACAAAAGGGTGAGCACAACTAGCTCAGTAAAGAATATCACGACTACAGATAATTAAATTATCAATAGCCTTCATCAGTAATGAATCAGAGATTTAGAACATATGGTAGATGATAAAAAGTTTCAACCATAGTTGCAGTGGAACGATCAATCCATTAGAAGAGTCAAATAGACCATAAAGTCTATTGTCTTCTCCATGTTAAAAGTCCACCAACAATGTTTAACCCTGTAACATCAATCAACAGTTCATGTCCAAAATCATGTGAATAACTCATAATCATAATTGTAGTTCTAAATTCCTCTTCTTATCCAGGATGAAGATAATTTTTATCGCTTGTCTTTACTTGAAACATCAAAAATCATGGTTATACCAAATCACAGTTCATGTTCATAATCATACTAATAAACTCATCTTTGCACTACGGGCCAAAGATATTTATTAACAGTTCATCTTTGCACTACAGTCCAAAGATATTTAACAACATGTCATCTTTGCACTACGCGCAAAAGATATTCAACAATATGTCATCTTTGCACTACGGCCCAAAGATATTCATATATCAACGAAATATATATTAATTTCAGAATTTATATAAACAATAATTTATAACCATGTTAATCAATTCACCTTTGCACTTAAGCTAAAGATATGCAATTATAAATTCAATGGTCATGATCATACTAGTCAATATTTCATCTTTGCACTACTGGCCAATTTAAAGAGAACCCATAGTCACGATCATACCAATAATCTACCCATCTTTACACTCAAGTGAAAGAGAAATTTCAACACCAGGGTTATAAAAATGTTATATATGATAACAAAAATAATATAGTCAAAACATGGATTTAATTTCAAAAGTAAGATTCATAAATCAACGATAATTTAGTCAGAAAAAGAAACCAATTTTGTTGTGAATAGTACCCCATGGATAGTAACCCATGAATAGTAACTCGTGAATAGTAACCCGTGAATAGTAACTCGTGAATAGTAACACATGAATAGTACTACGTATTTGTAAATAGTACCGTATACGTGAATAATATCGTATACGTAAATAGTAACCCGTGAATAATACTCATAAAAGGAAAATACAAAAGAAAACGATATTCCATGACGAGTACAAAAGAAATGATATCTCATACGAGTATAAAAGAATATATGAACTGCAAATGGATTTTCACCCGCGATGCATGCAGTAATCCACGTAGACAGATCATTTCAACAATTTAATAAAGAATGAATACGAAGGGTCATTCACCATGCATGCGGTAGTCCACGTAGAAAGGTTATTCCCACAAAATAATAAAGAATGAAATAACAAAAGGATTTCACCATGCATGCGGTAGTCCGCGTAGACAGGTTATTCCAACAGAATAATAAAGAATGGAATAACAACCCTTACGAGTATTTAAAGAAAATAACTCTCTTCATGAATACGAAAGAAATAATACCCCTCACCATACGAAAAATAACATCCCTTACAATACAACAAATAATATCCCTTATGAATATAAAATAAATAACACCCCTTACCATTACAACAAATAATATCCCTTACGAATACAACAAATAATATCCCTTACGAATATAAAATAAATAACACCCCTTACCTTAATAAAAAATTGTGAGACTACATTAGTGTAATAGCAGAATACTCTTCTTCTTTCTATCTAGACTTTCAGTAAATTCATAAGAAATAATGAAGGAATGAGCTTCTATTTATAGGAAAAGGACTGAATAGTAACTAATTCATGAACGGATCAGATTAATTTACTTTTAAACGGAAGATCCATATTGATTTACCATTAAAACTTAAAGCAACGGTCCATACTGATTTACTATTAAAATTTTAAACCAGCGATCCATATTGATTTACTATTATAACTTTCCACCAACGGTCCATATTGATTTACTATTATATCTTCAACCAACGATCCATATTGATTTACTATTATAACTTCAACCAACGGTCTGAAAAATTAGCACATCTCCTCATGGAATAATAAGCCAAACTTATAACAAACACCTCATAACAAACCCCTCTATTTATATCAAAAATTGAATAAATAATTATCACAAATCATTTATCTTTAATAAACATATTTTTAATCTATTGAAAATTATTCATCATTAATATTATAACTCACAATATTTAACAACTAGATCATTCCCAGGAAAGAGGGGGCTTTCCGATAAGGATTTCTCCCTATTGACGCGCAATTAGGTGACCAAACCTCTCCTCGACAGAACTTTTCCGCCCAAATCAAATTCAGCCTTACAACCTACTCTCTCTCATGTTCACACATAAAATCTTTCTCTCTCCTCTCTTCTTCACACACAAACAAATAATAATAATAATAATAGTACTAATAATAATAATTATTATTATAGTACTAATAATAATAATTATTAGTATAATAATAATAATAAGTATTAGTATAATAATAATAATAATAATAATAATAATAATAATAATAATACTATTAATAATTATAATAGCAAATAATAATATGAATAACTTTGTCGTCTCAATTATTGATTTAATAATATATATAAAATATTGTGCAGATGATATTGTAATAATAATTAAATCAATAATATGAGATACATTATGCAGCAATTACTGTAGCAATAATTGAGTATAACTGAGTGATTTCTCACGTAAACATCAATAATCAAAGATATTGTACAATACCGTGTGTTACTATGCAACCACGCGTATTACGGTACTTTTACCACCGGGTATTTCAACAGTTTAACGGTAAAAACTTTTGTCATTATTTTTTTATAAAAAGTTGTTTATGTCGTTTTCTAACTTTAACAGTTATTCCGTTGTGGGGTCCACCAATGATGGTGTCGTCATACAAATATTCTCTGACAAAAAGAATATTCCCCGACCATACGAATATTTCCCGACACAACGAATATTTTATAACAACTTGCTTACTTTGCAAAATTTTTAAATATCATCCTTAACTTCAAACTTTTATCAATTTAACTATTTACCAAAATAGAAAAATTGAATACTTTTATTTCATAAAATTTGGGGTCTTACATGTACCTTAGATCAATGCAAAACCTTATATATATAGTGATCTCACCACCTTCTCAGAATCTTTCCCCTTATTGGATTGGGGTTTCTTATTAGGTATAATTCCTTAATGGGACCAAACACAATTCCCTTAAGGAAAAGAAGTTGATTAGGAACCTAACACTTTCCTTATGGATAAATCAAATATAATTTTGAATCTTTAATTCCTTAAAATCCTTAATTGCCCAAACAGAATTCCACATAGGTAATACAATTTCACTTGGACCCTGGCCCACCATATAATTCGGACCCAAACGTTCAGGCCCCAACATTAATAAAACAATCCAAAAGACTAAAATATATTAAAATTGTAATATATTATAAAAGATGAAAGGATTACTAAAAACAAAGAAGAATAATTTTTTTCAAAAAAATAAATTAACAGATAATCATGAAAAATGGTCAATCATAACAACAACGTCACTGGATGTCAAATCTATATATACTAAATCACAGTACGTAACACAATATTGTGACATCTGTCCTTCTACAAATTCAACACTTGTATATCCTGCAAGACCCCATCTTTTTATAAATAAAATCAAATTTCCTCTAATTATTATTGTGAATAATAAAGTGTTAATTTGATATAATACTTGGTTATGGGTGAAATGTGCTAATTTTGCAAAATAAGCAAGTGGTTATAAAATATTCATTGTTATCGGGGAATATTCGTTTGGTCGTAGAATATTCTCGCTATCGGGGAATATTCGTACGATTATGCAGCCATTTGTTGGCCCCATAACAGAAAATGGTTGGATGAAGAAAACGACAAGTTAGGTTTTTATAAATAACGGCGTAATGGTTACCATTTACACTGTTGGAATACCCGGTGGTTAAAATACAATAATACGCGTGGTTGCATAGTAGCAAGGTATTGTATTGCGAGTATTTTGAATTATTGTTTTTATGTGAAGACCTTTACTTAATAATTGTTACAATAATTCTTTATTCAATATTTTATTTTATTGATTCAATAATTGCTATGTTAATATGGTATATTATTGTTATTTCAATAATTATCTTCGCCTGATATTTCCCATTATCAGATCAATAATTTATATTATTTGAATAATATTATTAGATAGCATTATTGACAATGTTTAAGGAAGTTCTGTTGTCTAGGAAAGGGGTTTGGTCACCTAATTGCGCGCCAATAAGGAGAAATCCTTATCGGAAAACCTCCTCTTTCCTGGGAACGACCTGGTTGTCATAATTGTGATTCTGTAATATTATTTATAAATAATTAATTATTGATTTATATGATAAGGAAATATTTATTTTATGTGGATATAAATGATGGATATATTTATAGTGGTTATAAATGAAGGAATAAATACTGAGGTATTTTATCAGTATTTTGTCGGAATAGAGGTGTTGAAAATCGTCCGTATGTGGATTTCGGTCATTTTTCGTTTGGAATTTGGAAAAACTTAAATCTAAAAAGTTGTAGAGAATTTAATTTTCTATGGAATGGACATAAAATTCGTATTTTTCTGATAAAAAGACTATTTATTATGAATTATTGAAGTTTTGGAAATAAATGTTTTTTTATTAAAAATATGGGTGGGCCCCACTTTTGGTTGGTGAGAAATGTACTGGAATTTATTTTCAAATGTGATGGGCGTGAATAGTAGCAGGTAAAGCCATCAGGTAGCAGGTTAGTCTGCTATGGCGTTCTAAGTATTTTTCTATAAATATGGTGCTTATTTAAAATTGAAAATCACACCAGAAACATGTTTTATCTCTCTCTCTATATATATATATTATCGAGCATATTTTATGAGTATTTAGATAATTTGTGAGTTGCTATTAGGTCTGCAAGTTTCCTTGATTTTATACGATATTTCAAATTTAGGAATCTTTTTTTTTTAGGTAAGGGATGTTATTTTCTTCGTAAATGATATTATTTTCTTCAATATCATTATGCCGAAATATTGATATAAATTTATTGTGGAATTTCTACCTTTTTCATGTTGGGGTTACTATTCACGTATACGGCACTATTCACAGATAAAATAAAATTTTCTCTTCTTTGTCCAAAATGTCTATTATGGTTACTATCTTTGATTGTATCCATGTTTTGATCTTCATTCTTGAATTTTACTCCACTATGGTTTATTATGTAGTGTTTTTAAACTTGGATTATCTAAAGTACGAATCCCTAATCTTTGTCATTTTATCTCACTAGATTCGTTTCTTTAAAACATTTTTCATCATTCTCAGTCCTAAATGATGATATTACAGAATATCTTTGGCCTGTAGTGCAAAGATGAATGATTAATTGATGAATATTTTTGGCCTGTAGTGCAAAGATGAACAGGTGTTGAGATGAACATGACCAACTGGTGATACAAATGAATATCTTTGGCCTGTAGTGCAAAGATGAATATTTGATTCAAGTTGTATGTTGATTGATGTTACAGGGATAAAATATTGTTGATGAACTTTTTAATTCATAGATGATAGTAGATTTCATTATCTATTTATCTCTTCTAATGAATTATTATTTCCGCTGCGAATATTGATCTAAAACTGGTTGTCCATTATATTTTATCTGATTTGTTGAAGGCTAACGATAACTTATTGTTCATTATCTTAGTCATAATATTCTTTACTGGGCTAGTTAAGCTCACCCTTTTCCTTTTTGTTCCATTTTTCTTCTTAGGATGTGAGAATATAGCAGGAACTAGCCGGGGTATGGAGTGATGGTTCTAGAAAGTTGTTTTAGCAGTCCTCACTATTTTTTTAAAATAGTGTATCAATAATTGTAATGAGGACTCCTTTTGAGTTTGAATACTGTCTATTAGATAATATTTGTATTTAAACTCACAATATATGTGCTGTCGTATTTTGCACGACAATTGTATTAATGAAGTTGTATTTGTTTCTGTACCATGTATTTGGCGACTCAGAATGGGTGATGTATACCTAATTTGGGGGCGTCACAGTTGGTATCAGAGCTTAGGGATATGGTCTCTGGCGGAGATCGGGGAATAGAACTAGGAAGGGAGATATGAGTAATCCTTCGCTAGTGTGTCATACCTAAGCTTATTTGGTTGGTCAGTCAGAGCATATGGTTAATATGTGATATGTTAATTTATTAATTAACCCTGGTTTAGTGGCAGTATTTAAGAATGGCAGCTGAAAATATTAACAATGGAGTGCATAAGACTGTGGAGACACCTTTAATCACCACCAAAGGGAACGTGCAACAGGAAGACAATATTCCTCCTGTAAATAACATTACCGAACAAATGATGAATGATGCGATGTTTATAAGCTTTTTGCAGTTCATGAAAAATCAGAAGATGGAGACTCGTGTACAAAATACGGGTGGAAATGATAGCAATGCGCAGCTTGTCACAACCAAGCAGTTCAAATAGTTGGGACCACCAGAATTTGTGGGAAAGCCCGATACGATCAAGGCGGAAACGTGGGTTAAACAAATTACTAAGATATTTGATGTCTTGGGATGCACGGAGGAACAGAAGGTTCCATTCGCCACCTTTATGTTCCGTGGTGAGGCAGACTACTGGTGGGAGTCTTTGAAGCGTACCCATCCAGTCGCACTCAACATGTCTTGGGAAACGTTTTAGAAACTGTTTAATGATAAGTACTTTTCTAAAAGTATTTGTCATATGAAGGAATTAGAGTTTATCAGACTGGAACAAAACAACATGACGGTGTCACAGTACGAGACGAAATTGCAGAGTTATCCAGGTTTGCACCTCATTTAGTAGAGAATGTGGAACGAATGACACGAATGTTTCTGAGAGGTCTAAAACCCGAGATTCGGCAATATCTTATCTCTCATAAATTTTCTTTATATTCAGATGTTATAAATTGGGCTCAATTATTAGAGCGAGATAATGAGTATGTTCAACCGAGGGACCACAACCAGGGTCATACCGGTGGCAGCAATCATCGGAGCAATGACAACCAGCGGGGAGGAAAACATTCGGACAAAAGAAGTAACCACTCTGGTGGTAATCGTGGCCATGATAACGTGAAGACTTCAGCACAAACATCAACTATTTCTAGGGGAGAGAGCGATCACTTGGTGCGTTTGTTATAAATCACGGGGAAAGAGGACACATCATTTAACCGCCAACAACAATCCAAGGTGTGTTATAACTGTGGAAATGAAGGTCATATAGCTAGAGATTGTATTGTTGCAAAACCAAGTTCAATGGGGATGGTGACTCCAAAGGCTGTCCCGGACAAGTCAAAGTCGATGGTTCCTGAAAGAGCTTTTGTCGTGACCGCCCAAATCGCGAGGAACCCAAACGAGGTGATCACGGGTAAGCTAATAATAAACTCGTGCAAAGTTTATACCTTATTAGATACCGGTTCTACCCATTCTTTTATCTCTCCTACTTGTGCTCAACGTTTGAACTTGACTCCGGAGAAATTAGACCTTGACTTATCTGTTGAGACTCCGTTAGGAGAAACTTTCATTACATCTACTGTTTATAAATCTTGCTTGATTCAAATTCAAGTTGGAACCATCACATTACCTGCCAATCTTATTTTGTTGAAAATACTTGCATTTGATGTGATTTTAGGGATTGATTGGTTAACCATTCATCATGCCAAAATTGATTTTTTTCGTAAGGTTGTTAGTTTTTATATTCCTAACCAACCTGTTATGCGAATTCAAGCAACCAAACCACTAAAGTCAATCACTGTCATATCAAGCCATAAAGCTATTCATTTATTGAAAAACAGATGTCAAGCTTTCTTAGCCCATGTCACAGACTTGAACAAAAACACGTCAGATTTGAATAATATTTCTATTGTTAGTGAATTTTCTGACGTATTTCCTGAAGAACTTCCCGGTCTACCCCCAGAACGTGAAGTTGAATTCTTTATTGACCTTAAACCTGGTACAAATATAAGACCCCAACTTATTATAAATGAAATTGAATTTCTCTATTTTTTATTTTGAAATAGTAAGGGTTGATCTGATTAATGTGGTTAGTTATGGGTAAAATGCGCAAATATTTCAAATAAGCAAGTGGTTATAAAATATTCATTTTTATCGGAGAATATTCGTTTGGTCGTAGAATATTCTTACTGTCGGAGAATATTCGTACGACGGCGCTATGAGACCCCAGATTTTATGAATAAATATTTAATTTTCTCGAAATAATATTTTTAAATATTATGGTGTGGATTTGAGATAATGTTATAGTTGTGGGTAATATTTATAAATTTTGCAAAGTACGCAAGTTCTTATATAATATTCGATTATTCGGGGAATATTCTTTTTGTCGGAGAATATCAAATGCGACAATACAATCATTGGTGGACCCCTAACGGAATTATTGTCGGATTGAGAAAGCGACAAAAATACTTTATGAAAATAACGGCGGAAGTTTTCAGATTAGCTGTTGAAACACCCGGTGTTAAAAGTGCGATGTCTGGCATGTGGTTGCATAGTAGCACACGGTATTGATTATTGATGCTTACGTGAGAAGTTACTCAGTTATACTCAATTATTGCTACAGTAATTGCTGCATCATATCTCTCATATTATTGATTCAATTATTGTCACAGTATCATCTGCATAATATTTATTATTATTAAATCAATAATTGAGATTACAAAGTTATTCATATTATTATTTACAATATTGACAATGTCTAGAAGTTACATCGAGGAGAGGTTTGGTCACTAATTGCGGCGCCCGATAAGGAGAAATCCTTATCGGAAAGCCCCTCTTTCACAGGAGAACGACTGGTTGTTAAATATTGTGAGTTATAATATTAATGATGAATAAGTTGTGTTGATTAAAGATGAAATTGATTGTTCCATTGTATTGGGATTATTAGTGTTCGTGGAAATTGACATTTATTTCGATGATAATTGATGTCTGGAGGTTATATTGTTCACTCGGGTATTCGAAGCACTTTTCGTGTCGGAGTACTATTCACGAGTTACTATTCACGAGTTAATATTCATGAGTTATTATTCACGGGGTACTATTGATTCACATTCTTATACTATTAGGGGTGGTGGTGCAAGATTGATAATACTTGCATGACTAAGTTAAAAATTGAGGTATAGTTGAAGGTACTATACTGTAATTAATTTTTTTACATGATTATACTATTGATTCACATTCTTATACTATTAGGGGTGGTGGTACAAGATTGATAATACTTGCATAACTAAGTTAAAAATGGAGGTATAGTTGAAGGTACTATACTGTAATTAATTTTTTCACATGATTATACTATTTATTCACATAATTGTACTATTGATTCACATGATTTACTATTAGGGGAGTTGGTGCAAGATTGATAATACTTGTAGGACTAAATTAAAATGAAAGAAAAGTTGGAGGTATTGTCTTTGTAATATTTCGAGCCCCAAAAGCGTTCAATTATCGAAACTATATTTTTCTATAAATAGAAGCTCATTCTTCCTTCATTTCTCACCAATTCACTAAAGCTATAGAGCAATTATTATAGAAAGAAATTATAGAGAGAAAAAGAAGAAAAAGTATTCTTTATTTCACTCTTTCTATATCAGAATTTCTTCTAAGGTAGGGGATATTATTTCTTTCTTTTGTCTTCATGAAGAGAACTTACATTATTCCATTCTTTCTTTATTATGTTGGAATAACTTTGTCTATCAAAGTACCACATACTTGGTGAAATTCTTCTATTATTCCATTCTTTATTATTACATTTGGAATATCACATGCATGCGTTCTACACCGGGACTGGTTGAAATCTTTTTATTATTACATTGGAATATCACATGCATGCATTCTACATGGGACTGGTTTTCGTCTTTATTATTACTGTTGGAATATCACATGCATACATTTTCGTGGGACTAATTCCGTTATTTATTATACATTGGAATAACACGCATGTATGCGGTTTATCGCATGCCTGGTGATTTCTTTTATTATTCCATTCTTTATTATACTCAGTTGGTTAAAGTTTTGAATTCTATAATCCATGAAATTAGTGGAATATCCTTGATATTTGCGCTTCATCCAGTATCTTTTCATGTAAATATTCTTCTGAGCATTCTTGAATTTTACTCCACAAAGCAGTATCATGTTGACAATTTGGACGTTATTGGTTCCTGGATAAATTAATTCTTGAACTTGTTTTATTGAATATTATGTCATTGTCATCATCCTCATGTTTATATTATGTTGAAAGTCATATGTGGCCTGTAGTGCATAGATGGACTTGGTATGATTATGACCAGGGATTATTCGGTGTAATCATGACCATAATGTTACAAATGATGTGGATAAAGTCATATGTGGCCTGTAGTGCATAGATGGACTTGGTATGATTATGACCAAGGATTATTCGGTGTAATCATGATCGTAATGTAACGAATGATGTGGTAAAATCCTCATTTGTTGTTAGTGCATTGATGGGCGATTTTTTGGTATGATTATGGCTATGGATTCTCTTGAGCCAAGGTGGAAAGATGAATTGTTTTATGGGATGATCAGGACCGTTGATGAAAACACGATTATCTTTGGCCCGTAGTGCATGGATAATTCGTGGTCGTGATACTAAATAATATCCTTGGCCTGTAGTGCAGGGATGATTTGATGATGTGGATTATTTATTAAGTTGAGTCTCAGCGATAAAAGTGATGAAAAACCTTTTTAAATCATAAAAGATAGTAGATTTTATTCTCTACTTGACTCTTTTAATGGATTGTTTGTTCATTGCTTGATTAAACTTGTTGTTATTGTATTCTATCGGTTTAATCTTGTTGAAGGCTAATGATAATTTATTACGCATTATCTTAGTCATAATATTTCTTCTTTGGGCTAGTTGAGCTCACCCTTTCTTTCAGCATTCTCTTGGAAATGAGAGCGCGAAATTTGGGACTAGAGTGAGGAACGAGTGATGGTCCTAGATGGAGCATTAGTAGTCCTCACTATTCTGTGAAATAGTGTGACAATAAATGTAATGAGGACTCCATTGAGTGTGGATATTGTCTAGATGACAATATTTTTATTAAAATTCATAAATTATATTTTGTCGTATTGTACACGACTGTTGTATTATTAAGTTGTATTTGGATTTATGTACAATGTAAGTGGCGACCCAAGATGGGTGATGTATACCTAATTTTTGGGGCGTCACAGTTGGTTTCAAAGCTTAGGGATATGATCCCTGGCTGAGATATGAGACAAGAACTAGGAAGGGAGAGATGGAGAATTCTTCGCTAGTATGACCTACCTAAGTTTATTTTTTATTTAATTGGTCGGTCAGAATATAGAGATAATATATGATATGTCAATTAACCCTTGTTTTGTGACAGTGTTTGAGAATGGCATCTGAAAATGTTGAGATAAGCAATGAAGCACATGAGACCGTTGAGTCAGCTCAACCAAAAGGTAACGACCAACAACACGATAATAATCATATAGGTGGCAACGACCATCGGAACAATGATAACCATCGTGGGGTAAATTATCATGCCAAGAATGGTAACCACTTTGGTGGTAATCATGGCCAAGATAATAGAAGTGGAAATTTCAAGAAGGAAATGTAATTTAGCTCAATTTTGTCGTATAGTGAAGTCAAGTCCAATTTGAAGCGGTGACACCAAAAAGCGGATCTGGACAAAATAAAATGCTGTGTGATTTCGGAAGAAGCGTTTTCATGATTCTCAAAAGCGAAGTAACCCGAACGAAGTTAGCACGGGTTAGTTAATTATAAATTCTTACAAAGTCTATACCTTATTAGATACCGGTTCTACCCATTCTTTTATCTCTCTTGCTTGCGCTCAACGTTTAAATTTAAGCCCAGAGAAGTTAGACTTTGACTTATTGGTTGAAACTTCGATATTAGAAACCTTCGTTACATCCACTATTTATAAATCTTGTTTAATTCAAATTGACACTTTCGCGTTACCTGTCAATCTTATCTCTTTGAAAATACTTGCCTTTGATGCGATTTTCGGAAGCGATTGGTTAACTACTCATCATGCTTTTCGTAAGGTTGTTAGCTTCCATACTCTAACCAACTGTTATATGAATTCAAAGTAACCAAACCACTAAAGTCAATCATTGTCATATCAAGCCATAAGTAAAAAGCCCAGAGCCTTCATTTGGTGACTTCTTGTGTGGAATGCCGAAAGTCGAACTTTTCGTGGGGGCGTTATGAATGAGCGATGTCAAGTTGATAGGTATCAATGTGACGTCTTATCCAAGTCTTGGATGAGAGTCACGATTTTGAATGATATTTCTATTGTTAATAAATTTTCGGCGTATTCTTGAAGACTTCTTAGCCTACCCTAGAACGTGAAATCGAATTTTGTATTGACCCAAGTACAAAACCCATTTCTTAAACCCTCAAATATTTCTTCAACCAAAACGAACGTATAATGCGCCAAAGACGTTGAGTCAAGCTGTTGAAGATTACGATCGTACCATTCAATACCATCGTGGGTAAACGAACGTGGTAGCTGACGCGTTGAGTAGAAGATCGTATGCGTTTACAAGTGCGAATATACTAATCCCCGTGAAGATAACGAATATACGAGTAGAATCGACTTTAATCGATAAAGTTAAAAGTCGCTTCAAGCTACACTTTTGGAGCCGATGAATGATGAATTAAAAAGGTTCAAGAGGGCATTATTCTAGAAGTAAGAATCGACGAAGAGAAGAAATCTCAACCCTCGATTTAATTGGCCCATTTGAAATCCTCGATAGAGTAGGAACTGTGACCTATAGACTTGTTTTACCGCCAAGTATGTCGCGTGTTCATAACGTTTTTAACGTATCGATGTTACGTAAATATGGGGATGACCCGAACCACATTATTAATTTAGAACCGGACGAGATAGTGGATGATTTAACGTATGAGGAGATACGTGTTAAAATCTTGGATAAAAAGGATTATATTCGACACTCAAAGGTTATACCTCAATGGTTAGAATTTGAAGTGATGTCAAGGTATCCTCACATGTTCGGCATACCAGGTATGTACGTAAATTTCGAGGGCGAAATTCCATAAGGAGGGGAGATTGTGAGACCCCAGATTTTATGAATAAATATTTAATTTTCTCGAAATAATATTTTTAAATATTATGGTGTGGATTTGAGATAATGTTATAGTTGTGGGTAATATTTATAAATTTTACAAAGTACACAAGTTTTTATATAATATTCAATTGGTGGGGAATATTCTTTTTGTGGGGAATATCCAAATAGATACGGTCAGGATCATTAGTGGACCCCTAGCGGAATTATTGTCGGATTGAAAAACGACAAAAATACTTTATGAAAATAACGGCGAAAGTTTTACTGTTAGCTTGTTGAAACACCCGGTGTTAAAAGTGCGATGTCTGGCGTGGTTGCATAGTAGTACATAGTATTGATTATTGATGCTTACGTGAGAAGTCACTCGGTTATACTCAATTATTGCTACGATAATTCTTGCATCATATCTCTCGTATTATTGATTCAATTATTGTCACGATTATCATCTGCATAATATTTATTATTATTAAATCAATAATTGAGGCGACAAAGTTATTCATATTATTATTTGCAATATTGTGATGTCTAAAAGTTACTGTCGAGGAGAGGTTTGGTCACCTAATTGCGCGCAATAAGGAGAAATCCTTATCGGAAAGCCCCTCTTTCACAGGAGCGACACGGTTGTTAAATATTGTGAGTTATAATATTAATGATGAATAAGTTGTGTTGATTAAAGATGAAATTGATTGTTCCATTGTATTGGGATTATTAGTGTTAGTGGAAATTGACATTTATTTCGATGATAATTGATGTTTGGAGGTTATATTGTTCACTCGGGTATTCGGAGCACTTTTTGTTTCGGAGTACTATTCATGAGTTACTATTCATGAGTTATTATTCACGGGGTACTATTGATTCACATTCTTATACTATTAGGGGTGGTGGTGCAAGATTGATAATACTTGCATGACTAAGTTAAAAATGGAGGTATAGTTGAAGGTACTATACTGTAATTAATTTTTTCACATGATTATAATATTTATTCACATGATTGTTCTATTTATTGACATTCTTATACTATTAGGGGTGGTGGTGCAAGATTGATAATACTTACATGACTAAGTTAAAAATGGAGGTATAGTTGAAGATACTATACTGTAATTAATTTTTTCACATGATTATACTATTTATTCACATGATTATACTATTTAGTCACATGGTTGTACTATTGATTCACATGATTTACTATTAGGGGAGTTGGTGCAAGATTGATAATACTTGCAGGACTAAATTAAAAATGAAAGAAAAGTTGGAGGTATTGTACTGTAATATTTCGAGCCCCAAAACGTGCAATTATCGAAACTATATTTTTCTATAAATAGAAGCTCATTCTTCCTTCATTTCTCACTAATTCACTAAAGCTATAGAGCAATTATTATAGAGAGAAATTATAGAGAGAAAGAAGAAAAGTATTTTGCTACTTCACTACTTCTATATCCAGTTTCTTCTAAGGTAGGGGATATTATTTCTTTCTTTTGTCTTCATGAAGAGAACTTCTGTTATTCCATTCTTTGCTATTATCTTGGAATAACCTGTCTATGCAAAGTACCACATACTTGGTGAAATTCTTCTATTATTCCATTCTTTATTATTACATTTGGAATATCACGTGCATGCGTTTACTGTGGGACTGGTTAAAATTCTTTATTATTACATTGGAATATATCATGTACATGCGTTTTACTTGAACACGGTTCGTCTTTCTTTATTATTACATTGGAATATCCTATCTGCATCGCGTTTTACGCCGGATCGATTACATTATTTATTATTACGTTGGAATAACTCGCGATATGCGATCTATCGCATGCTGGTGATTTCTTTTATTATTCCATTCTTTATTATACTCGGTTGGTTAAAGTTTTGACTTCTATAATCCATGAAATTAGTGGAATATCCTTGATATTTGCGCTTCATCCGATATCTTTGCATGTAAATATTCTTCTGAGCATTCTTGAATTTTACTCCACAAAGCGATATCATGTTGACAATTTGGGACGTTATTGGTTCCTGGATAAATTAATTCTTGAACTTGTTTTATTGAATATTATGTCATTGTCATCATCCTCATGTTTATATTATGTTGAAAGTCATCTGTGGCCTGTAGTGCATAGATGGACTTGGTATGATTATGACCAGGGATTATTCGGTGTAATCATGACCATAATGTTACAAATGATGTGGATAAAGTCATATGTGGCCTGTAGTGCATAGATGGACTTGGTATGATTATGACCAGGGATTATTCGGTGTAATCATGATCGTAATGTAACGAATGATGTGGTAAAAATCCTCATTTGTTGTTGTGCATTGATGGACAGTTTTTGGTATGATTATGGCTATGGATTCTCTTCGGCCAAGGGTGCAAAGATGAATTGTTTTATGGCATGATTAGGACCGTTGATGAAAACACGATTATCTTTGGCCCGTAGTGCATGGATAATTCGTGGTCGTGATACTAAATAATATCCTTGGCCTGTAGTGCAGGGATGATTTGATGATGTGGATTATTTATTAAGTTGAGTCTCAGCGATAAAAGTGATGAAAACCTTTTAAATCATAAAAGATTGTAGATTTTATTTCTCTTGACTCTTTTAATGGATTGTTTGTTCATTGCTTGATTAAACTTGTTGTCTATTGTATTCTATCGGTTTAAACATTGTTGAAGGCTAATGATAATTTATTACGCATTATCTTAGTCATAATATTTCTTCTTGGGCTAGTTGAGCTCACCCTTTCTTTCATTGTTCTCTTAGGAAATGAGAGCGATTTGGGACTAGTCGGGGAACAGAGTGATGGTCCTAGATGGAGCATTAGTAGTCCTCACTATTATGTGAAATAGTGTGACAATAAATGTAATGAGGACTCCATTGAGTGTGGATATTGTCTAGATGACAATATTCTTATTAAAATTCATAGATTATTTTTTGTCGTATTGTATACCTAATTGTTGTATTATTATGTTGTATTTGGATTTATGTACCATGTAAGTGGCGACCCAAGATGGGTGATGTATACCTAATTTTAGGGGCGTCACAGGCGCAGTTTTTTGTGGGCCCCATAACGGAAAAAAACGATTGGATGAAAAACGACAAGTATAAGTTGTTTATAAATAACGGTAGAAGTTGTTATCGTTATCTTTGTTGGAATACCTTTGGTTAAAACACGATGAATGGCGTTGTTGCACAAGTAGCACTCAGATTGCACCAATTATTGATTCTTACGTAGAAGGCACTACTCAATAATTGTTACGAAGAATTCTTATTCAAAGATTATATTTTATTGATTCAATAATTGTTGCGTTGATATTTTATATTACTGTTGTTTCAATAATTATCACTACACAGTATTTTCCATTATCGGAGCAATAATTAATATTATCTGAATAATATTATTAGATAACATTATTGGCAATGTCTAGAAAGTTACATACAGGAGAGGTTTGGTCATCTAATCAATTGCGCCAAGAAGAGAGAGATCCTTATTGGAAAGCCCCCTCTTTCCTAGGAACTGCCTGGTTGTCAGTAATGTGATTCTGTAATATTATTTATGAATAATTAATTATTGATTTATATGATGATGAAAATATTGATTTTATGTGGATATAGATGGAGAAAATTTTTAATGTGATAATTGTTGAAAATTAATATTTTATCTTTTTCTGATAAAATAATTTATTTAAATATATTATTATATGTTAATAATATAATAATGGTAATATTTTTACAATAAATGTGGAATATATGAGTATATGAGGAGGAAGAGTATTTTTGTTGCATTAAATGATTAACACATGTTTTGTGTGTCGGTGGACCACATTTCTTGATTGAAATTTGATTATAGCCTGTAAAATCGCTCGTTTGTGGATTTCGGTCAATTTTTGTTTGGAATTTGGAAAAACTTTCTTCTGAAAAGTTGTAGAGAATGGAATTTTCTATGGAAAAGATATGAGGTTCGAATTTTTCTGATAAAAGGGCTATTTATTATGAATTATTGAAGTTCCGTAATTCCGAAATAATTGATTTTTAAAAGTTTTAATTATTTTTTTATAACAAAAACGTTTTTTTGGTTTTTGTCATTATTTGGTGGCTGAATTCAGATGGTCAAGGTGGGCTAAGGAAATTTTTATAAATATATTAATATTTTATTAAATTTTCTGCTTTGGTGTTCTAAGCATTTTTCTATAAATAGGGTGCTTAGGTTAGAATTGAAAATCACACCAGAAACTGAAATCTTCTATCTCTTTCTCTCTCGATATATTGAGCGTATTCTTGTGAGTATTTTGATACTTTGAGTGTTGTTATACTATGCAAAGTTCCTTCAAAGACTATATTCGTAATTCGGTCAGAAATCTTTGTCTTTTTCGAGGTAAGGGATGTTATTTTCTTCGTAAATGATATTATTTCTTTCGATATCATTATGCCAAAATATTGGTCTGAACTTTTTATCAAATTTGGAACTTTTTGTGCCTGGGGTTCTTTATTCACGATACTCATTGCCTTTATTCACGAATACTAAGACTATTCACGTAAAAAATTAAATTTTCATTTTTAAGTCAAAATATCTATTATGGATACTAGCTTTGATTGTATCCATGTTTTGATCATTCTTGAATTTTACTCCACTATGATTATTTATGAGGTATTTTTGGACATGGAATATTGAAATACTGAATCCTTAATATTTATTCTTTTGTTTCACTGGATTCGTTTTCTTTAAAATATTTTTCATTATCCTCAGTTCTAAATGATGATATAACTGAATATCTTTGGCCTGTAGTGCAAAGATGAATGATTTCTGATGAATATCTTTGGCCCGTAGTGCAAAGATGAACAGATGTTTAGATGAACATGACCAACTAATGAATATCTTTGGCTTGTAGTGCAAAGATGAATATTGATTGATGTTACAAGGATAAAATATTGATGATGGACTTTTAAATTCATAGATAATAGTAGATTTCATTCTCTACGTAACTCTTCTATGAATTATTATTTTCTCACTGCGAATATTGATCCGAAACTTGTTGTCTATTGTATTTTATCGATTTTTTCTCCTGTTGAAGACTAACGATAATTTGTTCTATGTTATCTTAGTCATAATATTCTTTACTGGGCTAGTTGAGCTCACCCTTTTTCTTTTTGTTCCATTTTTCTTCTCACGAGGCGAGAATGTAGCGAGTACTAGTCGGGGTATGGAATGAAGGTTCTAGGAAGTTGTTTTAGTAGTCCTCACCATATTTGTAAAATATTGTACCAATAATTGTAATGAGGACTTATTTGGGTATGAATATTGTCTAGATGGCAATATTTGTATTTAAACTCACAGTTTTTATGTTGTATTAATAAAGTTGTAGTTGTTTCTATACCATGTATTTGGCGACTCAGAATGGGTGTTGTATACCTATTTTGGGGGCGTCACAGTTGGTATCAGAGCTTAGGGATATGATCTCTGGCAAAGATCGGGGAATAGAACTAGGAGGGGAGCGACGAGTAAATCCTTCGCTAGTGTGTCCTACCTAAGCTTATTAGTTGGTCGGTCATAATATAGGGGTATTATGTGATTTGTTAATTTGTTTAATTAACCCTTGTTTTATGGCAAGATTTAAGAATGGCAACCCGAGAATGTTATGATGGAGTAAATGAGACCGTGGAGACTTTGTATTTCACCAACAAGGAGAACGTGCAACAGGCTGGCAATGTTCCTCCTGTGAACAACACCACTGAGCAGATGATGAACGATGTGATGTTTAGAAGCTTTTTGCAGTTCATGCAAAATCAGACGAGGGAGACTCGTGTTCAAAATACAGGAGAAAATGATAGCAATTCACGGTTTGTCATAGCCAAGCAGTTCAAGGAGTTGGGACCACCAGAATTCTTGGGAAAGCCGGATCCGATTAAGGCAAAGACGTGGGTCAAGCAAATTACCAAGATATTCGACGTCTTGGGATGCACGGAGGAACAGAAGGTTCCATTTTCCACCTTTATGTTCCGTAATGAGACAGATTACTGGTGGGAATCTATGAAGCGTACCCATCCAGCCGCACTCAGCATGTCTTAGGAGACGTTACAGAAACTGTTCAATGACAAGTACTTTCCTGAAAGTATTCGTCATATGAAGGAAGTGGAGTTTATTAGACTAGAACAAAACAACATGACGGTGTCCTAGTTACGAGGCGAAGTTTGCAGAGTTATCCAGTTTGCACCTCATTTGGTGGAGAATGAGGAACGTATGACGCGGATGTTTTTGAGAGGTTTGAAACCCAAGATACGCCAATATCTCATTTCTCATAAATTTTCTCTATTCGGATGTTGTCAATGTGGCTCAATTATTAGATCAAGATAACTTAGTACGGTCAACCGAGGACCACAACCGAGGATCATCTGGGTGATGTTAATCATTAGAACAACGATAACCAGCGGAGAAAGAAAAATACAGACAAAAGCGGTAACAAATTTGATGGTAATCATGGCCATGAGAATAAAAGAAGCGAGTCGGGGGGAGATTTTAAAAAGAGGAGATTCAACAATGACAATGCGAAGACGCCTGAAAGAAGAACCGGTTCTAAGGAGGAAACGACCACCGGTCCGTATCTTTATAAATGCGGAAAGAGGACATATCGTACCAAACTCGCCGCCAAGCAGTTCAAGGTATGTTATAATTATGGAAAGGAAAGACATATCGCTCGAGATTGTACGGTAACAAAACCAAGTCCAGCGGGGATGGTGACTCAAAAGGTTGTCCTAGAAAAGTCAAAGTCAACGGTTCCTGGAAGAGCGTTTGTTGTGGCTGGTCAAAATGCAAGGAACCCAAACGAGGTGATCACGGGTAAGCTAATCATAAATTCTTGCGAAATTTATACTTTACTAGATATCGGTGCTATTGAACTTCAGGAGTTAAAGGTCCAACTACATGAGTTGTTGGACATCGATTTCATTCGTCCTAATACATCTCCTTGGGGTGCTCCTGTTTTATTTATAAAGAAGAAAGATGGGAGTATGCGACTTTGTATTGACTACCGGGAATCGAACCATGTCACCATCAAGAATAGGTATCCGCTACCTCGGATTGATGACCTGTTTGACCAATTGCAAGGAGGACAATTCTTTTCAAAGATCGATCTTCGTTATGGATATCATCAGCTGAAGATTAAAACTGAGGATATTCCAGAGACTGCCTTCAAAACTCGGTACGGGCATTATGAATTCTTAGTCATGTCTTTTGGATTGACTAATGCTCCTGCTGCTTTCGTGGATATGATGAACTGTGAGACCCCAGATTTTATGAACAAAGATTTAATTTTCTCGAAATATTTTTGAATATTATGGTGTGGATTTGATATAATGTTATAGTTGTGGGTAATATTTATAAATTTTGCAAAGTAAAAAGTGGTTATATAATATTCGATTGGTCGGGGAATATTCATTTTAATAGAGAATATTAAATGCGACGACCACAATCATTAGTGGACCCCACAATGTAAGTATTGTCGTAGTTAGAAAATAACAAAATTATCTTTTTATAAAAATAAAGCAGAGGTGTTACTAGTAAAAACTATTGAACTACCCGTTAGTAAAAGTATGCGATGTCTGGCGTGGTTGCATAGTAGTACGCGGTATTGATTATTGATCTTACGTGAGAAGTCACTTTCACTATACTCAATTATTGCTCTGATAATTCTTCGCATCATATCTCTTATATTATTGATCGATTATTATTGTTACGGTATCATCCGCATAATATGATATATTATTAAATCAATAATTGAGGCAAGCAAAGTTATTCATATTATTATTTGCAATATTGACAATGTCAGAAGTTACATCGAGGAGAGTTTGGTCACCTAATTGCGTGCGATAAGGAGAAATTCTTATCGAAAGCCCCTATTTCACAGGAACGACCTAGTTGTTAAATATTGTGAATTATAATATTAATGATGAATAAGTTCATGTTGATTAAAGATGAATTTTATAGTTCCATTGTGTTAGAATTATTTGTGTTAGTGGAAATCGACATTTGTTTCAATAATAATTGATGTCTGGAGGTTATATTGTTCAATCGGGTATTCGGTGCACTTTTTATGTCGGAGTACTATTCACGAGTTACTATTCATGAGTTACTATTTATGAGTTACTATTTATGAGTTACTATTCACGAATTACTATTCATGAGTTACTATTCATGGGATACTATTCACGGGGTACTATTCACCCATAAAATATATTTCTTTTCAGTCCAAATCATTTTTGGGTACAATATTATTCCATGAGGAGATATGCTAATTTTTCAGACCGTTAGCTGAAATTATAATAGTAAATCAATATGGATCGTTGATTTAAAGTTTTAATAGTAACTTGTCCCTTCAGTTTTTCAAGAGTTATTTGACCCTTCGTTAAGACCAAGAGCCACTTTCAGGTCTTCTATAAATAGAAGCTCATTTCTTCATTATTTCTTACGAATTCACTGAAACTCTAGAGAGAAAAACTATAGAGAGAAAGAAGAAAAGTATTCTGCTACTTCACTACTCCAATATCCAGTTTCTTCTAAGGTAGGCGATATTATTTGTTATATTCGTAAAGGGTATTATTTCTTTTGTATTCATGAAGAGAATTTATGTTATTCCATTCTTTATTATTATGTTGGAATAACTTTCATGCAAAGTAATCTTTGCATATATGGTGAAATTCTTACATTATTCCATTCTTTATTATTATGTTGGAATAACTTTGCTTTGTCAAAATCTTTGCATACATGGTGAAATTCTTCTAATATTCCGTTCTTTATTATTACGTCGAAATATCCTATCGTGCGTTTACGCCGGACTTGATTCTATTATATATTATTACGTGAATATCACTCGCTCGTGCGTTCTGTAGAACACAGTTCCATTATTTATTATTACTTTGGAATATCTTTATGCATGCGTTTATATGGGACTGGTTCTATTATTTATTATTCGTTAGAATAACCTTTATCATGTACTATCTATCGCTCGCTACGCGACGGTGAATCTTACATTATTCCATTCTTTATTATTACATTGGAATAACTTTGTGCCTATGTGGATTACCACATGCATGGTGAATGATCTTTCGTATTCATTCCTTATTAAATTGTGGAAATGATCTGTTTACGTGGAGTATGATGAAAGTCATAATAAAAGTATTGGACTGATGAAAATCATGGGTATATGTAGTATTAGTAAGTGTTATGATGAGTTATGTTGGTTATTGTGTGAAAACATGAAAGTTTCTTAGAAATCACAAAGGGTTGAAAATCAGATTTTGGTAAAAATGGAACATGAAATTCAATTGACCATATCTCCTATTATATTTCGAATTTTTGAGTGTGGTCAAGTTCTAGAGCTAGATCTATGAGTTTCCTAACTTATCCAAGTGGAATCACTGGAAAAGGTATTGTAGATTTTGGTGGATTGGTGATTTTAATGAGTCAAAAAGCGCGATTTCGAAAAACCGCCTTGATTTTTAAAAGGGCATTTTCGGCCACTTAAATTATGAGAAAACTTTCGGCCTTATGGGACATGAAAATATATGGTATAAAGTACCACCTGTCCAAAAATGAGCTCATTCCGACTTAAAATGAGCAAGTTATGACTATTTCAATATTTAGGTTTTTCCGACGAAAAATGCTATAACCGGAGTTCTATAACTCCGATGACTATGAAATTTAAACTGGAAGCTCACGTTAACATGTGTAAGATCCTTCCAAGATTTGGGAATTTCTGGAGTTAACCTTGAGGTAGCTAATTTCTTAAGGAATTAACTAGAAATTAATTTTTGAAAAATAGTAAATGAATTTTAAAAATTCCGAGAAAAATATATGTTCAATATGGGACTATATTCTGCTTAGTCCCTGAAAAGAATAATTTTTGGGACTGATTTGTTATTTTTCATGAAAATGGTTTAGTTACAAATATATGAATTAAATATGTTATGTGAAGTTGAAAAATTGGTAAATAGGATTTTATGGCTTGAAAATCCTATATAAAATATATGCAGATTTTTGATGAGTAATTTGATTATTGGTGATGAAATCTTATGAGTATGACATTTTTGAATGATTAAATGCATTATTTGGAAAAGTGTAAATAATTAAGTGATTAAAATATTGTTATAATATTAACAATACTAGATTATGAGTTTATTAAGTGATTGATAATATTTAGATAAATTAAAGTCTTTAATATTTATCCTTGTTTTCGTTTGATTAATGCTTATATCATTGTCATCATTCTCATGCTTATATTGTGATGAAAGTCAATACATGGCTTACGTGCGTGGATGGACTTGGTATGATTACGACCAGAATCATTCCAGATAATCATGACCGTAATGTGACGAATGATGTGATAAAAGTCCTCATTAGCTTTGTAGTGCATTGATGGACGCTTTTGGTATGATTATGGCTATGGATTCTCTCTGACAAAGGTGCAAAGATGAATTGTTTTATGGCATGATCGGGACCGTTGATAAGCTACGATTATCTTTGGCCCGTAGTGCATGGATAATTCGTGGTCGTGGATACTTAAAGAATATCCTTGGCACGTAGTGCATGGATGATTCGATGATGTGGATTAATTATTAATGTGAGTCTCGTGAATGAAATATTAATTCATGGATGTGATAATAATAAATATCTTTGGTAGTAGTGCAAAAGATGATTTAATGATTATGACCGGAATTGTGATTTGGTATAACCATGATTTTTGATGTTTGGGTGAAGACGGGTGATGAAAATTATCTTCGTCACAGGTGCGAAGAGGAATTTAGAATCACAATTGTGATTATGAGTTATTCACATGATCGTGGGATTTGGGGAATTGTTGATTGATGTTACTGAGGATAAAACATTATTAGTGGACTTTTAACATAGAAGATAATAGACCTTATGGTCTATTTGACACTTCTAATTGATTACTCGTTCCGCTGCAACTATGGTTGAAAAGTTTTATTATCTACCATATGTTCTAAATCTCTGATTTATTATTGATGAAAGCTATTGATAATTTAATTATCTTTAGTCATGATATTCTTTACTGGGCTAGTTGTGCTCACCCTTTTGCTTCATAATTCCTTTCAATGTAATAAAAGTGTAAATTGGAATCGAAGCGGGGTATTAAGAGGATTAGAGCGGTTGGTCTATATCATTGGGGTTCTCCCTAAATAGTATGGAAATAATTTTATTGAGAACTTTAGATAAGTGTGTCGTATTGTATACGTCATTTGATATTTAATTTTGGTGAACTGAATAGGGTGAGGTGAACCCAACTTTGGAAGGGTATTTTGCCACTATCATACAAGATGTCTAATGACATACAACCTCGTGTTATCATAAGAAAGGGTTGTGCGCATCCAATTCTTTGAGTATATCTCTGCAAAGCGATACCTATATGATCTTGGAGTTTATTTGAAATATAATATTCACTTGGAGACAGTGGAGATAGTTATATGTCAAGAGAAGACTCACCATTGGAAAGAAGATGATAGTAATCTTCTTGTTTTTCTTTGGGGTCTATTGGGTCAACCAAGGATAATTACTTGTGAGACATATGATATCTATTATAACCTGCAGCGCATGGCCTCCCATATCACGAAGGTTTCTTGAGCACTTCCCAAAGATTTTAATTTCTAAAAGCAGGTTTTTGACTATACTTTTATGTAAAGTACCATTGTAAGGTTGTGGTCGAGGAACCATGAGAGTTACATACATTTGTATTAAAACTCACGATTAAGCGTGGTCGTATTCTATCTGACAGTTCAACGATTAATATAAATGAAGTTGTATTTGAATTTTGTACCATCTATCTGGCGACTCGGAATGGGTGATGTATACCTAATTTTGAAGCGCCACATGAGCAGTGTGTTCAAAGAATATTTGGATCGAGTTCATTGTTGTCTTTATTGATGACATCTTCATCTATTCCAAAAGTCGTGAAGATCATGAGCACGTTTCGTTTTGGTACTTCAAAGGCTTCGTGACAACAAGCTATATGCCAAAAGTGAAGAAATACGAGTTCGGCTTGAGGAAGTAGCATTCTTGGAGCGCGTGGTGTCAAAACAAGGAGTATCTGTCGATTGACGAAAATTGAAGCAATAAAAGTTGGGAACAGCCGAAGTCGGTGGCCAAAAGTCGTAGCTTTCTAGGCTTAGCTGATTACTATCGGAGATTTGTGGAAGAGTTTTTTTGAATCGCTACTCCGTTAACTTAGCTGACTCGAAAAGATACAAAATTTGTATGGAGCGAGAAATGCGAAAAGAGTTTCCAAGAGCTCAAGAGGACACTCATTTCGGCACCTGTTCTGATAATACCATCTGGTTCAGATGAATTTGTTATCTACAGTGATTCTTCAGGCAAAGGGTTAGGATGTGTTCTCATGCAACATGGGAAAGTCATAGCCTATGCCTCGCAATAACTCAAAGAATATGAGAGGAATTATCCTACTCATGATTTGGAGTTGGCAGCAGTCGTTTTCGCGTTGAAGATCTGGAGACACTACCTGTATGAGAAGAAAGTTCTATACAGATCATAAAAGCCTCAAATATTTCTTCACCCAAAAGGAACTCAAGCGGCAACGACGTTGGCTCGAGTTGTTGAAAAATTACGACCATACCATCCAATATCATCTTGGAAAAGTAAACGTGGTAGCTAACGCATTGAGTAGAAGATCATATGCGGGTACGAGTGCAATGTTGTTAACACAAAGGCCCATTTTTTATGACTTGCAAAGAATGGAGATAGAGGTAAAGGCTCTAAGTGCCCACGTGATGATAACAAACATACGAGTAGAACCGATTTTAATCGATAAAGTTAAAGCTACTCAAGCTACGGACCTGGAGCTGACGCGTATGAAGAAGAAAGTGCAAGAAGGTGTTATTCCAGAAGCAAGAATCGGTGAAGAAGGAATACTTCGAGTCAACTCTAGACTTTGTGTTCCTAACGATTCTGACTTGAAGCATAGAATCATGATGGAAGCACACAACACACCGTTTGCAATCCATCATGGGAGCATCAAAATGTATCATGATCTTTGACATACATTTTGGTGGAGCAATATGAAGAGAGATATCGCGGAGATCGTAACGGGTCTTCCCAAGGTTTCTCAAGGAATAGATGCGATTTGGGTTATTATTGATATATTAACTAAATTTGCTCATTTCTTGCCTATACGGGAGACTTATTCCCTTGAACGTCTTGCTCGTATGTACGTGAATGAGATTGTGAGATTGCATGGCATGCTAGTATCCATAGTTTCGGATCGTGACCCAAGATTCACTTCACGATTTTGGGTTAGCTTGCAGAAAGCTATGGGCACGGACTTACGATTCAGTTCGGCATATCATCCTCAAACGGACGGGCAATCAGAAAGGACTATTCAAACTCTTAAAGATCTATTAAGACTCTGTGTCCTAGATTTCAAAGGGAGTTGAGATAAGTACCTACCATTGGTGGAATTCTCCTACAACAACAGTTATCAGACAAGTATAGGTGTGGCTCCATTTGAAACATTGTATGGACGAAAGTGTCGCTCTCCAGTATGCTGGGATGAGGTGGGAGAAACAACGTTGTTGGGACCAGATTTGGTACGAATGACTACAGAGAAGATCCAAATGATCCAACAATGTATATAAACGGCACATGATCGACAAAAGAGTTATGTGGATCTTCATCGAAAGGACGTGAAATTTAATATTAGGGATCATGTATTATTACGTGTTGCTCTATGGAAGGGAGTTACAAGATTTGGGAAGAGAGGAAAGCTCAATCCAAGATTTGTTGGTCCATTTGAGATTCTTGACCGAATAGGAAATGTGGCCTATAGACTCGCATTACCTCTAAGCATGTCTTGTGTTCATAATGTTTTTCACATATCTGTGCTTCGTAAATATGTGAAAGACCCAAACCACATTATTGAGTTAGAACCAGACAAGATAGCCGAAGATTTAACGTACGAGGAGGTACCTATTAAGATCTTGGATAGGAAAGAACATGTCCTACGCACCAAGGTTATACCACAAGTTAAGGTTTTATGGAGGAACCATGCTATTAAAGAAATGACTTGGGAGTTAGAATCAGAAATGAAAATGAGGTATCCTCACATTTTCGAAACACCAGGTACGTACGTCAATTTCGAGGGCGAAATTTCATAAGGAGGGGAGGTTGTAAGACCCCAACTTTTTATAAATAAAATCAAATTTCCTCTAATTATTATTGTGAATAATAATGTGTTAATTTGATATAATGCTTGGTTATGGGTGAAATGTGCAAATTTTGCAAAATAAGCAAGTGGTTATAAAATATTCATTGTTGCTGGGGAATATTCGTTTGGTCGTAGAATATTTTAGCTGTCGGAGAATATTCGTACGATGGCGCAGCCATTTATGGGCCCCATAATAGAAAATGGTCGGATGAAGAAAACGACAAGTTGGGTTTACATAAATAACGACGTAATGGTTCTGAATTAATAATTGTTGGTACCCGATGGTTAAAATACGATGAATACGCGTGGTTGCACAAAGATAGACACTTCAGATTGCAAAGTATTTTTGAATTATTGATTCTTACGTAAGAAGACACTACTCAATAATGGTTACAGTAATTACTGTTCAATATTTCCCATTATCAAATCAATAATTCATATTATTTGAATAATATTATTAGATAGCATTATTGGCAATGTCTAAGAAAGTTCTGTCTAGGAAAGGGGTTTAGTCTCCTAATTGTGCGCCAATAAGGAGAAATTCTTATCGGAAAGCCCCCTCTTTCTTAGGAACGACCTGGTTGTCATAATTGTGATTCTGTAATATTATTTATGAACTATTAATTATTGATTTATATGATAAGGAAACATATGAAACACTAAAAAAATTAAATTCATTTCTCAAATTCCCTAAATCTGGGATAATATATTCAAAATTCAAAAATGGCAACTAATTTAAGTCCATATTCATTCAAATTATTTCAAACTCAAACATCCTGTAGATTGCTACCCCCAAATATGGCATCTAATCTCTCTCTCGACGCATCGATTCCTGCAATAAATTCTGTAGAGACGGCGAGGCAGATCCTGACTCAAAGGATAAACTTCATGATTCAGAGCATTCAAGAATAAATTCTCGAGACCGGACCGCTTTACGAAGAAGCGAAAAGAAATGACGATGGCGTGTGGTCTTGGGATCTACACTCGCCATCCGTCATGGTACTCGACTATCTCTCCCCTGAGGTACTAACTTTTAATTTCATTCTTTTGCATTTTTGTTGCTTTATTTTTATAGATTAATTTGGTATATTGTTTAGGGATTGGGGGAAAAGAGTTTTTATGCTTCGTATTGATTGGTTCTGAAATTTTTGATTTCTTTTAGTTTAAGTTAATTTAAATAACAAAGTTTGGAAAATATGTTTTGATTATCTTAATCTGCTATTTTGTTTTTTAACCAGATGAAGATTATTTATATAAATTTGGTAAAATCGTTACTTGATTTTAAAATTGATTCTGATTTTGATCTCTCCCAAGGAAAACATACTCTCATTTTGGGAGTGTGGAATTTTGTTTTCTTCCATTTTGGGTTGTTCTTAGCTCTTGCTAGATTGGGGATGGTAATGATAATTATGGATTGAAGTTCTATGTAATTTTAGTGAAATTTGGTATTTCAATTTTGAAATTGATTATTATTCTGCAATGTCCCAATGAGAAGGTATACTCTCATTTTGGGACAATTTTTTCCCTGATATGACATTAAATGGCCATATTTTAGCAGGTTCGAGGTGCATTATGTAAGCTCACTTAGTAACATGTTCTATGCAATTTAGTGTAGTTAAACATATAATGGTTTTTCTGTAATTTTAGTAAGTCAAGCCTATGGGGTATTTACAAGTTTTTGGCTGGCATTAGATTGTACTTTATTCGTGAACATTCTGTTGTATTTGTTGAATCACTAGCACACAGATCCATGTTAAGTGAACAGAAGATGTATTCAAAATATTCCCTGCGTAAGTTATTACTTTCACAGATACAAATTAAAAAGCTTATACTGCTTCTTAAATGTGTTGATATGGTATACATATATGTGTGTGTCTGTGTGATCAACTTCTTCTTAAATGTGGTGATGCATTATACATAAATATGTGTTTGTGTGTGTCTATGTCTAAGGTGTCAAATACTTCACATTTGATCAAGACATGGCTTCTAAGTTTTTGTTCCTTAAACATACGTGAGGCCTTGAACTAATTAGTTTCTTTTTGACCTTACAGTTATATTATGATTTGGCAAGTAATACTATCGTACCCTGGTTTCAGTGTTTCATGAAGTTTGCTTTAGATGGTATCAATCACTCATGATCTTAATTTACATCTGGAAATTTACATTTTTTGGATAAACAATTTAGGATATGGTCTATGTTTGCCAACTTTATTTAACCTTCACGTTCTTCCTTTTCTTCTATCCATTATTCTTCTTTTACCTGTTTGTGGTGTTAAATCTCACTACTGATCATCTAGAAAGGCACAAGACGATGAGAAACTATGCAGTGGCCAAGTGTCGTGTATTTTCTCAGATGAGGGACAACAAGATTGGAATCCTCACCCTTGGTACAGACCAAACTGGTTTCAATTAAATTTTAACATTTCCTTTTGGTTCAGTCTGTGTAATGTGTCATTCAGGGGAGCTTATCAGCATGAACTGGTTATAAATTTTGGGTTGCTTTTTTGTTACATATTGAAGCAATTTTATTAGTTTTTTGAGGGAGTGGCGCAATGTGGTGGGATGTTAGATTGATAAAGATGTGATTGGGGCTACGTATTTGATTTTGCTACAAAGTTTTGTGACTTTTGTCATTAATATGAAATAGCAATATAGAAACATTCACAAGTGTGCAATATGAAATGGTCGTGGGGGCATTACTTTTGGTTCCTTCAAAGGCCTCATTTTCCCCCCCACATCAAGTTGAGGTCACTTAATTTGTCAGTAACTTAAAAGCAATAGTCACATACTTAGAGTGTAATGTACAAATCGGTAAACTCTCACCACTATTCCCTATAATGTATATTCATTTATTTTTTTGTGTAAAATTTGATCATTGCAAAATAATATACTATTTTCTTATTATATTTTAATTTATTAATTGTACGCACATATTTGTTATTAAAAATTTGAATAATTTCATCGTAACGCGCGGATTTGTATCTAGTAAACTCCTGAAATACAGTCAAAATAATATTAGAATACGCAGATCCAAATAATAAGATTGCAACTTATTTAATACGAGACATTATATTCTCAAAATACACCTAATAACATTAATTTTATTCACCAGCATAATGCGTGTTTATTAATTTTAAATTCTATATAGATCTCAGAAGTATAAAAAAAAGAAGAAAAAAAAAGAATCAAACTATTACAACCCAATCTCAAAATTCACTCACCTATGTACATAAATACATAAAAATCAATGTAAACTAAACATCATCTTGGTTTCCATAGCTCCTAATGCTTGAACTTCTTGATCTCTTGGAATGATTTCGATGGTGTTTTCCACCAAACTTCAACCTTCCCGTTTCCTTGAACCGCTCCCTTAGCATAGGGTCAATCACACACTCCGGCGGTGGCAGGGGGTACCTCAACGTATCGTAACAATATGAATAATACATATGTTTTTGCCTAAACTTGTTCATGGCGGTTCTTTGCTTAGGATTAATGGTCATAGTAGCATAGTCCAAATGATGATGATCATCATCATTTTGGTTGCAATTAGGGGTTAAGATTTGTTCTAGAGGATCCACCGAACAACCATGAAGAGTGAGATCAGTAAATTCAGCTACAAACGGAGCGTATTTATAATTTACTTTATATCTCCCGCCGGAAGTAGCCCAATCTGATGCATCCCATATGGTGGCATACAATGACATTGGTTTTGAAGGGTAGTCTCCGGCCATGGCATCGCTGCGGATAATCTCTCTGATTGGAATTTCATCTATGTAAAAACTGTACACGTAAAAAAGAAAAAAAAGTTAAAGAGATGAAAAATAGAGTTTCAAACCAATTAACATCTTGCATATTAATTATATACAAGTAATCCTGGTGGAGAACGAATGATAAAATATTGGAGATATAATAAAAGAGTGGGAGAGAGAGAAAATCAAAGTTTTTAAATTTTATAAAATAATTATTATTAGTCCGTGACAAGAATTGTGGACAAAAAAAAACACAGCGATTAATAGATTGGTTCAAATGACGTTTGAAGCAAGTATAAACAATTTGGAAATCGACGAAATGGCAACAATTTGTCAAGGCCAAAAATGACTATGAACTAAATATGAAAAAAACTTACTTGTGTTCGTGGAGATTAATTCATTGCGGTTCGAGAAACTCCCGATTATTAAAAAAAACGTGGACAAAAGATTTGTGCTTTCTTTTTTTTCTTTTTTTTAAATAAAGAGTAAAAGGTAAAATAACAAAGCTTCTCCTCTGATGTCTTGCTTTATAATATAAATAGAAAGATAATTATATATATTGTTACAATTTAATTTTATTTTTAACAAGAAAATATTTGTCCATAAAAATATCACGAACAAGAGAAAATTATATACTTTTTTTTATTTAACTTGGTCAACGCTTGGAATGGCTGCCTTATAAACTGTATTATTTATATAAATAAATAAATAAATATCATTTGCATGAAGAAAAGATATTACCATTTTTATAAGACGCATGCATCATATATTATACAATAATTTTCTCAATCCATTTTATTTCTTTTGGATCTATTCTATATGGAGGCCAAAATCTAGAAGATATCAACATATTCAAGAAATGGTCAAATTTCAAAATAAACATACAAATTGACTTTTTCAAAGCGTAATTAATTATATATACGTGGGATTAATTTATTTATTTTAAAGAAAAAAAACTCACATAATTTTTTCATTGGTCCAGAGAATGCTATAACGATGAAACTCTTTAGAAGGGTCAAACCAAAGCAAATATCTCTCTTCTCTTCCTCTACTAGTACTTCCATTTCCATATAAATTGGTTTGGAACCGCCACGCTTTTCCTTTAATATTCCCCAAGAATTCGAAATCTAATTCGTCGTGTGTCTTCTCGAAGATATCCCCGTTTGTTGTCTGCCCAACCAAATTTTGTTACAAACACAAGAAAAGAATACTAATATTTGCTTTATGATCAATTTTATGGCCTTACGGCTATAATAACCATAATAAAACAAAATTAAGGACCAACAAGACAGATATAAATATTTTAAATTTATATTTTTGAGATCCATATTTATGTGAAGAATGTTTATAATATTTCATTTATATGTGAAAATATCAATTATATATATATATATATATATAGAGAGAGAGAGAGAGAGAGAGAGAGAGTGAGCATACGTAGAAGGCGACAACTATGCCGGCAGTGTAAGTGGATGGTAGCTTAATTTTAGCACTGAAAAATCCATGGCTATAGAGGTTGGAAGACTTGAAACCAGAACCTGTGGACAAGATAAAATGTTACATTATTAGTTATAGACCAAAAAGAAAATTCATTTGCCAAATTATTATTTTTTATAAACAGATTAATTCTTCTCCATTTTATTGATAGTAATTAATAAATGAGTCATTCTTAAATTTATCATCATAATTTCGTTATTACAACACCCTGTCACTGCTAAACCAATGATTTACTAATTATATATCTCAAGGGTAGATAACAAAATTACATTCAAAATATTTATAAATTTTGCAGATGAGACACTACGGAAAGAAAATGTCAAAATCTTGACAAACTTCAATACGCGTAATTTTTTTTTCCCAAAACTATGCTAATTCTATTTTTCTGGACAGGGGGAGTGTTATTAATTACAGAAAAGGGTAAACATATGTATATATAATACACATATATACGTATATATATATATATATACATACATATATATATATAGAGAGAGAGAGAGGGAGAGAGAGAGAGAGAGAGAGAGAGATAGCATGCCTGTGTACTGGTTGAGGAGAAGATTGACAGACTTATCATCAGATGAACGAAGGAGATTTCCATCACCAAAGAGTGGAGTAAAACCTTTGTTGAATTGAACAGTGGGTGGTGGTATTTTAGCATTAGCACCACCATAAAAAAGTTGCAGCACCAGGAGGAGAGAGAAACATGTTGTTATCCTTTTAGTGAGAGAATTATGAAAAGTATCCATTGTTTTCTATATATGTTTTCCCAACACTACTATATATATATATATATATATATATATATATATATATATAGAAAGAGAGAATGAGAATGAGATTGAGAAAGAGGTTTGTGTATATATATATGTTATAAAATTAGTAGCAGCTAGAAATTAATCCATTGAATAAGAATGAGAGAGGCTCCGGTCAAATTTTCTCAACTGTTAATAAAACGAGTAAATTGACTTTAAGAAGTTTTAAGACATCACCATGTACCTTTGGGCTGCCTTCTTAATTACTTTGATTTATCAATTACTTTATGCCTCTTTTTTCCCTACGTGTTTGATGTGTACCATATATTCATTAAAATTTGTTTATTTTTATATATATATATATATATATATATATATATATATATATATATATATATATCTATTTTTTTTTTTACCACTAAAAAAACATGAACTTCCATCAATTTAAATAAAAAATTTTCCCACCTCTAATTTTCAATTTTTATACAAAAATATTATATAAAATTTATTTTACTGTGTCTCTCTCCATCAATTTAAATTTGAAAAAGAATTTGTTAAAAAAATGTTTAAATATAGTTCTCTTTTTACTTTTTAAATATGTATAAAATATTATATAAAATTTATTTTGCTGTGTCAAAATTATTAACGAAAGTGTTGTAACTTCTTGAGTAAACTATTAAGTAGAGAACAACAATAATTAAGAGAAACATACAAGTATTTAATTTCTTTTTGATAAGTGATCAAATTCAAATTCATTTATTAAAATGTCAGTTATAAATAGGAATACGAAACTGAAGAAAATTAAAAGTTGAGAGGTGGACATATTAGTTTAATAAATACTAAAAACATCGGTAGAGGCTAAAAACAAGACGACATAAAAATAAAATAATAATAATAATAGCAAAAAAAATGAATATTTTCGACAAAATATTTATTTATTAATAAAAATACTTTTTTCAATAAACAAAATAACAGAGTTATCATAGTAAGTAATAAAATATTAAAAAAAAAATCGCCCTCTAACTACATGCCTAGAGGTACAATCATTAAGTGCAACTTGCCAGCTTTAGATTTTTTTTTTTTTTAAAGTTGATTATTAAAATATGGTTCTCATTATTATTTGAGAATAAAAAATTTAGGATTTGACCATAAAATAGCGTATGGCCATAAGCAAGCTGATGATGCTGGTTTGTGGATGAGAATAATTGGTACCAAGCTATCTTAGTTACGTTACTAAAAAGCTAATAATGGAGAGTCGTATAACAATGGCTTTATTCTTTTTTTTCTCTTTTTGAGGCACATATTATTTAGTGACAGCTGTTATGAAAACCTTTTTATTTTTAACATTTTCCCTTAGAAAAATAAAAACACATTACACAAATATACACGTACGTAACACATTATATATATATATATTAGTTGTGTCCCGTGCCTTCGATATTATATGAACGATGAGATTTATCTTAAATTTTAGACAACTCAAATAATTTATTAAAATAAATAAAAAATTCAAAATAAGTTGTATGACGCACAAGTTTATGATTGTTTTGCATCTAGTATGACTCGTAAAATGTCAAAATAACTATTAATAAAATTAGTGAAGTGTCAAAATTGTCATTAATGAAATCTTTTAAAATAATAGAACAGACGCAAACTTGTATGTTTCTAAGATCACAAACTCCATTATATATATATATATATATATATACACATCGTAATGGATCAAAGTCAGGATGTTGAATTTGGTAAAAAAAACGGACCAATTTTTTTTAAACAACTAAAAAAATAATAATTAATATTTTATGGAAGTGAAATTTTTTCATAATACAATATTTTGGGAGTGATTTGAATACCTCTACCAAAAAATGATGGTACAGTCTGCACAGACTGTACCACCATATTTTGTTATACGTACCCAAATCACCCCCAAAATATTTTATTATGAAAAAATTTTAATTCCATAAAATATTAAATATTTTTTTAGTTGTTTTTGGAAAAAAAAAGTAAAAAAAAAAGAAAGAAAGTTAGACGAGGATAAAATCCAGCGTCCCGATTTGAAATCAAACTCTCTCTCTCTCTCTCTCTCTCTATATATATATATATATATATATATAATTGTGAGGTGTAAAATAAGAATTTAGAGGTAAAAATTATATACACCAAATAAAGCGACAGATATAAATGTTTATTACAAGGTGTTTATGAATTTTTATTATCTAATTAATTAAAAGGAGTTATTCAGATAAATTTTATTCTCCATTCTATAATTTATGATTACTTTCAACTTTTCTTTTAGTCAATTCAATATATTTTAAAAGTTCAAATATGGGTGATTTATTTAAGTTTTGAATATAATAAATATTATAATTAATAATTCTTTTTTAAAAATAATTTTATATATATATATATATATATATATATATATATATATATATATATATATATAACTATATCATCTTATATAGGATATTAGGCTTTGTACATGTTATCTGTAATATATAGTATTATTTAATAATGCATATAAATATAATAATAATAAATTATGCAAAACAGAAATAATGTGTAAAATGAAAAATATAAATCCGAGTCCTTTGAATTCACAAAGTCTCCTTAAAACAAATTTATTCCCCCACAGATGCTAAGGGTTAATTGAATAATTGCTTTCCAAGATAAAACGGATTTCAATTCTTAATTAGTAGCATTACAAAATTAAGAATTCATCGAACGCAAATTCTATGTTATGTACTCGAACTTTACTATTAATAATAATGATGCATGAAAATGGTGCATGAATACATTTACCCAGAAAACGGGAAAAGATTTGCGAGCGAGAAAAACTTTGCGAAGCGGTGGGAAGGAAGCGGAATTTGCGAAGCAGGATTCTTCGCGAGAAGCAGGCAGGGAATTGTAGAAGGAGCGAGAATTCTATTGAAGTGCGAGAATGGGAAAGGATTCTTTCATTAAGCGGAATGGGAATTTTTTGCAAAGCGGGGAGGAAAAAATTTTTTCGAGGACGAGAGCAGAAAACAGGAAAATTATTTTTTTAGAAATCGCCCCCACATCATTCATTTATAGAAAAATTCGTAATAGCATGTCGTCAAAACAGCGTAGTATTGTGATGATAAAAATATATATCACTAATCCACTCAAAATGCGACCCACGACGGGCAAAGTCGATTTTCTCATTCAAATCCCATTTCCAACAATCCCCCCATGAATGTAAAATTAGCTTTACAATATGCAAAATATGTTATGAAATATGGAACACTAGTTCGAGTACATGAGAAAAGATATTTCATCGAGGTTAAGTAGCCTAGTGGCTTTGAACTTCTACTAGTAAAATCTATCGGATTTACTTGGCTAATCGATGAACTTGATGTCTTTGAATATCGACTTTTTGTGTAAACCAAGACAATAGAATTCACAAAATATCTCTTGAGACATAGTTGATTCTCACGTTTGTGTTCATTTGGCCTTGAAACACCTCTTGGTTAGTGAGTATATTAGAGAATTGACCTTTAAAATTCTCGTAAGTGGCCCCTTCTTACTCAGCGTAGGTGACTTCTATTAAGAGTATCCTGCAATACCCACTTGAACATATTTCAAGATATAAAAATCATTAAAAGCGTATCTTATCCACGATTCTCATTGCAGATGTGCACTGTCTCATTTTGGAATGGTTAGGAGTAAATATCTCCTTAGTGCTTTCTTGAGTACTCACGTAGTTCGGTTTGCCCATTGAACTAGATCTTGGGATCTCCGGTACTAGGTTGGGTTGCCACTATAATGACTCTTATTTAAATAGTAGGCTTTAAACCCATTCCTTTAATGATTTTTCCACTTGCTCTCTTGTTAAACCTTTTGTAAAGCGGATCCACAATATTATCTTTTGACTTTACATAATCAATTGAGATAATTCCATTTGAGAGCAATTGTCTAGCAGTATTATGTCTTCGTCAGTATATGGCATGACTTACTCGTTATATAAATGACTCTGTCTTTCTTCCAATGTTGATTGGCTATCACGATGTATATATATATAGGTACCGCAGTCTTGACCAATTTGGAATATCCTCTAAGAAATTACGAAGCCACTCAAACTTCTTCTCCGACTTTGTCTAACGTATGATGAATTACGATTCCATTATAGACCTAGCAATACACGTTTGTTTTGAGGATTTCAAGATCTGCATTTGCCACTACCAAGTGTAAATACATATCCACTTGTGGATTTTGAATCTTTAGTATCGAGATATCCAATTAGCATCAAGTATATCCTTCCAATCTGCTTTGGATATCTTGTATAGTCACGATCCATAGTTTTGAGTATGTTTTAAATATCCCAAAACTCTCAAAATCGTTTTCGATGATCTTTACGGATTACTCGTATACCTACTTAGCTTACTTACTTGAATAAGCTATATCCAGGTCTAAAATGAGTTCATGACATACATTAAAGCTTTATTATACGAGAATATTCTAGTTGAGATATCTTTATCACCTTCATTTTAGCTAGATGAAGATTTATATCAAGCTGGGGTTTTATTGAAATTATATTATACTTGTTAAAATTTTCAAGTATTTTCTCAATGTAATGAGATTGAGATAATATAATTCCATCAGAGGTTCTAGAAATCTTGATTCCTAAAATTATATCAGCAACCCCTAAGTCTTTCATATCAAATCTATTTGACAACATACGTTTTGTTGAATTGATAACTTCATTGTTGCTACCCATGATTAACACATCATCCACATAAAGACAAATAATGACATATTCATTTTGAGTGCTTTTGACATAAACACATTTGTCACACTCATTGATTTTAAATCCATTAATAACATAACATTATCAAATTTCTCATGCCATTGTTTTGGTGCTTGTTTTAATCCATACAAGGATTTAACAAGTTTGCATACTTTCCTCTCTTGTCCAAGAGCAGTGAAACCTTCAGGTTGTTCCATATATATTTCTTCATCTAATTCACCATTTAAGAATGCAGTCTTTACATCCATTTGATGTATTTCAAGTCTATTTAAAGATGTTATTGCCATTAGCATTCAAATAGATGTAATTCTTGTAACAGGTGAATAAGTGTTGAAATAATCCAGTCCTTCCTTTTGTCTATAACCTTTAACAACAAGTCTAGCTTTGTATTTATCAATTGAACCATCAGATTTCATCTTCTTTTTGAAGATCCATTTATACCTCGTAGGTTCGAGGATCGTTTTCTAACAAAAATGTTAGAAAATCCGGACCAAAAGACGTTGAAGTCCTTGCCCTTTTGCTACGTCTAGGCTCATCCACTACAGACTCTTTGTCTATATTTTCAGGATTATCACTAGTAGCATCCAAAGGTCTTTTGTTTGGATTTGAATCATTATTTCCATTATATGGAAAAACATTCTCAAAAATGATGCATCTCTTGATTCAATAAATGTATTAACATGAATATCGTTAATTTTAGATTTATGAACAAGAAAGCGATAAGCACTGCTGTTATTTGCATAACCAATGAAAACACAGTCAATTGTTTTGGGTCTATCTTAACCTTTTTAGGTTTAGGAACCATTACCTTTCTTAGACACACACCCCACACTCTTAAGTATTTATAGCAAGGTCTATGACATTTCCATAATTCATAAGGTATTTTGTGAGTTTTCTTATGAGGCACTTTGTTAAGAATATAATTGGCAGAAAGCAAAGCTTCCCCCCCATAAATTCTGGGGTGCTCCAGAACTATTTAACATAGCATTCAACATTTCTTTCAATGTTCGGTTCTTGCGTCAAAGAATCCAGTTAGATTGAGGTGAATAAGGAATGTAGTTTGGTGAATAATACCATGAGTAGAACATATCTCTTTAAATGGTGATTCATATTCACCACATCTATCGCTTCTTATTGCTTTAATATTTTTGCTAAGTTGATTTTCAACTTCATTTTTATAAAGTTAAAACTTTTCTACAGCCTCATCTTTGCTTCTTAGCAAATATACATAACAATATCTTGTGCAATCATCAATAAAGGTTATGAAATATTTTTTCCCACCTCTAGTTTGCACAAACTTTAAGTCACATATATCAGTGTGAATTAAATCTAGAGGTTCAGTTTTCCTTTCAACAGAATGAAAGGGTAATCTTGTCATTTTTGATTCCACACAAATTTCACATTTATGTTTCTGATTAATATCAAATTTAGGCAAGAATTCTAAATTAATTAATCTACACAAAGTATTATAATTAACATGTCCTAATCTAGCATGCCATATATTTGAAGACTCTAACAAGTAAGCAGAAGAATTAATTTTATTATTATTAATAGACTTCGGTACAACAGTCATAACATTCATCTTAAAGAGCCCATCATTCATGTAGCCCTTTCCTACAAACATATCATTCTTTGTAAGTACAAACTTATCAGACACAAACACCAACTTAAAGTCATTCTTGCTAAGTAGTGACCCAGAAACTAGATTCTTCCGAATATCTGGCACATGAAGCACTTCATTCAAAGTCAGTTCTTTGCCAGATGTCATTTTCAGTATAATCTTTCCACGTCCTTCAACCTTTGAACTTGAGGAGTTTCCCATGAAGAGTTGATCATCATTTTCTCTTTGGTTTGTAAGTAGAAAACATCCATTTGTTGGAACATATGTGGCGAAGTAGCCCGGTGTCCATGTACCACTTCTTTAGGATTTTCTACCAAATTACATTCGATATAATCGCACAAAGATTAATGTCCTGAAACATCTTCGTAAAGTTTTTCGATTCGGTCACATTTGCTTGAGACTTCTGTTCTTTCTTGAACTTCTTTGGCTTGCGACATTCACTTGATTTATGTCCTTGGATGCCACAGTTGAAGCATTTGCCCTTGAATTTCTTCTTGGCCTTGAAGGCTTCTTTGCCTTCACACTTCCTTTTGTTGTTGTTTGGCCTTTGTTCTACAACATTTGCCTTTGCTTCAATGAAATTCTTTTCACTATTCTTCTCAGATCCTCGATTGTCCTCTTCAATCCTAAGTCGCACAATCAGTTCTTCAAGATTCATCTCTTTGCGTTTATGCTTCAGATAATTCTTGAAGTCTTTCCATGATGGTGGAAGCTTCTCAATCATTGCTGCAACTTGGAATGATTCACTTAATGACATTCCTTCAGAATGAATGTCATGTAGAATTACTTGTAATTCTTGAACCTGAGTGATAACTGCTTTGGAATCTACCATTTTATAATCAAGAAATCTATCGACAATGAATTTTTTCATACCAGCATCTTCAGTTTTATATTTCTTATCTAAAGATTCCCAAAGTTCCTTTGCGATTTGAATCAGACAAGATACACATTATCTGATGTATTATCTAATCCATTCATTACATAATTTCAAGAAGGAAATTTGCATGTTTCCATGCATCAACAAAATGACCACTTTCTCCTTGTCGGTTTCCCTTCAACAAGTAAGACCGGTCCTCTTGTAGAAACCGAGCCAAATTCAATGTTGTGAGATAGAATAACATTTTTGTTGCCAACGCTTGAAATCAGCCCATTGAACTTTTCGGGCTTTTTCCATGAGACATACATACTCACGGCGAGGAATGGTGCTTGTAAAGCCATTTACATTATACAAATAAAGACTATTGTCAATAGAAGCGAAACAAATTTACATTTTGTACAAGATGTAACAAATTTTATTTACAAATTTGTTTTTGTAGAATATTTATATATTAACACAATAGTATATATTAGTAATCAAAATAAACTTTTATATGAATTTGAAAATAATAATGAATAGTATCTATTAATATGCAAACAATTTTACATTTACATAAAACACTAATACAATTACAGAATATATATAAACAAAATAATATATATCTATTATAACATGCAATATTTATAAACATATAAACATGCAATTTATTAACATGTAATATAAACTGTTAAACAGAATAATATGTATCTCAATATATATTAATATGCACTAAATTTTCAGAATACTATATATTAAAATACCAACATGTATTAATATGCAAAAGACAGTATGTTAATAAATTTTCAGAATGTTTATTTACAAATTCTGTTTACCGAAATAACTTTGTACTAATCATATAAATTAAATCAATAACCTCGTAACAGAATAAAAAAGAATAAAATCAATTAACATGGTTTCGGTTGCAATCAGCAACTTACATGTAGACTTGTTTTTTTTTTCTTTTTAGCAACTTGCATGTATGAGATGTAGTCATGAAAACACACACACGTAGTATAAAAATACTCTATAAATGCATGTAATTATTTATAAATGAATGCAACATTCATTTGCAGGTTATACATCTGATGCAACGGTAATATGAGAAAACATATAATACTTGTAACTTTGCAGTTTATTAGAAAATAAGTGTCATTTTAGTAGACTTGGTTTATTGAATATGTTTTCGATAATACTACTTTTGGTAAAGAATACATATAAATAACAGAATTGTTTTATGTATTTATATAATAATCTGCAAATACATATAAATGCAATTAATTTCCAGAAACTGTTTTATTACTTTAACCACAGAATAATATTTACTTATTGCAGGTAATACCTTTTAGACTTATGTGATTACTGCAATTATTGCACTGATATATATACTAACAGAACATATAAACAATTATCATGCATGGCATGGTAAAAAAAAAAATTTACGTTTTTCCAATTTGAGTGCAACAAAAATTGAATTACGGTAATGGTCAAAAAATGAATCACGGTAGTGCGTAATAATAAAACAGAAACATTCCAGAAATGCAATTTTTTTTTACAAAACAAAAACTTGTTTTATAAAACAATTTCTTATTCACATAAAACAATTTTTTGTTAACATAAACAATACTATAATTACAGAAAAAATAAATTTGCTTTAAGATTATTATCTGTAATATATAGTATTATTTAATAATGCATATAAATATACTAATAATAAATTATGCAAAACAGAAACAATGTGTAAAATGAAAAATATAAATCCGAGTCCTTTGAATTCACAAAGTCTCCTTAAAACAAAATTTATTCCCCCACAGATGATAAGGGTTAATTGAATAATTGCTTTTCAAGATAAAACGGATTTCAATTCTTAATTAGTAGCATTACAAAATTAAGAATTCATCGAACGCATATTCTATGTTATGTACTCGAACTTTACTATTAATAATAATGATGCATGAAAGTGGTGCATGAATACACTTACCCAGAAAACGGGAAAAGATTTGCAGAACGGGAAAACACTGCAGAACGGTGGGAAGGAACGGAATCTGCAGAAACGGGATTCTTGCAGAAACAGAACGGGAATTGCGAAAGGAAGGAATTCTATTGAAGTGCGAGAGCGGAAAGGTTTCTTGCTAAGCGGGCGGAAATTTTCGCAAAGCGGGGAGGAAAATTTTTACGGAGACGAACGAGAGAAAACGAAAAATTATTTTTTTAGAAATACGCCCCACATCGTTCATTTATAGAAAAATTCGTGTGTAACCGTCGTCAAAACGACGTAGTATTGTGATGATAAAAAATATATATCACTAATCCGCCTGTCATGACCCGACCCGAGTCAATTTTCTCATTCAAATCCCATTTCCAACAGTACATAAATGAAGAAGTGTGCTAAAGACTATATTAAAACAATATTTAACTTGAAAATTAATAATGGTATAACTAACAAGTATATATATTAGCCACTAGCCGGTGTTGTTTACTCGATAAGTCTTTAAGATTTTATTTTCTTCAAGATTAACAGTTATATATTACTGTAATTATGTAATTAAACACACCTAGAGGGGGTAAATAGATGTAAATATCTAAAAGTGATCTACAGTGATTAATTTAATATATGTTCTTTGTCTGTTATAATCGAACAGCTAATACATGTGTATATTAGTATATGTTTTTGGTATGTTATAATCGGACAGCTAATACATGTCTGTTTTAGTATAATTTTAAGCACGAACTAAATTAGAATCTGCAGAATTTTAAAGCATATAACAGAAAAGAAAAGAACAGTAAATCACGCTAAGATTTTTACGTGGTTAAACTCCTATCCTCTAATCTAGTGACCTAATTATCCACGTCCAATACCAACTAGTATTGAAGACTCTTTTTATTAAACTTAATACTCAATTAAATACAATAAAAAGAATTCGTTGTTCAAAGTTGCTTGAATCTGACTTGGACACCTCTATCCCCTTGCACCCCTGCAATTTTTTTCACCTTTGAGACCTTGAGACTACCTTTGAACAGAATACCTATTACAATAACACCCTAGCCAAAACAGGCTTGCACTCGGATTACAAAGATTATGAAGTATTACAGTGTTTCTTCCAGCTCAAAAAGAATACTCCCTCCGTCCCATGATAAAAGTCCTTATTATTATTTTGAGTAGTCTCATGTTAAATGTCCATTTTCCTTTAATAACCAAACTTTTACATATATTTTCCTATTATACCCGTAGCATTAAATATTTCATACTTTTCTTATTCTAATTCTCTCTCCATATTTAATAACAATATTATGGGCAATTTTGTCATTTCGTTCATCTTCTTAATATGCGTGAAAAGTCCACCAGAACTTTTATTCTGGAACGGAGGGAGTATAAAAGAGTAATACAATAACTGGAATCAGATTTATAAAGCTCTATGGATGTACTCAATGATGATTTTCAATTTAATCTGTTTAACATGAATGACCGAGTATTTGAACAATAAAATAGAGATATCAGCTCTTTGATGTTGTTAACATATAGCAGATAATTCCATAACATCAATTCAAAGATATAAGAGGCTAAAATTAAGGAAATAAAGAATATAATGTTTAGACTCTTTTTTCAAACCAATTTCAATAAACCTGTTACCTTAAAAAAATAGCACTTCGAATTAAAACCAGATTTCAAACTCCTTAAAATACTACAACTTGAATTTGAAATAGTTTAATAGCCAAACAGATTTAGATATAGCAGCAAAACAAATATTAAAAGACATTTCCTAGCTATATCAGTTACCATAAAATACTGTAACACGTGACAAATTAAACTAACATGTATTAGCACATATTAGAATAATATGTAACACTCCAACCTGCAGTAAAACTCCTTAATAAACTGCATTTTGAAATTGAATTATTTTTTCCAATAAAACATGTTACTATAGAAACTGTTATTTCAATATTAAAGTAGATTCCTTAATAAACCAAATACCTTGAAAAACTCTCATTTCAAACCTGCTATAACATAATAAACTAAGAGAATAATATCAAGCAGAATGATATAAAGGACAATACTGATATCTCCAAGGCCCAAAATAAGACTAATATATTTTAGATGCCCAAAATAATATCATACTCAGAAAACCATTATAAGAAAAACCTAAACAAACTAAATTCAGTTCATTTAAAAATAATTTACTGCTAAAGATATATTGACATCATTAAAACATAAAATATAAAAACCAACAATAACATAATCATCAAATTGATTGGTGGATGGATTTGATTACAATTAAGAACCTAATGCTAAGATTTTCACATATTTAATTATGTCTTTTTGTCACTTTATGGGATTAAGTACGTTGAAGCTAGGTGGTTATACCAGCTTAATTAACAACTACTTGCAACAAAGATAATATAGCCAACCAACCATCCATGATCCATTATTATTTAGATTGATTCTTCTATTATTATTATTAGCATACGTGGCACACACTGTGTATATATGTAAAAAAATTAAAATATTTTAATAAAATTTAAAAAATATGAATGAGAAAAGATAAGAGATAAAATAAGAATAAAAAGTGGGAGAAAAAACCCCAGTGATAATTCGTGGGGGGAAATGGATTGTTATGAGTTTACGATTGTGAAGAGATAATTTAATTAAAATAGAGCAAATTTTAATTAAATTTTATCATTAAACTGACCAACATTGGGTGAGAGATCAAGTTCGCCTCCCGCTTTATATATATGATTACTATTATATCGGTGTCATGTTTAAAATAATAATAATAATATTATATTGATTTGATAAGAAGAAAGTCCCTTTCTTTATTGTTTGGATTGGAGCATAAATATTTGGCTAAGTTTGATGAAGAATCTTTTGCATGGTAGTGAGTTGCTTTCTCTCCCATCCGTCGTTCAATTGGAAAGTATATATCCACCAATTCTCTTTCTTATATTAATTGATTTTCTCAGTGTTGGCGCGCATAAGAAAGCTAGGTTATATGTAATTTTTTAATTTTTATAATAATAATAATAATAATAATAATAATGATAATGATGATGATTATGATATTTATATAATAGCTTAAAACTAAAGAGACAAATAATTTGTAAAATTATATCTTTATGAAAAAGTTTAGGGGGACCGTGTATGGGGATCGGAATTGGCGACCGGTCCAATTTTTATTTTTATTTTTTTTTTTTTAAACTGTCTCCCAAATAATTTATAAAATTTACTGGAACTGGAATTTTTACAGAAAAAAATATTTTGGATATCATTTGGATACATATAAAAAAATATGCCTTTATCCAAAAATACAGACATATTTTTTACATGTAAAAAATACAGGCATATTTTTTACATGTATCCAAATGACATCTAAAATACTTTTTTCTGTAAAAAATTCAGTTCTAGTAAATCTTATAAATTATTTGGGAGATAATTTAAAAAAAAAAAAATAAAAAAAAAAAATTGGACCGGTCGCCATACACGGTCGCCCCAGAATCACTCTTTCTTTATCCTTCTGCAAAATATGAAAACCTTAATTAGAAAGGGTTATGTGCATGGGAATAGGTCAACCCTGTAGGACCCAATCAACCGGCCATGATAATACTATTCCCTCTCTTTCTCTAATAATATATAACGTTTTACAGTTATACATAAAAATTAAAAAAATAATTATATAATAATAAAAATTAAAAAAATAATTGTATAACATTAAATATAATATTAATTATCTATATTATCATTTACCATATACTTATCTCTACTACTCTTTCATCTACATAACATTTAATTTAATTTCCATGAATTAAAAGATTATGATTAATTCTCCTAAATTATATAAAAAATTAAATAATTTAAAAAAAATAAAATTATCTAAAACAACATATATTATGAAAAAGAGCAAGAAGTAAGAATTATAGTTGGTTGTCTGAGATTTCTGTTCTAATTTTGATATGAGCATGGTAGATAGTGGGAACATTAGACTAATGATGTCCCTTTTATGTGTCTTGTTGACTTTCAAGCAAAACCTACCTTGCAACTAACTGCACCTGCTCTAAAATCTACCTTTAGGTTTCTTCAATTTATGGCAATCCCCTAACCTTTATACCCTTTTCCCAAAATCCCATTTCACCATTTCAAGTTGGATCCCATTTTAACTATGGGATAAATAATATTTTGGTGACTGTACTAGGGTTCGGTTTAATTGTGATTATTGAAATTTTTTTTATTATAATCGAATAACTGTACTCTCAAATATTATAAAATGGTCATTAATTTTAATTTTTGTTCAAAAACCAAACGGAAATGCTTAGTAGACTAATAGAATCCACGTGGCACTGAGGTGGCACGTATGATCCACTCCCACGTGGATCTGTAGTCAAATGTAATACACTTTTTGGTTACTGTACTAGGGTCCGATTTTCATTGTGGTTACCGAATTTTTTTTTGTTATAATCGAATAACTGTACTCTCAAAAATTATAAAATGGTCATTACTTAAAAATTATTATTATTTAAAAATGTTGAAAGTCAATGTTGATCAGATTCATCAGAATCAAGAAAAGAAAGGGGGCTTTTTCTTTTTTAAATAATAAAATACTATTAATAATAATAATTTTAAAATAATAATAATAATAATTTTAATAATATGTAGAACTTGAGTAAAATTAATAGTATTGTATAACAATAATTTTAAAATAATAATAGTATTAATAATAATAAGAAAAATTAATTTTATAAAAATTTTAATTTTATAAAATTAATTGTATTTGGACCATAATGACGATAACAAAAAATGTATTATCCCCTTTAAATAAAGTGGAGTAGTAAAATTTATTATCTTTAAATAATAATAATAATAATAATAATAATTTCAAAATAATAATAATAGTAATAATAATAATTTTGAAATAATAATAATAATAATAATAATAATAATAATTTTAAATAATAATAATTTCAACATTGACTTTCAACATTTTAAATAATAATAATTTTAAATAATAATAATTTTAAGTAATGATCATTTTGTAATTTTTGAGAATACTGATTTATTCGATTGTAACAAAAAAGTTTTGGTAACTACTGATGAAAATCGAACCTAAATACAAGAACAAAAAGTGTATTACATTTGACCACGACGGATCCGTGGGAGTGGACCCCACGTGCCACCTCGATTCCACGTGGATTACGTTAGTTACTAAGCATTTCCGTTTGGGTTTTGAACGGAAATTAAATTAATGACCATTTTGTAATATTTGAGAGTACAGTTATTCGATTGTAATAAAAAAAGTTTCGGTAACCACAATAAAAATCGAACCTTAGTACAGTAACCAAAACGTTATTTATCCCTTTAAACTATATATTAGTAAATGCTTTCTTACATGTAGACCTGACAAAATATGGTTATGGGTTGATTTTGATTTTCAAAATATGGTTAACCAACCATTTAAGAACTAAAACCATATTAACCATTTTTAATATGGATAATGTGGGTTGGTGTGACGCCTCCAAAATTAGGTATACATCACCCATTCCGAGTCGCCAGATACATAGTACAAAATTCAGATACAACTTCACTTATACAACTATTGAGCTGTCGTATAGAATACGACCACAGTTAACTGTGAGTTTTAATACAAATGTATGTAACTCTCATGGTGCCTCGACCACAACCTTACAATGGTACTTTACATAAAAGTATAGTCAAAGACTATTTTAGAAATTAATATCTTTGGGAAGTGCTCAAGAAACCTTCGTGCATGTATGGGAGGCCATGCGTCAGGTTATAATAGATATCATATGGCCACATAATTATCCTTGGTTGACCTAATAGACCCCAAAGAAAACGAGAAGATTACTATCATCTTCTTTCCAATGGTGAGTCTTCTCTTGACATATAACTATCTCCATTGTCTCAAGTGAATATTATATTTCAAATAAACTCAAGATCATATAGGTAGTGCCCATAGATATATTCGGTGAGTGGATGCGCACAATACATCTTATGATAACACGAGGTTGTATGTCATTAGACATCTTATGTGATAGTGGAAAAACACCCTTCCAAAGTTGGGTTCGCCTCACCCTATTTGATTCACCAAATATAACTACTAAATGATGTATAGAATACAACACATTTTTTTATACTGTTTAGGGAGAACCTCCACAGCTAGAGACCACTGTTCTATTCCCCTGTTATCCCCGTTCGACCCAGCTACACTCTTATTACCTGAAAGAAATTGTGAAGCAAAAGGGTGAGCACAACTAGCCCAGTAAAAAATATCATAACTAAAGATAATTACATTATCAATAGCTTTCATCAATAATAACTCAGAGATTTAGAACATATGGTAGATGATAAAATTTTTCAACCATAGTTGCATCGGAACGAGCAATCCATTAAAAGAGTCAAATAGACCATCAGGTCTATTATCTTCTCCATGTTAAAAGTCCACCAATAATGTTTTATCCCTGTAACATCAATCAACAATTCCTGTCCGCAATCATATGAATAACTCATAATCATAATTGTGATTCTGAATTCCCTTTTCGCACCCAGGACGAAGATAATTCTCATCACCTATCTTCACTTGAAATATCACAAATCATGGTTATACCAAATCACAATTCCTACTCATAATCATACTAATAAATTCATCTTTGCACTACTGCCAAAGATATACAACTGTAAAACCAATAATGCTGAGACTCAACTTAATAAATAATCCACATCATCGAATCACCCCTGCACTACGGCCAAGGATATTCGTTAATATCACATCCATGAATTATCCATGCACTACGACCAAGGATATTCATTATTATCACATCTATGAATTAATATTTCATTCTTTGAGACTCACATTCGATAATTAATCTACATCATCGAATCATCCGCACTACTGCCGATGATATTCTTTAGTATCACGACCACGAATTATCCATGCACTACGGGCCAAAGATAATCGTGTGTTTTCATCAACAGTCTGATCATGCCATAAAATAATTCATCTTTGCACCCTTGGCAAGAGAATCCATAGCCATAATCATACCAAAAAGCGTCCGTGATGCACTACGGGCCGATGAGGACTTTTTCATTAAGATTATAACCACAAATTATCTATGCATTACGGGCCAAAGATAATCATGTTTTTATCAACGGTCCTGATCATGCTATAAAATAATTCATTTTTTCACCCTTGGCCGAAGAGAATCCATAGCCATAATCATACCAAAAACTGTCCATCAATGCACTACGGGCCAATGAGGACTTTTACCACGTCATTTGTAATATTACGGTCATGATTATACCGAATAATCCCTGGTCATAATCATACCAAGTCCATCTATGCACTGCAGGCCACAGATGACTTTTAACAAAATATAAATATGAGGATGATGACAATGATATAAGAATTCAATAACACAAGTTCAAAAATTAATTTAACCAAGAACTAATAACGTCTCATTTTCTCGTAACTAGATTATTTTAAAAAAAAAAAATACCAAATCAGTCCAAAAAATTATTGTTTTTTGGGATTAAGCATAATATAGTCCCATATTGAACATATTAAGCATAATATAGTCCCATATTGAACATATATTTTTTCTCGGAATTTTTAAAATTCATTTACTATTTTTCAAAAATCAATTTCTAATTAATTCTTTAAGAAATTAGCTACCTTAAGTTTAACTCTAGAAATTCCCAAATCTTAGCGAGGATCTTACACATGTTAACGTGATCTTCCGGTTTAAATTTTATGGTCATCTGAGTTATAGAACTCGGTTATAAATTTAAATCGGAAAAACCTAAATATTGAAATGGTCATAACTTGCTCATTTTAAGTCAGAATGAGCTCAGTTTTGGACAGGAGGTACTTAATACCATATACTTTCATGTCCCAAAAGGCCAGAATATTTCTCACAAATTAAGTAGCCGTAAAACAACCCTTTTAAATTTACGGGGCGTAGCATTTTTTCTTTTGCAGACTTTTGACTCCTTTTGCGAGAAAGTGGTCCACGAAAATCTACAACACCTTTTTACGGTGATTCCACTTGGATAAGTTAGAAAACTCATAGATCTAACTCTAGAACTTGACCTCACTCAAAAATTCAAAATATAATAGGAGATATAGTCAATTGAATTTTATGTTCCGTTTTTACCAAAATCTGATTTTCAACCCTTTGTGATTTCTAAGAAACTTTCATGTTTTCACATAATAACCAACATAACTCATCATAACACTTACTAATACTCAAAACATATGAGGACATCATGTATACAGATCATTTTCATAATTTAATAAGGAATGAATACACAGGATCATTCACCATGCACGTGGTAATCCACATAGACAGGTTATTCCAACAGAATAATAAAGAATTGAATAACAAGAGGATTCACCATGCGTGCGATAGACTGCACAGACATGTTATTCTCAACAGAATAATAAATAATGGAACCAGGTCCGGCGTAAAATGCACAGACAGGATATTCCAACAGAATAATAAAAAATGGAATAACAGAAGAATTTCACCAAGTATAGGGTAGCCCGCGTATACAGGTTATTCCAACAGAATAATAAAAAAATGGAATAACAAAAGTTCTCTTCATGGATAAGAAAGAAATAATACTCCCTACCTTGGAAAAAGCTGGATCTTTGGAATAGTGAGGTGTGAGACTTCTCTTCTTCTTTCTCTCTATAATTTCTCTCTATAATAATCGCTCTAAAGCTTTTGTGAATTGGTGAGAAATGAAGGAAGAATGAGCTTCTATTTATAGGAAAATATAATTTCGATAATTACACGTTTTGGGGCTCGAAAAATTACAGTACAATACCTCCAACTTTTCTTTCATTTTTAATTTAGTCCTGAAAGTATTATCAAACTTACACCACCTCCCTAATAGTTCAATCATGTGAATCAATAGTATAATCATGTGAAAAATACGAATTACAGTATAGTACATCCATCTATACCTCCATTTTTAACTTAGTCATGCAAGTATTATCAATCTTGCACCAACTCCCCTAATAGTAAATAATGTGATTCAATAGTACATACATGTGAACAAATAGTTATATAAGTATGTGAATTAGTAACAATTAATTGCTCATTTATCCGATAAATTACCTGATTTATCAATATAACCCCTAGACATCAATTATCATCGGAATAAATGTCGATTTCCACTAACACTAATAATCCCAACACAATGGAACTATCAAAATTTATTTTAATCAACACAACTTATTCATCATTAATATTATAACTCACAATATTTAACAACTTGGTCGTTTCGAGGAAAGAGGAGGCTTTCAGATAAAGATTTCTCCTTATTGGTGGCCTTGATTAGGTGACCAAACCTCTCCTCGTGAACTTACAGACATTGTCAATATTGTAAATAATAATATGAATAACTTTGTCGTCTCAATTATTGATTTAATAATAATAAATATTATGCGAGATGATCTTGTGACAATAATTGAATCAATAATATGAGAGATATCATGCAAACAATTATTGTAGCAATAATTGAGTATAATCGAGTGACTTCTCACGTAAAGCATCAATAATCAATACTGGTGTGCTACTATGCAACCACACGTATTACTTATACTTTTAACACTCAACAGCGGTTTTAACGGTAACACTTTCGTAGTTATTTTTATAAAAGATAATTACTCATTTTCTAACTACGACAATACTTGGTTGTGGGGTCCACCAATGATTGTGTCGTTGTACGGATATTCCCCGACAAAAAGAATATTCCCCGACCAAATGAATATTTTATAACAACTTGCATACTTTGCAAAATTTATAAATACTACCCACAACTATAACATTATATCAAATCTACTCCATAATATAAAAAAAATAAAAAATTATTTCGAGAAAATTAAATATTTATTCATAAAATTTGGGGTCTCATAGTTGGAACCATATGGTTATGGTTAAAAACCATATTAACCATTTTAAGATATTTTGACTTTTAAACAAAATTTTTAAAAAATGAAATTAATATATACTATAGATAGAGAGACGGATATAAGGGGTAGGGGTAGGGGTAGGGGTAGGGGTAGAGGGTGTGAGGTGTATACATAATCGCTTAATATTAATTTTTTTGGGGAGTGGTGGGTGGGTGGGGGGTAAGGTGGGGTGTGTGTGGGGGTGGGGGGTGGGGTAAGGGTGGAGTAGGGGGTAGGGGTGGGTGGGGTGGGGTGGGTGGAATGTATACATAATCACATAATATTATTTTTTGGTGGAGGTGGAGGTGGAGGTGGAGGTGGGGGTGGGGTGGGGTGGGGTGGGTGGGGGTAAGGGGTGTATACATAATCACATTATATTTGTTTTAGTGGTGGTGGGGGTGGGGGTGTATACATAATCACATAATATATTTTTTCATGGAGGTGGGTGGGGTGGGTAGGGGTAGGGGTGAGGGGGGTGGGTAGAGGTGGGTGGGGTGGGTGTAGTGGGTGTATACATAATCACATAATATTTTTTTTGTGGGTGGGGTGGGTGGGGGTGGGTGGGGGGTGGGGTGAGGGTGGGGTGGGGTGGTAAGGGATGTATACATAATCACATAATATTTTTTTTTTGTGGGGTGGTGGATTGGGGTGGGGTGGGGTGGGGTAGGGGGTGGGGTGGGGTGGGTGGTTGAGTTTCTTTAATCTATCTAATAAAATACAAATGATTTTGAATTTTCCGCTCATTCAATAAATCATCCTGAAACATTCAAAGTTTGTGATAAATCTCATAATCCATACAACGGTCTTGGGACACGGGACTAAGCTAGTATGTAAATATGGGTGGAAAAACTTTTGATTTGGATTTGGAATAAAATATGGGTCGAAAAATGGTTAACCGGGTTGGAACTATATTTCTTTTTAAAAATATGGTTCCAAACTTTAACCAACCCAAATAAATAAAAACAGTTAACCAACCCATTTGGTTCCAGTTAATATAGGTTGACCCGGTAGTTAACCAACTATATTGCCAAGTCTACTTACATATAAAGGTCTTATATAGGGAAAGTGTAAGACCCCAACTTTTATGAATAAAGATAAATTTTCTATAAATATCATTTTTGAATATTATGGAATGAATTTGATATAATGTTATAGTTGTGGGTAATATTTATAAATTTTGCAAAGTATGCAAGTTGTTATATAATATTCGATTGGTTGGGGAATATTCGTTTTAACAGGAAATATTCGTACAACGGCACAATCATTGGTGGACTAATAACGGAATTATTGTCGGATTGAGAAAACGACAAAAATACTTTATGAAAATAACGGTGGAAGTTTTACAGATTAAGCTGTTGAAACACCGGTGTTAAAAATACGATGTCTGCCGTAGTTGCACAATAGCTACACGGTATTGATTATTGAAGCTACGTGAGAAGTCACTCGGTTTTGTTCAATTATTGTTATAGTAATTCTTGATAGTATCTCCGTTATTTGATTCAATTATTATCAATATTTTATAATCAATAATTGAGATGACAAAGTTATTAATATTATTATTTGCAATATTAACGATGTCTAGAAGTTACATCGAGGAGAGGTTTGGTCACCTAATTGCTTGGCGCTTGATGAGGAGAAATCCTTATTGGAAAGCCCCTCTTTCACAGGAGCGACACGGTCGATTAATATTGTGAATTATAATAATGATAATGAGTTTTGTTTTATTAGTATTATTAATGTAATAAAAGGGAAAACTTTTAATATAAAAGAATACTTTTATAAAGTTATTCGTTTTATTAGACTAATAGTAAAATCTTTTTATATAAAATAGAATACTTTTATAAAGTTATACATTTTATTAGACAATAATTAGAATATATTATATTTTATTATGCATAGTATTTGCATAGTGCTGCGTAGTGTTTGCATAGTAAAATCGCTTTATATAAAAGCAGAATACTTTTATAAAGTTATTCGTTTTATTAGATTATAAATAGAATATATTATATTTTATTGTAAACCAATACGGACCGATTCGTTTTAAAGTAAATCAATCTAGAGCGTTCATGAATTGAATTCTTATCACGATCCATTCTTCTATAAATAGAAGCTCATTCCTTCATTATTTCTTACGAATTCTTTGAAACTCTAGAGAGAGAAACTATAGAGAGTTCTTCTTCTATAATCTTGGCGTATTTCTTTAGAGTTTAAGAAAGCTTTGGCGTAGTGCAAGTTTTCTTTGAGTATATCTCATAAGACCCCAACTTTTTTGAATAAAGATTAAATTTTCTCGAAATATATTTTTTGAATATTGTGGTGTGGATTTGATATAATGTTATAGTTGTAGGTAATATTTATAATTTTTGCAAAAATGCAAGTTGTTATATAATATTCGATTAGTCGGGGAATATTTGTTTTAACGAGAGAAAAATATTAAATACAGCGGCACAATCATTGGTGGACCCTAATAACGGAATTATTGTGCCGGATTGAGCAAACGACAAAAATACTTTATGAAAATAACGGTGGAAGTTTTACCGTTAATTTGTTGAAACACCGGTGTTAAAGAAACGATGTCTGGCGTAGTTGCCTGATAGCACTTGTACGGTATTGATTATTGAAGCTTACGTGAGAAGTCACTCGGTTTTGTTCAATTATTGTTATAGTAATTTCGCATGCGTAGTATCTCACGTTATTTGATTCAATTATTATCAATATTTTATAATCAATAATTGAGATGAAAAAGTTATTAATATTATTATTTGCAATATTAACGATGTACAGAAGTTACATCGAGGAGAGGTTTGGTCACCTAATTGCGGCATGATGAGGAGAAATCCTTATTGGAAAGCCCCTCTTTCTGAGGAGCGACACTGGTCGATTAATATTGTGAATTATAATAATGATAATGAGTTTTGTTTTATTAGTATTATTAATGTAATAAAAGCGGAAAAACTTTTAATATAAAAGCAGAATACTTTTATAAAGTTATTCGTTTTATTAGACTAATAGTAAAATCTTTTATATAAAATAGAATACTTTTATAAAGTTATCTGTTTTATTAGACAATAATTAGAATATATTATATTTTATTATGCATAGTATTTGCATAGTGCTGCATAGGTGTTGCATAGTAAAATCGCTTTATATAAAAACAGAATACTTTTATAAAGTTATTCGTTTTATTAGATTATAAATAGAATATATTATATTTTATTGTAAACCAATCTGGACCGTTCGTTTAAAGTAAATCAATCTAGAACGTTCATGAATTAATTCTTATCACGATCCATTCTTACATAAATAGAAGCTCATTCCTTCATTTATTTCTTACGAATTCTTTGAAACTCTAGAGAGAGAAACTATAGAGAGTTCTTCTTCTATAATCTTGGCGTATTTCTTTAGAGTTTAAGAAAGCTTTCAAGCGTAGTGCAAAGTTTTCTTTGAGTATATCTGTAAGACCCCAACTTTTTGAATAAAGATTAAATTTTCTCGAAATATATTTTTGAATATTGTGGTGTGGATTTGATATAATGTTATAGTTGTGGGTAATATTTATAATTTTTGCAAAAGTACATGCAAGTTGTTATATAATATTCGATTAGTGGGAATATTTGTTTTAATGAAAAAATATCGTATAGACATTTGGCACAATCATTGGTGGACCCCCACAACGAAATTATTGTCAGATTGAGAAAATGATAAAAATACTTTATGAAAATAACAGCTGAAGTTTTACCATTAACTGTTGAAACACCCGGTGTTAAAAGAAATACTGATGAATGGCGTGCATGCGTAGTAGAAGCATACGGTATTAATTATTGATGTTTACGTGAGAAGTCACTCAGTTATACTCAATTATTGCTATAGTAATTTGTGCATCATATCTCTCATATTATTGATTCAATTATTGTCGCATTATCATTTGCATAATATTTTATATTATTAAATCAATAATTAAAATGACAAAGTTATTCATATTATTATTTGCAATATTGACAATGTCTAGAAGTTACATCGAGGAGAGGTTTGGTCACACTAATTTGCGCCAATATGGAGAAATCTTATCGAAAAGCCCCTCTTTCCAGGAGCGGCACGGTTGTTAAATATTGTGAGTTATAATATTAATGATGAATAAGTTGTGTTGATTAAAAATGAATTTTGATAGTTCCATTGTGTTGGGATTATTAGTGTTAGTGGAAATCGACATCTATTCCGATGATAATTGATATCTAGGGGTTATATTGATAAATCGGGTAATTTATCGGATAAATGAGCAATTAATTGCTACTAATTTGTGACGCCCCCCAAAATAGGTATACATCACCCATCTTGAGTCGCCAGATACATGGTACAGAATACAAATACAACTTAATTATACAACTGTCATGTAAAGTACGATAAAACATAAGCTGTGAGTTTTAATACAAATATTGTCGTCTAGACAATATTCAAACTTCAATTCAATATTATTACATTTATTTTCCACTATTTCACTGAATAGTGAGGACTACTAATGCTATAATTTGGTCCATCACTCTGTTCCCCGACTAGTCTCTGCTACGTTCCCATTTCCTGAAGAGAACAATAAAAGTAAAAGGGTGAGCTCAACTAGCCCAGTAAGAAATATTATGACTAAGATAATGTAGAATATATTATCGTTAGCCTCAACAACGATGTTAAGCGATACAATATAACAACCATCAAGTTTAACTACGGTGAACAAGCAATCAATTAAAAGAGTCAAGTAGAGAATAAAATCTACTATCTTTTATGATTTAAAAGGTTTTCATCACTTTTATCATTTGGGACTCGACAATAAATAATCCACATCATCGAATCACCTTACACTTTTCGGCCGAGGATATTCTTTAGTATCACGACCACAATTATCCATGCACTACGGGCCAAGAATATTTGTGTATTCAATAATGGTCATGATCATGCCAACAACTGTCCATCAATGCACTACGGGCCAATGAGGACTTTTACCACATTATTTGTAATATTACGGTCATGATTACCTTTGATTAATCCTCAGTCATAATCATACCAAGTCCATCATATATACTTATAGGCCACGAGATGACTTTCAACAAAATATAAACATGAGGATGATGACAATGATATAAGAGTTCAATAAAATAAGTTCAAGAATTATTTTATCCAGGAACTAATAACGTCCAAATTGTCAACATGATACTACTTTGTAGAGTAAAATTCAAGAATGCTCAGAAGAATATTTCCATGAAAAGATACTGGATGAAGCGCAAATATCAAGGATATTCCACTAATTTCATGGAGTATAGAAGTCAAAACTTTAACCAATTTGGGTATAATAAAGAATGGAATAAAAAAGAAATCACCGGGCATCGATAGACCCCCAGGTGAGTTATTCCAACAGAATAATAAATAACGGAATCAGGTCTGGCATAAAACGCACAGACAGGATATTCCAAAAGAATAATAAAGATGGAATCAGGTCCGGCGTAGAACGCACAGACAGGATATTCCAACAGAATTACCAACATCGAATTCCCGATTTTGTCGGTGTTGATCGACATATTTCTTCTGTCTATCCTGTGCAGCTATCAATCTTGCTCGAATCACCTTGATTGTAAGACCCCAACTTTTTGAATAAAGATTAAATTTTCTCGAAATATATTTTTGAATATTATGGTGTGGATTTGATATAATGTTATAGTTGTGGGTAATATTTACAAATTTTGCAAAGTCGCAAGTTGTTATATAATATTCTATTGGTGGGAATATTCATTTTAACAGGAATATTCGTACAACGGCACAATCATCGGTAGACCCCTAGCGGAATTATTAGCCGGATTAAAAAAAGCGACAAAAATATTTTTTATGAAAATAATGGCGGAAGTTTTACCGTTAAGCTGTTGAAACACCCGGTGTTAAAAATACAAGAATACTGCGTGGTTGCATAGTAGCTTTTACGGTATTGATTATTGATGCTTACGTGAGAAGTCACTCGGTTATACTCAATTATTGCTTTACGATAATTCTTCGCATCATATCTCTCATATTATTGATTCAATTATTGTCACAGTATCATTTGCATAATATTTTATATTATTAAATCAATAATTGAGGCGACAAAGTTATTCATATTATTATTTGCAATATTGACAATGTATGTCAGAAGTTACATCGATGAGAGGTTTGGTCACCTAATTGCGTGCTGATAAGGAGAAATCCTTATCGGGAAAGCCCCCCTCTTTCACGAGGAACGACACTGGTTGTTAAATATTGTGAGTTATAATATTAATGATGAATAAGTTGTGTTGATTAAAAATGAATTTTGATAGTTCCATTGTGTTGGGATTATTAGTGTTAGTGGAAATTGACATATATTAGGTGATAATTGATGTCTTCAGGGTTATATTGATAAATCGGATAATTTATCGGATAAATGAGCAATTAATTGCTACTAATTCACATGCTTATATAACTATTTGTTCACATATGTGTACTATTGAATCACATTATTTACTATTAGGAGAGTTGGTACAAGATTGATAATACTTGCATGACTAAGTTAAAAATGGAGGTATAGATGGAGGTACTATCTTTTGTAATTAAGTATTTTTACATGATTATACTATTTATTCATATGATTGAACTATTGATTCACATTATTTCTTTGTTAGGGAGGTGGTGCAAGTTTGATAATACTTGCGGGACTAAATTAAAAATGAAAGAAAAGTTGGAGGTATTGTCTTTGTAATTTTTGAGCCCCAAACGTCTGCAATTATCGAAACTATATTTTTCTATAAATAGAAGCTCATTCTTCCTTCATTTCTCACCAATTCACAAAAGCTTTAGAGCGATTATTATAGAGAGAAATTATAGAGAGAGAAGAAGAGAAAGTCTGCTTTACCTCCTTATTCCGATTATCCAGTTTTTCCAAGGTAGGGAGTATTATTTCTTTCTTATCCCTGAAGAGAACTTCTGTTATTCTATTATTTATTATTATATTGGAATAACCTGTATACGCGGGCTATACTTGGTGAAATTCTTCTGTTATTCCATTCTTTATCATTCTATTGGAACATCTTGTGCTAATGCATTTCTTGGGACACGTTCCTTCTTTATTGGAATATCATGCGTGCGATTTCTATCTTGGGACGATTAAAATCTTTATTATTACTCGTTGGAATATCACTGTTTGTGCGTTTTACGCGGATCGATTCCGTTATTTATTATTCATTGGAATAACTTTGCTGTCATGATCTATCGCATGCACTGGTGATTTTCTTTTGTTATTCCATTCCTTGTTATACTCGGTTGGTTAAATTTTGACTTCTATACTCCATGAAATTAGTGGAATATCCATGATATTTGCGCTTCATCGATATCTTTTCATGGAAATATTCTTACGAGCATTCTTGAATTTTACTCTCACAGCGAGATCATGTTGACAATTTGGACATTATTAGTTCTGTATAAATTAATTCATGAACTTGTTTTATTGAATTCTTATATCATTGTCATCATCCTCATGTTTATATTTTTATGAAAGTCATCGTCGTGGCCTCATGGTGCATAGATGGACTTGGTATGATTATACAAGAGGATTATTGATTGTAATCATGGACCGTAATGTTACAAATGATGTGGTAAAAGTCCTCATTGGCCGTAGTGCATTGATGGACGATTGTTGGCATGATCATGACCATTAATGAATACACAAATATTTTTGGCCGTAGTGCATGGATAATTGTGGTCGTGATACTAAAAATATCCTTGGTAGTAGTAGTGGGGTGATTCTATGATGTGGATTATTTATTAAGTTGAGTCTCAAATGATAAAAGTGATGAAAAACCTTTTAAATCATAAAAGATAGTAGATTTTATTCTCTACTTGACTCTTTTAATGGATTGCTTGTTCATTGTGAGTTAAACTTGATGTTTGTTATATTGTATCGATTAAACCTTTATTTTAAGGCTAATGATAATATATTACGCATTATCTTAGTCATAATATTTCCCTCTTTGGGCTAGTTGAGCTCACCCTTTTACTTTCATTGTTCTCTTGAAATGAGAGCGTAGCGAGGACTAGTCGGGGGAGCGGAGTGACGGACGATTGATAGCATTAGTAGTCCTCACTATTGGTGAAATAGTGGGAAAATAAATGTAATAATATTGAATTTGAGTTTGTATATTGTGCAGGCGACAATATTTGTATTAAAACTCACAACTTATGTTTTGTCGTACTTTACGTGACAGGTTGTATAATTAAGTTGTATTTGTATTACATTACACGTATCATGTATTTGGCGACTCGAGAATAGGTGATGTATATATTTTTGGGGGCGTCACAATATCCTCGCCCTACCAGTCAAAATACTCTTCTTTTAAGGTAATGGATATTATTTGTTGTACTCGTTAGGGGTATTCCTTCTTTCTTATTGGTGAAATTCTTTTGTTATTCCATTCTTTATTATTACATTGGAATAACTTTGTATCTGCTGGATACCTATACTTGGTGAAATTCTTACATTATTCAATTATTTATTATTCTGTTTGGAACATCCTATCGTGCATTTACGCATGACTTTGGTTCCGTTGTTTATTATTACATTGGAACATCACATGCAATGCGTTTACGCATGACTGGTTCCATTATTTATTATTACGTTGGAATATCCCTTGATGCGTTCGCGTGACTGGTTCCATTATTTATTATTTTGTTCGAATATCACCGCCGGTGCGTTTATGTATGACTGGTTCCATTATTTATTATTCATTGGAATAACACATCGTCTTGATTCTATCGATGCATGCACGATGATTTCTTTTGTTATTCCATTCTTTATTATACTCAGTTGGTTAAAGTTTTGACTTCTATACTCCATGAAATTAGTGGGATATCCTTGATATTTGCGCTTCATCCAATATCTTTTCATGGAAATATTCTTCTGAGCATTCTTGAGTGTTACTCTACAAAGAAGTATCATGTTGATAATTTGAACATTATTAGTTCCTGCATAAATTAATTCTTGAACTTGTTTTATTGAATTCTTATATCATTGTCATCATCCTCATGTTTATATTATGTTGAAAGTCATATGTGGCCTGTAGTGCATAGATGGACTTGGTATGATTATGACAAGGGATTATTCGGTGTAATCATGACCGTAATGTTATAAATGATGTGGAAAAAGTCCTCATTGACCCGTAGTGCATTGATGGACAGTTGTTGGCATGATCATGACCATTGATGAATACACGAATATCCTTGGCTGTGGTGTATGGATAATTTGTTGTTGTGATACTAATGAATATCCTTGGCCATAGTGCAGGGATGATGTGAATTATTTATTAAGTTGATTCTCAGCGATAAAAGTCATGAAAAACCTTTTAAATCATAGAAGATAGTAGATTTTATTCTCTACTTGACTCTTCTAATGGATTACTTGTTTCGCTGTAGTTAAACTTGATGTTTGTTATATTTTATTAGTTTAACACTGTTGAAGGCTAATGATAATTTATTCTGCATTATCTTAGTCATAATAGGTGATGTATACCCATTTTGGGGGCGTGACAGTTGGTATTAGAGCTTAGGGATATGATCCATGGCTAAGATGTGAGAATAGAACTAGGAGGGGAGAGACGGGGAATTCCTTCGCTAGTATGACCTACCTAAGTTTATTTGGTATTTAATTGGTCGGTCAGAATATAGGGATAATATGTTACATGTCAATTAACCTTTGTTTTGTGACAAGATGTCTAAAAATGACATCCAGAAAATGTTGAGAATATGATAGAAACACGAGCGATCGTTGATTCACCACATATCAATAATCGAGGATAATGTGCATCAGGAGGCGACAATCCTCATGCAAACAACAACAATGACCAAATGATGAATGATGGAATGTTCGGAGGCTTTATGCAATTCATGCAAGCTATGATGAGAGAAGCTCTGCCCAAAATATAGGTGGAAATCTTTGAAACTCTCGGTGGTCCTTTGCTAAGCAGTTTAAGGAGCTGGGACCACCGGAGTTTATTGGAGAGCTAAAACCACTTAAAGCGGAAGCATGGATAAAGCAGATCACCAAGATATTTGATGTCTTGGGATGCCCCCAAAATAGGTATACAACACCCATTCTGAATCGCCAAATACATTGTACAGAAAGCAAACTACAACTTCAATAATACAATTGTCGTGCAAAATACGACAACACATACTGTGAGTTTAAATACAAATATTGTCTTTTAGACAATATCCACACTCAAATAAGTCCTTATTACAATTATTCAAACACTATTTTCTGACGAAATAGTGAGGATTTGCTAAAACATCTTTCTAGAACCATCACTCCCAGCACCCGACTAGTTTCTCTTTATGTTCTCACCTCTTGAGAAAAATGGAACAAAAAGGAAAAAGGTGAGCTCAACTAAATTAATAAAGAATATTATGACTAAGATAATATACAACAAATTATCGTTAGTCTTCAACGGGGAGAAATTTGATAAAATATAATAGACAACAAGTTTTAGATCAACAAACTGCGGTGGAAACATCAATCCATTAGAAGAGTCAAGTAGAGAATGAGTTCTACTATCTTCTAAGATTTAAAATTCCATCATCAATTTTATCCTGTAACAACAATCAATATACATCTTTAATAAATATTTATCTTTGCACTGAGGCCAAAGATATTCATTTTATATCACCAGGTTGGTCATGTTCATCTCAACACTGTTCATCTTTTGCACTACGGGCCAAAGATATCCATCGATTAATCATTTATCTTGCACTTCTGAGCCAAAGATATTTAGTAATATCATCATTTAGGGTGAGGATGATGAAAATATTTTAAAGAAAAGCGAATCTAGTGAGGCGGAAGGACAAATAGTAGGGATTAAGTATAGCAGTTTATCCAAGATCAATAATACTCCATAATAACCAATTTTGAAGCAAAATTCAAGAATAGAGATCAAAACATGGATACAATCAAAGATAGTAACCATAATAGACATCTTGGACAAAAGAAGAAAATTTTATTTTTGATTGAATAGTGCCAGTACACGTGAATAGTCTTTGTATCGTGAATAGTAACCCCGACACAAAAAGTTCTAAATTTGATAAAAAGTTTATACCAACATTTCGGTATAATGATATTGAAGAAAATATCATTTTAAGAAGAATATAACACCCCTTACCTCAAAATATCAGTACTTCTGATCGGAATATCGGTGTAAGGCTGAAGGAAACTTCCACTGATGACTAGAAACTCACAAAGTATCTAAATACTCACAAAATACCCTCAATAATCTAGAGAGAGAAAGAGAGAAAGCTTATGTTTCTGGTGTGATTTTTAATTCTAACTTAGCTCTCTATTTATAGGAAAATGTTAGCAGACTTGACCTGCAACCTGATGGCTTTACCTGCTACTATTCCCACCCACCACATTTGAAATAAAATTCAGCACATTTCTTCACCAACCACAAGTGGGGCCCGTTCAATTCTAGAATTTTCCACCAAAATGCTAAATTCGGATACTTCAACAATTTCTGAACCAGTCACCTCTTAAAATTCGTAACAAATCATACGTTCATTTTTAACGGTTCAAAATTTGTGGACATATACTCAACTTATATATGTATAACATATCCAAAAATTACAATGATCCAACGGTCGGATTAAAAATTATAACTCATGCAATATATCTCAAAAACCTTTGGTTTAATTTTAATACCTCCATTCAAACAAAAATCTTGATAAAACACCTCAACATTAACTCCTTCATTTTTAACCACAATAAATATATCCAACATTTATATCCACATAAAATAAATATTTCCTTATCATATGAATCAATAATTAATTATTCACAAATAATATTATAAAATCACATTTATGACAACCATGCAGTTTCGAGGAAGAGGGGCTTTCAATAAGAATTTCTTCTTCTTGTTGGCGCAATTAGGTGACCAAACCTCTCCTTGACAGAACTTTCTAGACATTGCCAATAATGCTATCTAATAATATTATTCAAATAATATGAATTATTGATCTGATAATGGGAAATACTGTGCAGTGACAATTATTGAAACAACAATAATATAAAATATCAACGCAGCAATTATTGAATCAATAAAATAAAATATTGAGCGATAACTTCGTAACAATTATTGAGTAGTGCCTTCTTACGTAAGGATCAATAATTCATCAATCTTGTGCATCCACAGCGTATTCTTTGTATTTTAACCGGGTATTCCAAGCAGTGTTACTTGATAATAACCACGCCGTTATTTATAAAAACTTAAACTTGTCGTTTTCTTCATCTGACAATTATTCTGTTATAGGGCCCACAAATGACTGCGCCGTCGTACGAATATTCCCTGACAACAAGAATATTCCACGACCAAATGAATATTCCCTGACAACAATGATTATTTTATAACCACTTGCATATTTTTTAAAATTTGCACATTTCACCCATAACCAGAGAATTATATCAAATTAATACCTTATTATTCACAATAATAATTAGAGGAAATTCGATTTTATTTATAATAAGTTGGGGTCTTATAGAGTTCATCAAGTTGGAGCAGAATAATATGACCGTGTCGCAGTACGAAGCTAAGTTTGTCGAGTTGTCTCGGTTTGCGTCCCACTTGGTGGATAATAAAGAGAGAATAGCGGATGTTTTTAAGAGGTTTAAAAGCAGGATACGTCAACATCTTATTTCTCATAAAGCGTGTGTTTGTATTAGGATGTTGTAAATAGGGATCGATTAGTAGAAGCGCGATAACGAGTCAACACAACCAAAAGAAGTGGCCAAGCAAAATGATAATACCGGTGAGAAAGCGATCATTGAAGCGGTGACAACAAGTGTGGAGAGGAATCAACAGGCGAAGTGGTAACCACCCGGTGGTGATCGAGGCCAAAACAATAAGAATGGACATTTCAAGAAGAGGAGATTAAACAATGATGGAAAAGCGTCGGCACAAAGCACCCTTTGTTAAGGAAGGAGAAGCGACCACTATCATATGCTTCAAATGCGGACGGGGAGGACACATCGGTCAAAATCGCAGCGATCTTAGTCAAAGCATGTTATAATTGTGGAAGAGAAGGTCACTTAACCCGATTTTATCGTTCACCAAAGACAAGTTCAGCCAGGATGGAGGCACCAAAGGCCGTCCCAGAAAAGTCAAAGCCGGTATTGCAAGGGAGAGCGTTTGTTGTGACCTCCCAGAAAGCAAGGAACCCGAATGAGGTCATCATGGGTAAGCTTATCATAAACTCTAGCGAAGTCTATACTTTATTTGATACCGGTTCTACCCACTTTTTTATTTCTCCTACTTGCGCTCAACGATTAAATTTGACTCCGGAGAAATTAGACTTTGACTTATCTGTGGAAACTCCATTGGGAGAAACTTTCATTACATCCACTGTTTATAAGTTTTGTTTGGTTCAAATCGGTACCCTCACATTACCTGTCAATCTTATTTCATTGAAAATACTTGCATTTGATGTAATTCTAGGGATTTATTGGTTAACTACTCATCATGCTAAAATTGATTGTTTTCGTAAGGTTGTTAGCTTTCATATTCCTAATCAACCTATTATGCGAATTCAAGCGACAAAACCATTAAAATCAATCACGGTCATCTCAAGCCATAAAGCTATTCGTTTATTGAAAAACGGATGTCAAGCTTTCTTAGCTAATGTCACAGATCTAAACAAAAATATGTTAGTTTTGAATGATATTTCTATTGTTAATAAATTCCCTGACGTATTCCCTGAAGAACTTCCTGGCCTACCCCCAGAGCATGAAATTGAATTTTGCATCGACCTTGAACCCGGTACAAAACCCATTTCCAAATCCCCGTATCGAATGGCTCCTATTGAACTTCAGGAGTTAAAGACCCAATTGCAAGAATTGTTAGACATTGGTTTCATTTGTCCTAGTACGTCTCCTTGGGGTGCTCCTTTTCTATTCGTGAAGAAGAAAGATGGAAGTATGCGACTTTGTATTGATTATCGGGAGTTGAATCATGTCACCATCAAAAATAGGTACCCATTGCCATGTATTGATGACCTGTTTGACCAGTTACAAGGAGCCAAATTCTTTTCAAAGATTGATCTTCGTTAGGATATCACCAATTGAAGATTAGAACCAATGACATTCAAAGGCGGCTTCGAGAACTCGATGCGAGCATTATGAATTCCTAGTCATGTCCTTTGGATTGACTAATGCTCTCTTTGCCTTCATGGATATGATGAACCAAGTATTCAAGGAATATTTGGATCACTTTGTGGTCGTCTTTATTGATGACATCTTTATTTATTCCAAAAGTAGTGAAGATCATGAGCAACACTTGAGGTTGAAACTCCAAAAGCCGTGAATACAAGCTTTATGCCAAGTTGAAGAAATGTGAGTTACGGCTTGAGGAAGTAGCATTCCTTGGGCCACGTAGTATCAAGTCATGGAATATCATTGACGGCAAAGATTGAAGCAATTCAAAGTAGGAGCAACCTAAATTAGTAATGAGAGGTCGTAGCTTTCTCGGCTTATTTGGTTATTTATCGGAGATTCGTGGAAGAATTTTCTCGAATAGCTACTCCATTAACTTTCGGTGACTCGGAAAGATACAAAGTTCGGTTGGGGCGAAGAATGTGAGAAGAGTTTTCAAGAACTCAAGAGGAGACTCATTTATTTTGTTCTAACAATACCATCTGGCTCGGGAGGATTTTTCATCTCTGGTGATGCTTGGGCAAAGGGTTGGGATGTGTTCTCATGCAACATGGGAAAGTCATAGCTTTATGCCTCAAGACAACTCAAAGAATATGAGAGAAATTATGCTACTCATGACCTAGAGTTAGCATTTGTTGTCTTCACACTTAAAATTTGGAGGCATTACTTGTATGGGGAGAAGGTGGAGATCTTTACGGATCATAAAAGCCTCAAATATTTCTTCACTCAAAAGGAACTCAACATCACGACAACGACGTTGGCTTGGCTATTGAAAGATTATGATCATACAATCAATACCATCGGAAAAGCGAAGCGTGGTAGGCGGCGCATTGAGTAGAAGATCATATGCAAAATCTGAGTGCGTTATTGTCAACACAAAGGCCCATTTTGTGTGACTTGCAAAGGATGGGGATAGAGTTAAAGACTCGAGGGACCCATGTGATGATGGCGAATATCTGAGTAGAACAGACTTTAATTGATAAAAGTTAAAATTGCTTCAAGCTACTGACACTGGAGGCGATGCGTATGAGGAAGAAAGTACAAGAAGGTGCTATCTAGGAAGAAAGAATCGATGAAGAAGGAATACTTGAGTCAACTCCGGACTTTTTATTCTAACGACTCTAATTTAAAGTATAAAATCATGATGGGGCTTGCACACACCGTTTGCAATCCATCATGGGAGTACCAAAATGTATCATGATATTAAGTCATACATTTTGGTGTAGCAATATGAAGAGAGAGATAGCGATGTTTATCTCAAGGTGTCTAACTTGTCAACGAGTTAAAGCGGAGCATCAAGTACCAAAAGGTCCATTGCAACCACTTGAAAATCCGAGAATGGAAGTGGAGCACATTACCATGGATTTTCATTCTGCGGTCTTGCTAAGGTTTCTCATGGTATAGATGCGATTTGGGTCATTGTTGATAGATTGACCAAGTCTACTCATTTCTTCCGATCGAGAAACTTATACACTTGAACATCTTGCTCGTATGTACATAAGCGAGATTGTAAAGGCTGCATGGTATGCCGATATCCATAGTTTACGATCGAGACCAAGATTCACTTCAAGATTTTGGGTTAGTTTGCGAAATCTATGGGCGCAGATTCTGATTTAGCTCGGCATATCATCCTCGGGAGAACGGATGAAGGCGATCGGAGAGGACTATTCAAACTCTTGAAGATTTATTAAGACTCTGTGTCCTTGACTTCAAGGGAAGTTGGGATAAGTTCTTACCATTGGTGGAGTTTTCCCACAACAACAATTATCAAGTAAGTATTGGCATGGCTCCATTTGAGGCGTTGTATGGAAGAAAGTGTCGTTCTCCAGTATGCTGGGATGAGGTGGGTGAAGCAACGTTGTTGGGACCGGAGTTGGTACGTATGACTACGGAAAATATTCAAACGATCCGACAATGTATAAAAACCTTACAAGATCGACAAAAGAGTTGTGCTGATCTTCATCGAAAGGACGTGGAATTCGATATAGGAGATCATGTGTTATTACGTGTTGCTCCATGGAAAGGAGTTACGAGATTTGGAAAGAGAAGAAAGCTCGATCCTCGATTCATCGGCCCATTTTAATCCTTGATCGAGTAGGGCTGTGGCCTATAGACTCGTTTTACCGCTGAAGTATGTCTCGTGTTCATAACGTTTTTTCACATATCCATGTTACGTAAATATGTGGAAGACCCGAACCATATTATTGAGTTATAACCGGACGAAATAGCGGAAGATTTGGCGTATGAAGAGGTTCTGTTCAAATCTTGGATAAGAAGGAACATATTCTACGCTCCAAGGTTATACCTCAAGTCAAAGTTTTGTGGAGAAACCACGATGTTGAGGAAATGACTTGGGAGTTAGAATGCGAAATAAAATCAAGGTATCCTTACCTCTTGACATACCAGTGCGTACCCTAATTTGAGGCAAAATTTCATAAGAAGGGGAGGTTGTAAGACCCCAACTTTTATGAATAAAGATGAATTTTCTATAAATATCATTTTAAATATTATGGAATGAATTTGATATAATGTTATAGTTGTGGGTAATATTTATAAATTTTACAAAATCATAAGTTGTTATATAATATTGATTGGTGGGGAATATTCGTTTTAACGAGGGAATATTAAATACAATGCACCTGCACAATCATTGGTGGACCCTAGCGAAATTATTGTCGGATTGAGAAAGCGACAAAAATACTTTATGAAAATAACGGCGGAAGTTTACCGTTAGCTGTTGAAACACCGGTGTTAAAAGTGCGATGTCTGGCGTATTAGTTTGCGAGCTTTGCGGTATTGATTATTGATGCTTACGTGAGAAGTCACTCGGTTTTGTTCAATTATTATTTACGATAATTATTGCATAGTATCTCACGTTATTTGATTCAATTATTGTCAATATTTTATAATCAATAATTGAGATGACAAAGTTATTAATATTATTATTTGCAATATTAACGATGTCTAGAAGTTACATCGAGGAGAGGTTTGGTCACCTAATTGCTGGCATGATGGGGAGAAATCCTTATTGAAAAGCCC